>SJXO01001579.1:520445-592977 GCA_006408615.1 Connochaetes taurinus
TGGAAAAATACAAAATCAGAATAAAATTTAGATTTTATAAATTTTATTCTTTTATAGTTTTATAAATTAAATTATAATTTTATAAGTATAATATAAATAACTATAATTTTATAAACAAATTTTCAGTCACTGAAAAAGGATTATAGATGCAAAGGAAAAATGAGCACAAAATAAGCAATAATATATTAGAAAGCCAATAAATGTATAAAATGAGCCTAATATTGTTTTCCTTATTATACTAGTATTTTAAAGATATGTAAAGGATAAAGTTAGTGAAAGGGGAAATCTGGTCAAATACAATATTTTTTACAAACATTAAGCAAAGCCATCATAAATGCACTTTCACCACTAGCTGACTGGTGAGCTGTATCTCTGCTACAGTCCCAACTTACTGCTTGCCTACTTCTGCTGTTATTCCATTGATAGTGACACTGACTCTCTGCCCACCTCCAGAGAGCCTCCTTCCCTACTTCTCTCTCTTAATTCGAGATGGGAACTCTCCTAGAGGCAGAACTACCTAATGTCTGGTTGCAGATCCCAGGGTCCAAGCACATCTTCAAAGAGGAATAGTGGCCCCCTTCCTTTCTGTCTTCTTATCAGAGATGGGTTGTGCCCCATTTCCATGTACCTACAAAAATTTTTATTTTGTCCCCTAATTGACTATATCTCCTCCTTTCAGCATCCATTTCTCAGATTTAATTGAAACCCTGTGGTGCTTTTTTAGTAAAAAATTATTCCTTATGTTATTATCAAGACAAATGATAGGTAGATGCTCTTTAAGAAAAAAAATAATGAAATAACAGTAAAAGAAGCACTTGTTTTTAGAACAAACTCATTTAAAATTTCTAAATCATTTATCCTGCATATATGTCTTCATTTGATAAGACTTTTTTCTTGATTATTTTATTAAGATGTTTTCCATATCACCTTCTTGCTTTCAAAACAAAATTACTATGACTAATAAGGGGTAAATATCGATATATAAGGGGCTTCTCAGGTGGCGCTAGTGGTAAAGAACCCATCTGCCAGTGCCGGAGACTTAAGAGACTTGGGTTCAATCCTTGTGTTGGGAAGATCCCCTGGAGGAGGGCAAGGCAACCCACTCCAGTATTCTTGCCTAGAGAATCCCATAGGCAGAGGGCCTGGTAGACTACAGTCCATGGGGTCACAAAGAGTCGGACACTGAAGTGACTTATCAGTTGCAGCAGCATCAATATATAAGATAAAGAAAAATGCTTCAGCAGTTTTTACATTGTCACAAGTACACTGGAGAGCTAGAGAACTGGAAAGACTCGTTATGGTGGTCATCTGACTTCCTAATTATTACAGGTATTAAATATAGTTTCCTGTGATATACAGGGCCTTCTCAGGTAGCTCAGTTGGTAAAAAAGAAATCTGCCTGCAATCCAGGAAACCCCGGTTTGATTCCTGGGTCAGAAAGATCTGCTGGAGAATGGATAGGCTACGCACTCCAGTATTGTTGGGCTTCCTCTGTGGCTCAGCTGGTAAGAATCTGACTGCAATTCAGAAGACCTGGGTTTGATCCCTGGGTTGGGAATGCCCTGGAGAAGGGAAAGGCCGCTCACTCTGGTGTTTTGGCTTGGAAAATTCCATGGACTGTATAGTCCATGGGTTCGCAAAGAGTTGGACACGACTGTGCTGTACAGGGATAAAGGACCTTGTTGTTTATCCATCCTATATATAATAGTTGGCATCTGTTAGTCCCAAACTTTCAGTCCAACCGTCTGCCACCTCTCCTTTTGACAACCACAAATCTGTGCTCAACGTGAGTCTGCTTCTGTTT
The DNA here is from genome assembly GCA_006408615.1 of Connochaetes taurinus. Classification (NCBI taxonomy): domain Eukaryota; kingdom Metazoa; phylum Chordata; class Mammalia; order Artiodactyla; family Bovidae; genus Connochaetes; species Connochaetes taurinus. Next base: position 522,250 of record SJXO01001579.1, read on the forward strand.
GGTAGATAAGTTCGTGTCATATTTAGAATCCACAAATGGGTGAAATTATATGGTATTTACCTTTCTCTTTCTGGGTACTTTGCTTAGTATGGGGCTTCCCTGGTGGCTCAGATGGTAAAGAATCTGCCTGGAATGCAGGAGACCCAGGTTTGGTCACTGGGTTGCAAAGATCCTCTGAAGAATGGAATGGCAACCCACTCCAGTATTCTTGCCTGGGAAATCCGATGGACAGAGGAGCCTGGCAGGCTACATACAGTCCATGGGGCTGCAAAGAATCGGACACAACTGAGTGACTGACGCTAACACGTGCTTAGTATGATAATGTCTAGGTCCATTCATGTTGTTGCAAATGGCACTCTCTCAGTCTTTTTATGGCTCAGTAATATTCTATTGTTAATATGTACCACATCTTCTCTATCCATTCATCTGTGGATGGACACTTAACTTCTTTCCCTGTTTGGCTATTGTGAATAGTGCTGCAATGAACATTGGAGCGCTGCATCTTTTTGAATTAGAATTTTGTTTGGATATTTGCCCAGGAGTGGGATTGCTGGGTCACATGGTAGCTCTATTTTTAGCTTTTTAAAGGAACCTGCATACTGTTCTCCATAGTATACACCAATTTACATTTCCACCAGCTATTTAGGAGGGTTTAAATTGTGGTGTGAACAGATAACATAAGATCTACCCTGTTACAAATATTTAAGTGTACAGTATAGAAGGTTGACATTGTGCATGGCAGATCTCCAGAACTTAGTCATCTTATATAACTGAAACTTTATACCCATTGAAAAGCAGCTCCCCATTCCCCAAACTCTTAAAGGGTTCAGAGTCATTGAAGAATGAAAGCATAAAAAAACATAAAATGCTTTAAACATTTTGTAGAGGGAGGAGATCAATTTTATGGAAAGAATTGTGAAGAAAAGATAAGCATAACTGCTATCTGATTGGGGCTTCCCAGGTGACATAGTGGAAAAGAATCCACCTGCTGTGGGTCAGAAAGCGCCTTTGGAGGAGGCCATGGCAATCCACTCCAATATTCTTGCGTGGAGAATCCCATGGATAGAGGAGCCTGGCAGGCTATGGTCCATAGGGTCACAGAGTCGGACATGACTGAAGTGACTTAGCATAGATGCACGCTATCTGATTGGGGCTTCCCAGGTAGTGTGGTGGTAAAGAATCTGCCTACCAGTGCAGGAGATGCAGTAGGCATGGCTTCAGTCCCTGGATTGGGAAGATTTCCTGGAGGAAGAAATGGTAACCCACTACAGTATATTAGCATGGTTGCCTAGAGAATCCCATGGACAGAGGAGCCTAGTGGACTATAGTCTGTAAGGTTACAAAGAGCTGGACACCACTCCAGCTCTGAGCGACTGAGCACGCACGCACGCAAGTAATGATTTTTACAATATTGACACAATGCTGAGAAAAAAGTATATGTGAGCATTCCTATAGATCTCAAACGGAGCTCGGAGAGGTTAATATACCTTCTGTACTTTGTTTTTACTGTTTTTTGTTTGTTTAAATTACACAGTTCCTTCCACTGTAGAACTCACTGGTGCTTTCAACACTTGAAGTTATTTATTTAGCTAGAATTGCATAACTTCCTTTGGTTTCTGTACTGTAAGTCGTCTTCTATCACCATCCAACCTTGCATTTTCACTGCCAGGCCAGTCCAGGCTCTTTAATGTGCCTCTGTTCATCCATTTATTTTTTGCTTTTCATACATAATCATGTGTTTTCATTTTATATAATGTGGAAGGAGAAAGGGCAACCTTTTTTCCTAAAGTTTGTTAAGTAAAATGTTTACTAGCTTGAAGAGTAAACTCAAAAAAGATGAGAATCTTATTTGAACTTATATTCCCTAGTGAGTATCTTGAGTTTGCACAGGAATTCTGAATCTCATATTCTTTTTTTAAGTTCTTTGGCCCATCACATCTCTTTCCTCTGTTCCTCATTGCAATAGAAGCAAGCCATTTTAAAGCAAGCCCTGCTGTGTATACATAATAAAAACCCTTTAGAAAAATCCCATTTTAACAGATCATTAAATATTATTGCTTGTGAGGGGCTAAAAATCCAAGATTCCAGAACAAACACATTTTTATTCTTTTGTTTTAATTTTTCTATTAAGATACTTAAACAGAATGCAGATATAACAAACCCCCAAGGAAATATATGTTTGAAATATAACAAACCCCCAAAGAAAATCCACATACAAGGAAACTAAATACCTCTTAATAAACAGACAAACACAAACAAACAAAATCCTCCTCATATTGCCTAGAGATTTAAACTGTGGATTAGAGACAGACCTTCAACTGATTTGAAATTCCTATCTTGACATCAGTTATCAAGTAAAAGCTGACAAATGCTGTAGAAATAAATGTATCCTCCCAAGGTTTATTTTTAACTCCAAATATAATGATGTAGGCTTTGATTTCTTCAGTAGTTGCAGTATTTATCAACCAGAGAGGTTTCAGTTGAGTTTTAAGAGGATAAATGAGTAAAAGGGCAGGACAGTGTATCAGTCAGGGCTGAGTAACACAAGACTGCAATAACAGCAGACCAATTATTCCAGTCCTAGACAAGGTCTTTTTCTTTTTGAATGAAAATTTGCATACATTGTACTTTTGGAGCATACCAAATTTCTCATCTCAGGTTATTTTTCAGTTTTTGATATGCTTTGTAATTCTGTTTTGTAGCCTGATATGATGATCTTATTTAGTTCAGTTCACTTCAGTTCAGTCGCTCAGTCATGTCCAACTCTTTGCAACCCCACGGATCGCAGCACACCAGGCCTCCCTGTTCATCACCGTCTCCCGGAGTTCACTCAGACTCACGTCCATCGAGTCCGTGATGCCATCCAGCCATCTCATCCTCGGTTGTCCCCTTCTCCTCCTGCCCCCAATCCCTCCCAGCATCAGAGTCTTTTCCAATGAGTCAACTCTTCTCATGAGGTGGCCAAAGTACTCGAGTTTCAGCTTTAACATCATTCCTTCCAAAGAAATCATTATTTAGGGACTGCATTATTTTATGAAAATGGTGATAAGAGGTGGAGGTACAGATTCAAAGGCTACTCATTAAGACACACTCTGGTGATGGAACAGGGCTCAGAAGTTCCCCATGGCTCTGCTCCCAGGTAATTACTTCCCCTGCTAGCTGGTGCCAGGAAACACGGCAAATATGCGAGATGACACTGACTGGTATTGACTCAATAACACTGTTGTAAAAATAATTAGCAATAATGACTTTAGTTAAATACTGGGTGCAATCACTGTATTACAATTATGGCAGTGATTAGAAACTCTGTTTTTCACAGAGAAAATAAGTGAATGGTACAGGGATAATTGCTGGGGTAATTGAGAAATGTTCTTGCTAAGAAAGCTGAGTGGAACCTCTTCTTAAAGGCTGTGTTCGCCTTTTATACTCAAAAGAGTAAAACTCTGTAATGGACACAGGATTTCTTAGCCAGCCATCATTTCCTGGGGCTTCTCCAATATGGTTTCTTGAATTCCACCTGAATGTCCAGTGTCACCAACTAGGTCAAGTGCGATCATCTCAGACTGATCTTTATACCTCTGATTCTCATCCCTGCTTACTCTGTCTGTGTTTATACTGCTAGCAACTCAGCAGCAAGCCTTTCCCCATCCGTGGAGCACCTAATAAAACTCCTCAGGCAAAGCAGTTTCATCCTTCAGCATTATCCTAAGCTTCCTGTAGAGAACAGTGGGTTTTGTGTTTCTGCTACAAAGGAGTTTTTAATACAATTATGTTCAATGCTGATGTAGCAGTTGACAGAGGTGCCATGTGCTGGCAGGCTTTTACTCTCTCTACAGAATTAAGGGAACGCATCTTTGTTTAAAAACATTAACTTTACATGTTGACACACACATTTAGTGAGAAAACAATTTTGTATTCCAGGAATGTAGAACAGAGGAGAAGGATGTGTAAGGAGTTCTTAATTATCAATAGGAGACAGAAGACAAGGTGGGTTACCATTTAAGATAGGGAATAGTCAGACTCAGATTCACTGAGAAGTATGATATTGATCAAATACAGGAAAGAGATTGTGTAACATGATATACTCTTCATATCATACTTTACCATTTGCATTGCACTTAAAGATCTAATCAGTTATTTAGTTTCTTCCTTTTTAGGACTAGATCTTAAGCTTATTTTCTTTTAAAACATATATGTATATATATGTTCATATTTTCTATTTTAGTAAGTCAAAATTGATAATTTATATATATATTAGAATATTAATTTTAAATTTATTGATATAAATTTACTAATAGTATACTTAATCACTTTACAGTCTCTCTAATTCTCTCTTTAATTATTCTCACTCTCTCAGAATTAAAGAGAATTCTGTTTTGTCTTTATTAGATATACCACAAGATTGTTTTTTTAACAGCCATCTTTTCATTTTATTTGTTAAAGACTTTTGTTTCCTTCTTTGTTACTGTCTGTCTTTCATATTAAGCTCCTATTCCTTTTCAGTTATTTTGCTATATTTCAGTACCCTGAGTTGAATGCTCAATTCATTTATTTTTATTCTTTCTAGTTTTCTACTAAATGTATTTTAGGATACATTATTTTTTATTCTGAGTATCACTGTGTAAACTCTAAAGATTTTTGATACATAGTAACCTCACTGTTCTACATTTTAAAATAAAATAAAGGCTTTTATTGATGTAACATGCACAGCCCAGTGCCAACTGAAAAGATTAAATTTCCTGTTCAAAAAGCAGGAAGAGCGAGCCACTGAAATTCTAAAATATAAAGCTTTTTCCTTTTTTCTGTGGTCACTCTCACAACTTATTGTTTTTTATTTGCTATTAGTGTTCTAAGTAAAGAAATGTTAAGTTTTAAATTACTAGCATGAATTTTACTGTTTATATAGTAATGCCAGTTTTAAATGCAAATATTAAAGCATTAAATTAAAAATATTAAAGCATTCTGATACACAGAATCACCAAGATAACACGACAGGTATTTTGTTGCCAGTGCATGTGTATGCATACCTTTCTTACTAGAAGAGGCAAAAAGTATTGCATAAAACTAACAAAGCTCCTGTTCTACTTCTTTATGTGTATACATTCTGCCAACACACTATCTTTGCCTTACTAATAACTAAAGAACTGAAAGAAAAAAGAGTTATGGATGTCCCTATCTTTCCCTTTCTATGCTATCATTTTTAGTATAATGATGAGTAAGAAAGGATAGGATAGGATTCCTTGGTCAAAAATTGAATTATAAAACAATATTTTGTTATTGATAAAGTAACTAAAGGATAGAGCAATTTGAACACAATACTGAAGATTTTGATTATGAAGTTTTTTTCTAATTATATGTATGATTTTGCTATTGTAAACAAAAATGGTAGAAATTGATAAAATAAAACCAATAACCATTCTCATCAGTACTAATATTATCCATTCTGATCTGCTCTTTGATCCCCAAATGAGAATCACCTTAGTATTCTGTGACTTTTGTCCTTTGCAGTATTGCTTGCAAAGTATTTCACCATTTATTAAAAGCAAATGGAGCGACCAGCCATTCAAGCAAAACAGTATGAGTCTTTAATCATTGATTAAACATTTTTTTGTACTTCTCACGCACACACAAAATGCTTATATATAGTGACAGTTGTATTAAAATCAATTATAATATAACCCATAATTTCTAATTAGTGATTTTTATATGTAGTTCTTATTATTGAGTAATTGTAGTTCTGGTTTACTTCCTTGTTATGGAAATTTTTGCCCTAAAAGGAATGAATAGAGTTGAATTTTCTATTCCAGTTGTATGTGGTTTGTTTAAGTACGTTTTATGAATCAAACAAAGAATGACCATCCTAGATCACTTCACTGAACTACATAAAGTCAAAGCAGACTATTCATTTCTGTGAATCCTGTGTTCTCAGCACTTCATGAAGAGCTATTCAATATGCATCATACTGGGAACATACTCTTTTACTAATACTGCCTATATTTAAATAGTGCTATCTTCAAGCTTTTACTGAATAACCATTAATATATCTTGTAATTAAACATGGTTTTCCTAATGTATTCCCAGTGCAAATTCTTACTTTACATAACCATTTTGATTGACCTACATAGAAGGTGTTACCAGTACATCTTTTTATCTTGTAATAGTTTCATTAGCAATACCTCACAATCTTTTAATCTGTAAAGCTTTAAAGTCAGAAAGGAAGATTGATGTTACTGCTGCTATTGAAATATTAGATTTAGACTAAAGTGCAGTATGAAGTGACATGAAAAGTTCAAGGCATCTCAACCCTGACAGAATCTACTCATTATTTAATTAGGCTCCGAAAGCTCTTAGCAGACATTTCTGACCTTACAGTAGAATCTTTCCGATCAAGAGGCACATTAAGAAATGTTCAGTCTTAAAGGTGCTTTCGGACAAGGCAATGGCAACCCACTCTAGTACTCTTGCCTGGAAAATCCCATAGACGGAGGAGCCTGGTAGGTCATGAGTCCTGAGATAATTCCCTTATCCTCTCTTTTTCTTCTCTGCTGTAATTCTACATCCTCATCAATTTTCTAATTATTTTCATACTGTAAAATTTAAAGTCGAATTCACATTTAAATAAATAATTTTTGTTTAAACTGTTTTTATTTTTTTGATCTGTGCCTATCCAGTTAAAGTAAAAGAACCTTTTTATAGGTCTAAATTTACAATAATGTGTGCTTCAGAAGATATTGCAACATAAGCATTTGTTCTGAAATAGGAAAATCTTAGATTTGATAAAGATTACCTAGTTAAAGAGCTTCTCAGGTGGTGCAAGTGGTAAAGAACCTGCCTGCCAATTTGGGAGACATAAGAGACATGGGTTCAATCCCTGGGCCGGGAAGATCCCCTGGATGAGAGCATGGCAATCTACTTCAGTTTTCTTGCCTGGAGAATCCCATGGACAGAGGAGCCTGGCAGGCTACAGTCCATAGGGTTGCACAGAGTTGGACATGACTGAAGGGACTTAAAATACACATACACACTGATTGTATATATAATACATACATATATAAATATATACATATATATATTTCTGCATAACTCATTCTAAATTTCCCCAGCTTTTCACACACTGATTGTACACACACACACAAACACACACACACACACACACACACACACATATATATATATTTCTGCATTACTCATTCTAAATTTCCCCAGCTTTTCAGATCAGTAGCTTAAAATATTTAAGTTTGTGCATTAGGCGTCAGAGTTCTGCAATGACAAATACAATCAAATGTCACTCAGCTTGCTTCAAGAGGAAAGACTTAAGTTATACTCAAGCTTATTTGAATCTATTAAAATATCTAAACTGGTTTATAAAAAGGACTTTTCTGGTAATATTATATTTTATTCTATCTAAAATACTTGCCTAACAGGTGGAATTGACCAGAAGAATCACCGAGTCAGACAGACCAACTTTGGTAGGGCTTCCTTTCAACTCTCATTCTCTTCTATTCTCGTTGGGGTTGGGCACTCAGCCATCTGAAGTCACATCCAAAAGCATTTTCCCAAGTATGTAAAGGTCTTCTCCCTCTTTTTTTCCTTCATCAATGGTTTAAAGTATTCCAAGGATTTCTTGTTATTGAACTATCCAAATAATTTGCCTTCTAACCTTCATCTTTGCCTTAGATTATGGGATGGAGTTGGTGAGGTACTGTGGTTATCCCAGTCTGGGTTATAACTCTACTCCTTGGACTTGGAATCCATTACTTAGATAGGGGCCATAAATTTATTTTCAGACACACATACACACAGCCAATAAAGAATTTACTCCAAATATATAAGTATGATACAAAACAGAAATCAATCCTTCTTTGCAGAGATAAAGAACTGAAGCAAAAATACATACAGTATTGAGGATTAATAGTAATTATCTCTAATCTGGCTTGAATAGAAGGTGGGAGTAATAGAAAATGAGTTTTGGAGTTGAAACTGGGACCATGTCATAGGATGTCCTGTTTATGTGGCTAAGAGATTTGAATTTGTTTCTGAAAGCCATTTTCAGAGAAGAGGTACTATAAAAAGAGCTGTGTGTTGGTGATATGTAGCTGGGTTCTCAGTGTGGATAGCAGGTTATAGATATTAGAAATGAAAAAATATCAAATGTCTTTTCAGTAAATTCAGTAAGAGGTTAGATGGTCATTACAATAGATTAAGGAGGATCATAACAGTGATGGTCAAGACTAAAACAAAGAAAATGATTGACATGCTATCAAAGTATACTCAGTAAGATTAGGTAGCTGTTCATAGAAGGAAGGAATCGATAGAGCAGTAGGGATAGCAATAATGAAGATGATGCTAAGACTTCAAATCTGTGTGATTCAGAAGATTGCAGTGCTTATACAAAAAAAGACAAATAGAAACATCAGGGGAGGAACTGGTTTAAAGGGGAAAGAATAGTGAGGTCATTTGTCATTTGGGAGTGTATGGTATTTGAAGTTTAGGAGATGTCCAGAAATCAGTTAAATCTAGTGCTAAAACTTTAAGGAATGGTCAGGTGCTAGAGATGTGCATGGAATCACTTATAGATAAGAGTTTGTGAATAAAAATGTCATTTATATATATGATGTATATGTCTACAGTTGGAGGGGTGGATGTGTGTGTGTGAGCGTGTGTGTTTAGAAATAGAAGAGTTTATTGTGGGAATAGATATGATGTTGTTAGAGGACTATAAACCTCATTATGCAAATAATGGCTGATTTATATAACTGGGCAAAACTTAGACTCAACATGATAACTATTTTCCCAAATCTTAAGGGCTAAGAGTTGGAAAAGAAATACGATGATGGTTTGGCAGAGATTGCATTTTAGTAAAGAAACTAAGATCCTGTAATTCAGATCCAGTATCATCAAGTTATTAAGATAATACCATGCTCACTTGTGTAAATGCCATAACTCAACATTGACAAGGGCCAGACATTAGACTAAATAGACTTGTATTAGTTTCCAATGGCTGTTGTTACAAATTCCCAAAATTTTGGTGGCTTGTAACAACATAAATTTTATTCTCTCATAGTTCCAGAAGCCTGAAATCCAAAATCATTTCAGCAGGCTGAAATCAAGGTGATAGCCATGCTAAACTGCCTCCACAGGTTCAAGGGGAAAATCTGATGCTTGCTTCTTCCAGCTTCTGGTGGTTGCCAACATTCCTTGATTTGTAGCCACCTCCTTCCAATCTCTGACTCAGTGATCACCTTTCCTCCTCTTCCTGTGTGTGTATCACATCTCCCTCTATCTCCCTCTAGCAAGGATTCCTGTGATTGATTTAGAGTCCATCCAAATAATCCTGAACAACTGCTAATACTTTGTCATATGAAGTGAAAAATACAGTTTCCAGGAATTAGGACCTGGGGCCACGTTTCAGCCTACTGTAAGACTTTCTCATACATATCTTTCCTTAAAGCAATTCTAGGAGGGACGTGCCATATTTTTAATCCTTCTTGAGCAGAAGAGGAAAATGAATCTAAAAGACACATTTTGGCACATAGCTAGTAGTTGTCAGAACTTTACTTCAAGCACAGTTTTGCTACTTAAGGGCTGAGCAATGTTTCATTGTCACACAACATGAAGTTAAACCCTGCTGTGCGCATTTATGTTTCTCTTTTCCATTCACCGTTGTGATTCTGCACTGCTTCCATAACAGGTACACTTTCACACATCTCAAAGGGAAAAGAGGGGGCACGCACATTAAATAGTATGGCAGCTATAAGAAGTGGCATCTCGCTGCACATTGTTGGAAGTACTTGAAACCATTTATTGGTAGGAAGGCACTCAGATTCTGAAGAGATGTAACAAATAAAAATCCCCTTAAATATGACTTTCTGCCTACAATCACTGCTGCTTCTGGAGCCCAAGAGTATTAGCCTGGTTTTTATTTTGCTCCCTCACAAACTCTGCTTCCCCTGTTGTCGTTGAGTTTTTGCTTTTAGTATCTTATATCAGGCAAGGGTAATTTGCAGCCAGCATGGTCTTTTGTTCATTTCAGTTTGTTACACACAGCACACCGTAAGTGCACCCCAACCTACATTTTCGGAGTGCCGTTTTTTTCCTCGCACAGCCATCAGATGTGTTATGAATACAACCTCTCAATCCTGTGTAGGTGGTATGACCCACAGTTTACAGATGTAGAACAGTATGAGTAGGCTTGTGTCCACAAATTTTTAAACCTCATAAATTATCCCTCTTATACAGTATGCGCCTGTGAAAAAGGAGGTAATGAGAAGGTGGCCACCTCAGCATGTACAGAAAAAAGTCAGACATTCATTAATAAGGTGTGGTAGATTGGATGTGGTGGGAGCCTAAGAATGAGCAAGTCTTAATTTCAAGATCCAGAAGGAGCCTGAGCATCTTTCTGAAGCTCTTTTTTTTTTTTTTAATCACAAAATTTGGTACATGTGCCACAGAATACTAGCTCCCATAAGTGAAATGAGAAGATAGTTTCAAATGCAGACTTCTTGCAAGGTGTTGGTAACCATTCTGCATGTGATAGGGATTCTGAATGGACATGTGAACACTTAATATCTTCTTTCCTAGACATCTGATGCAAGCATCAGATACAATCAAATTAGTATTATAGAATTCAATACACAACAAAGACAGTTGGTTTTCCTTATTATATACAATGCCCAGTGCTTTTTATTTCTCTTTAATAACCTCAAGGGATTAACATAGGTACTGCAAGGAGATCCAACCTCTCCATTCTAAAGGAGATTAGTCCTGGTGTTCATTGGAAGGACTGATGCTAAAGCTGAAACTCCAATACTTTGGCCACCTCATGCGAAGAGTTGACTCATTGGAAAAGACTCTGATGCTGGGAGGGATTGGGGGGCAGGAGGAGAAGGGGATGACAGAGGATGAGATGGCTGGATGGCATCACCAACTTGATGGACATGAGTTTGAGTGAACTCCGGGAGTTGGTGATGGACAGGGAGGCCTGGCGTGCTGCTATTCATGAGGTCGCAAAGAGTTGGAACTGAACTGAACTAAACTGAACCTTCTCAAAGGAAAATTTTCACTACAGAGACTATGAAGTCCTTCTTATAGATCACACTAAAAGTTCTTATCTTTGCCCATGTCTTTTGTTTGTTTTTGTTATAACCTATAGGCTTAGTTATACTTGAGTTTATCTTCTTGTTAGTTAAAATAAAGCAAAACTTTTTGGGAGATAAAAAAAATTCCCTATGAGCTTAGACATTCTTAGTTAAATTATATGAATTTCACTTAATTCAGTTTAACTGTTACTGAATAATTATAAGTCTTGTCATGATAGTGGTGCTCCAGGAAATACAAACATAGAAAAAAAATCTCTGTTCCATAGTGCTTAACATAGGTGTTTTGTCTGTGTGTGTGTGTGTGTGTGTGTGTGTGTGTGTGTGTGTGTGTGTGTTGGGGGGCAGAATCCAGAGATGCAATTTAAAATCAATATGGAAATAACTATTATTTGGGACAAGATAAACCCAATAATTGGTAGATTCAAGCAAACTGAAAAGGGTTATTAGAGAACAGAGATAACAAGAAATCACTTCCAAATGGAAGAATGGAATGTTTGATGCTAAAAGCACTCTTGGGAATAGGCTTTGAAATGGTACTTTTCCTTTGAAGCAAGGAAGGAATGCAACCCCCAGGGGTGGAACAGGCATGGATAAAGCAAGACATTTACCAGGAATACATGTATTTTGGCCAGTATATGTGGAACATTACAATATGGGTTGTGATGATCATTTGGGTCACACTAAGAGTAGTTTCCAATGCCAAAATGTGTCACTGAGACTTGATTCTGTGTACATAGGAAATATTTAGAAGGTTTTTGTACACGGAATTAGACTTTGGGAGTATTTAATTAGCAATGCTGTAGAGAATTGTTTGAAGCGGAGCTAAAAATGGAGTCAGAGAACTGCTTAAGAAGTAATGAGAAACCTGTTATAAGAGGTGAAAAATGGGAGTAGAAATGAAGGGTTAGATTCAAGGGGCTTCCTTGGTGGCTCAGATGGTAAAGAATCTGCCTGCACTGCAGGAAACCCAGGTTTGATCCTTGAGTTGGAAAGATCCCCTGGAGAAGGGAATGGCTACCCACTCCAGTATTCTTGCCTGGAGAATCCCATGGACAGAGGAACCTAGTGAACAACAGTCACAAAGAGTTGGACACAACTGAGCAACTAGCACAAACACTAGATTCAAAAGCCAGTTTCAACAGTAGAATTAACAAAACCTGGAAAATAATTGGAAATGATGAGGCCATTGAGTCGCCAAAGATTACTTGGATATCATCTATGGAAATAACTAACAGAAAGAAACAGATTTATAGAAATGGAGGAAGGTGACAGATTACTTTTGAAACCTCCTCCAATATAAGTCTCACTACATGTGTATTTTCTTATTTTTTCCTAGTACTACATTACTTTTGCTTATTCACTCTATTAGTATCTTTGATTCAGTGATGAATCAGCCTCCTGAATGGAGTGATACAAGGAAACTAAAGACATAGTCTCTGCTGTCATGGAAATAACAGTTGGCCCTTGAACAATATAGGTTTGAACTGTGCTGCTGCTGCTGCTGCTAAGTGGCTTCAGTCGTGTCCGACTCTGTGCAACCCCATAGACGGCAGCCCACCAGGCTCCGCTGTCCCCTGGGATTCTCCAGGCAAGAACACTGGAGTGGGTTGCCATTTCCTTCTCCAATGCATGAAAGTGAAAAGTGAAAGTGAAGTCACTCAGTCGTGTCCGACTCTTTGCAACCCCATGGACTGCAGCCTACCAGGCTCCTCCGTCCATGGGATTTTGCAGTGCAGGTCCACTTAAATGCAAAATTTTTATCAATGGTAAATACTGCTCCTACTGCTGTTTAATCTCTTAGTCGTGTTCAGCTCTTTGCGATCCCATGTACTATAGCCCACCAGGCTCCTTTGTCTATGAGATTTCCCAGGCAAGAATACTGGAGTGGGTTTCCACTTCCTTCTCCAGGAGATCTCCCCAACCCAGGAATCTAACCCATCTTTACCACTAAGCCATAATAAATACTACTACTCTGTGGTCATTTAGGTGAATATTTAGTAATATAAAGGGCTTCCCTCGTGGCTCAGACAGAAAAGAATCTTGTATTGTGGGAGACCTGGGTTCGATCCCTGAGCTGGGAAGATCCCCTGGAGGAGAGCATGGCAACCCACTCCAGTATTCTTGTCTGGAGAGTCCTCATGGACAGAGGAGCCTGGTGGGCTGCAGTTCATGGGGTTGTGAAGAGTCAGACATGACGGAGAGACTGAGCACAAGCACACATAGTAACATAAAATGTACTGAATGCTACGTACCAAACAAATGACCTAGTCAGTAGTAGTCACTATAGAAATTCAAAGAAATGAAAATAATTGTCTTTTTATTATTTTGGTTAAACAGTTACTCTGATCGAGACTTCACAACAGTCTAGAAAGGCATAGTTTGTGCCTTCAAGGCATTTACAGTGTAAGCACTGGAAGACAGATAGTAGATAAAAAAAAGTATAGTAAAAAGTTAACAAGTACAAGGATTATTACAAGATTGGGTTAGTGGTCAATCAGGACAAAAAAAAAGAATCCATAATATATTTCTCTTTTCAATTACCCTTCTTTACTTTTCTCTTTTATTCACTTTCCTTCATAGAAGTGATCAAGTAATGACAGAAGAGATCATTAAAACATAAGAAATGTTTAAATTATTTTCATATAAAATTAGTTTTTATTCATTCAAATAGCCTTTTACAGCTGCATTACTGTGCTTGTCACACTAAGCCTGAATGACTAGGAACTCTGTGTGTGTGTGTGTGTGTGTGTGTGTGTGTGTGTGTGTGTGTGTGTGTGTGTGTCCTTCTCTTGAAACTAACACTGTGGTGCCTGGTACATAATAGGTGCTCAACAAATGTTTATCAAATTGAAATGAAAATTTTTTCCCCTTTGGATTCAACTACTTAATACTTAGAGGCCTGTGGTGCTAATATTTAAGATGGATTGGTTCATTCTGTTCAAGCACCACATAACCATTCACACACCATTGAGTTTAGTACTATTAAAAGGTAATTTCCTTTCTGGAAATTATGCCTGTTGCAGACACATTTTACATATTCAGTCTTTTTTATCATCAGTAGGCAGGTAAAGAGATTAAAATAAAAGATTGTTTTCAAGTGCACAGTTTTCCACATAGACTTCATTTTGAAATTCCTGTGTATTCTGAAAAAAAAAAAAAAAAGGAAGTCCTATTGAATGTGCCTACACCCCCCACTATTAGTCATGTACCTTTTTTAAAGATGAAAATATTAACGTTTAATTTCTGTACAACTCTATTCACACAAATAACTTCGAAAAGCTACTATTTCTTCCTTTTTACTTCAATGGAATAGAAGCCAATGGAATTAATTGAAAATACCACTTTGTCCAATTTTATAAGTTTTGGCCCACTGTGATACATTCAGTGTATTTTATTTTGTTTAATGTAATGTTTTTACTATTTTAATTCATACATTTTAATAACTCAAAGTGAGCTTTTGTGTTTTATTTTCTCAAATAAGTTCCTTTTTGGACAAAATAATTTAATACTTAATAGTCTCTCAAATTTATTATAGAGAACTTTACAGCAAAATTGCTCCAACATCTGTTATCTCCTTTCTTATTATAACCATATGACTAGGAATTACTGTTCTTATTTCATTTTTAATAGATAAAAACCTGAAGCTTAGAGAAATAAGTGACTTGCCTATAATTCATATCTTCATAGTTACTACCTGTGAAGCTAAAATTAAATTGGAATTATTTGGATTCCTCAATCAGTACTCAATATTCAGATAAGCAAATATGGCATACTGTAGCCAAATAACAATGAATATTTATTCTGTATGTTAATAATAAACATTGCAAACATTTACACATGCCAGGCACATCCTAAGTACTCTGTGTGTGCTAGCTCATTTAATCCTTGCTGCAACTCGATGAAGTTTAAACAGGAGCAGAGGCCCAAAGAAAGTAAATAACCTGACCGAGAAAACACACCTGGTTAAGTTCTTGAGCTAGAACGTGAGCCCAGCCAGTCTGCACTATGTTGCCTTAAGTGTTATTCTTATTGCCAGCATTTCAGTGACAAGAATAGATTTAATGAAACAAATGTAAGTTGATATCTTCTAGAACTACACTTCTTATCAATGAATTTAGAGAAAATCACCCTAGAATCCTGTAATTCTGTGAAGTATTTAAATAGAAGTTGAATTTGTTTCCCCATTCTATAAGGTAATTTCTATTAATGGTAACTCTTTAGTGTTTTATATTTAATATTCAGTAAAGTTTTACTACATGAAATAGTTCTTCTTATTCATGATATAAATTAGAATCACAAAACTTTATCACATAAATGAATCTAAGGGCTAACAAATATTAGATGATATCAATAGCACAAAGTACTTGCTAGAGAGGCTGAGACAAACTTAGCCTCAGATCTCCCACCACAGTGAAGAAAGGTGTGCATCTAGTAAAGTAGTATAATGTGGATTGTGTGTATGTGTGCACATGTGTCTTCACTGCTTTTTAAAAATTAATTGTGGAGTGGCATGAACTAGGTAGCTGGCTTGCAGGTCTCCTAGGTAGAGCTCAACTCCCCTGGAAAGACAGTCAACTCCTGGATGAAAATCCTACTGTATTTAATGGCAAATAGTCAAATGAAAAGTGGAAGATTTACTTTTCCAAATACTTTTTAAAAAGTTTCTAACTGCACGCATATATTGGACTTTTAAATAGCTAATTCCTTTTTAAAGTTAATCTTATTGTTCACTGATTTGTCGCCTATTCTAATAATTAAGTGAAGGAAGAAAGTCCAGCTGATTAAGTCACCAAATCACATTTAATTTTCTTTTTTTATCCTTCTTTTCTTACTAAGTCTAATTGGTGCTGTAATTCAGAGTGCAGAATGCTTTTAAGAAGATCACAGGTATATATTTGATTCTATTATTAGCAGAAGAGACACAGAAAAGTTTCTGACAGTCATGCTGTTCCTGTATATGCAGGACTTATTATTAAATTATTATTCATGTGCTTATTAAGGCATTTCACATGACTTTGGATCATTGAATGGAATGATGTAAAGTTTTAAAATATCCCTGGAAGCATACAATTAGCAGGCATTCACAGAAAACTAAGTAACTAGAATAAATCATTATTCCCTTCTAATTCATTTATTTTTTATTAAATCTCATGTCATAAAAATGCAAAAATCATTTTGTTATTATATCTTAGCCTCAATTTAAATCAACTAAGTTATCAGTAATGATTTAAAGTATGCTTAATTAAATAGAAATTGTAATATATAATATGTTATGCATCATCAAAAATTCTAACATAAATCAAAAGGAGACTATTACCCTTAATGATTTATGCAAAGAACTATGATAGCATTCTATACATTCGAAAGTGTGTTCTTCAAAAAATTAAAAACAGAGCTACCATATGATGCAGCAATTTCACTCCTAGATATTTATCCCCCCAAAATGAAAATACTAATTAGAAAAAGATAAATGCATCCCTATATTCATTGAATCATTATTTGCAAGAGCCAGGTTATAGAAGGAACCTAAGTGCTAATCAGTAGACAAATGGCTAAAGAAGATTTGGTGTGTATGGTTTATATATCTATATACATATACAAATACATAGGTGTATATAGATAGATATACACACATAATGAATTCTTACTAAGCAATAAAAATAATAAAATTGTGCCATTTGTGATAATATGGATGGACATAGAGAATAAATAGGGCAAAAGCTAATAGTGTTCTGCCAAGAGAACGCACTGGTCATAGCAAACACCATCTTCCAACAACACAAGAGAAGACTCTACACAGGGATATCACCAGATGGTCAACACCGAAATCAGATTGATTATATTCTTTGCAGCCAAAGATGGAGACTCTATACAGTCAGCAAAAACAAGACTGAGAGCTGACTATGGCTCAGATCATGAACCCCTTATTGCCAAATTCAGACTGAAATGGAAGAAAGTGGAGAAAACCACTAGACCATTCAGGTATGACCTAAATTAAATCCCTTATGACTATACAGTAGAAGTGAGAAATAGATTTGAGGGACTAGATCTGATAGAGTGCCTGGTGAACTATGGACGGAGGTTTGTGACATTGTACAGGAGAAAGAAATCAAAACCATCCCCAAGAAAAAGAAATGCAAAAAAGCAAAATGGCTGTCTGAGGAGGCCTTACAAATAACTGTCAGAAGAAGGGGAGCAAAAAGCAAAGGAGAAAAGGAAAGATATACCCGTTTGAATGCAGAGTTCCAAAGGAGAGTTAAGAAAGCCTTCCTCAGTGATCAAGGCAAAGAAATAGAGGAAAACAACAGAATGGGAAAGACTAGAGATCTCTTCAAGAAAATTTTAGACACCAAGGGAACATTTCAAGCAAAGATGGGCTCAATAAAGGACAGAAATGGTATGGACCTAACAGAAGCAGAAGATATTAAGAAGAGGTGGCAAGAATACACAGAAGAACTGTACAAAAAGATCTTCATGACCCAGATAATCACCATGGTGTGATCCCTCACCTAGAACTAGATATCCTGGAATGTGAAGTCAAGTGGGCCTTAAGAAGCATCACTACGAACAAAGCTAGTGGAGGTGATGGAATTGCAGTTGAGCTAGTTCAAATCCTGAAAGATGATGCTGTGAAAGTGCTGCACTTAATATGCCAGCAAATTTGGAAAACTCAGCAGTGGCCACAGGACTGGAAAAGGTCAGTTTTCATTCCAGTCCCAAAGAAAGGCAATGCCAAAGAATGCTCAAACTACTGCACAATTACACTCATCTCACATGCTAGCAAAATAATGCTTAAAATTCTCCAAGCCAGGCTTCAGCAGTACATGAACCGTGAACTTTCAGATGTTCAGGCTGGTTTTAGAAAAGGCAGAGGAACCAGAGATCAAATTGCCAAAACAATATCAATATCCTCAGATATACGAATGACACCACCATTATGGCCAAAAATGAAGAACTAAAGAGCCTCTTGAGGAAAGTGAAAGAGGAGAGTGAAAAAGTTGGCTTAAAGCCCAACATTCAGAAAAATAAGATCATGGCATCTGGTTCCATCACTTCATGGCAAATAGATGGGGAAACAGTAGGAACAGTGACTGACTTTGTTTTTCTGGGCTCTAAAATCACTGCAGATGGTGATTGCAGCCATGAAATTAAAAGACGCTTACTCCCTGGAAGGAAAGTTATGACCAACCTAGACAGCATATTAAAAAGCAGAGACATTACTTTGTCAACAAAGGTCTGTCTAGTCAAGGCTATGGTTTTTCCAGTGGTCATGTATGGATGTGAGAGTTGGACTATAAAGAAAGCTGGTTGCTGAAGAAATGATGCTTTTGAACTGTGGTGTTGGAGAAGACTTTTGAGAGTCCCTTCGACTGCAAGGAGATCCAACCAGTCCAAAGGAGATCAGTCCTGGGTGTTCATTGGAAGGACTGATGTTGAAGCTAAAACTCCAATCCTTTGGCCACCTGATGGGAAAAGCTGACTCATTTGAAAAGACCCTGATGCTGGGAAAGATTGAGGGCAGGAGGAGAAGGGGACAACAGAGGATGAGATGGTTGGATGGCATCACTGACTCAATGGAAATGGGTTTGGGTGGACTCCGAGAGTTGGTGATGGACAGGGAGGCCTGACGTGCTGCAGTTCATGGGATCGCAAAGAGTCGGATACGACTGAGGGACTGAACTGAACTGAACAGGTATCATCCTAACAGAAATAAATCAGACAGAGAAGTACAAATAGTGTGTGATTTAATTTACATTTGGAAACTTTAAAAAAAATGAATGAACAACAAAACAGAAACATAGTCATAGATAAGGTGAACAAATTGGTGTTTTCCAGAGGAGGCAGAGATGGGGAAAGGAAAGATATAGATGAGGGAGATTAAAAGGTACAAATTCCCAGTTGCAAAGTATATGTCAAAGGTATGAAATGTACAGTGTGGGGAATATAGTCAATAATTCTATAATATCTTTATATGGTGACACATGATATATATTGTCATGACCATTTTGAAATGTATAGGAATATTGAAACTAACATAGTGCTATAGATCAGTTACACTTCAAAAACAAACTAAAAAGTGTGGACAAAATAGTTATGCATTTTCTGTTAAGTGAACATCTGAACCTAATTTGTCTCTTGATTAGGAGTCTACCTTGCCAAAGATAGCTTAAGAATTAGGAGGGATGAGAAATAAAAGTGTATATTTACTAATTCTTGTTAATATCTATACCTATTCTATGTTCTTTTTTTGAGAAAAATGTGCTTTTGAGACCATAGAAAATTCAGGTTTCCATCTCCATGGAAGAGATGGAGTTTTTTCTTCGTGGAGTTCAAAGTCTACAGTGGGAGATATTCTAAAGTGCCTCATGCATTTTAAACACTTAAAGTTATGGAATACCATAAAATAGCCTGTGGGCTTCACTGGAGCACCCATTGTGTGCCTCCTCTAGATCCCAGCCTGGCACATCATGAAAAATGTAAAATTCTGTTGGCTAAACTGATCAATGCCTCTTCAAAGAAGTCTTCCTTGAGCTTCCATCTTACACTGCAAACAAGAGTAACCCATTTCCAGCATACATATATTGCATTCTGCTGTGCTGTGGAGCCTGCATTTGTGTGTGTGATAATTACTAATTGTGTGATAATTATTAATACCATTAAGAACAATAACTCTATATAATTTATATAGTTAACACATGGACTTCATATGGCATCACTGATTCAATAGACATGAACCTGGGCAAACTCTGAGAGATGGCGAGGGACAGGGAGGCCTGGAGTGCTGCAGACCCTAGGGTCACAAAGAGTTGGATGCGACCTGGTGTCTGAACAAATGGACTTCATGTTCCTCTGTGTTCTTCCTGGCCTATCTCATTGAGCATTGTTCCCCAGGGAATCAAAACAGAATGAACCATTTGCTTTAATGGTATGCGATATCTCTGTACTGCCTTCCTCTTTGATGTTACTACTTTTCTGCCTGGATATCTCTATTTAGTGCTCTAACCCCTGCCTATTAACAGGAAATGATTTCTCATTACTCATTAATTCTTAAACATAAATTGGCGTTCCCAGCTACTTGCAGTTTAACCCTTTAGTCATCTTTGGGAATGACAATCTTAGATTCCTCCATGGAGATTTCTGGTTAAAATAACACACAAGTTTGGTAAACAGGTAAAAACCATTTGTTTATAGTCTACATTTTACTAGGCTAGTGGGCATTATGCTAGGTTGGGATTACATTCGGCCATTAAGGTAATTAGATAAACAGACGCTGTACTTCCTTTGCTACTCTGACTGCCATTTAAATACATACAAACCGTTCATTCAGCAAACAAAATCTCCAGAGATGGACCTGTACATTTGTACATTAAAAAAAATTGCAATGATGTACTCTCATTGTTGAGAATTTCTGTACGAGACCTTTTTGTATGGTGTGTATATGTGTGTGTGTGTGTGTGTGTGTGTGTGTGTGTGTGTGTTACGCAGTCATGTCTGACTCTTTGTGACCCCATGGACTGTAACCTGCCAGGTCCTTCTGTCCATTGAATTCTCCCGGCAAGAATATTGGAGTGGGTTGCCATTCCCTTTTCTGGGGGATCATCCCGATCCAGGGATCGAACCCAAGTGTCTTGTCTTTGTAGGTGGATTCTTTACTACTGAGTCACTAGGGCAGCCTTCAAAAAGGTTCTAAAGCTTTTTAGAATCTTTACTCCCTCTCAACTAAATGTCTAGCATCAATCTGTTTTCTTCTAATTTTAAATAGGGAAATTGGTGAAAGCTGGTGGGCTGCAGTCTATGGGGTCACACAGAGTTGGACATGACAGAAGCGACTTAGCAGCAGCAGCAGCAGTACATAGTGGGTGCTCTTACGAAAAGTATTTTTATTGTTTGTTTCCTCACCCTTCTAAGTAATATAGATATTCATATTGGTTATTGATTCATATGTATTAGACTGAAGAAACCCTCAGAATCTTAACTGCATGTTGAAATCACCTGAATCTATTAAATGACCCAATGATCAGGTAGCATCGAGCAGGACATCTAGGGTTAAGATCAAGGCATCAATAATCCATGCTTTCCAGGTAATTCCATATGTGGCTAAGGTTGAGACCCTATGAATCTGAACAGTTATTCTCAACTCTGGCTGCACAATAGAATCCCCTATGCAATTGTTTAAAATACTGATGCTTTTCATTTCAATTATGGTTCAGATAACTTGTGCATAAATGTTGAATACAAGAGAAAAATATTTGGGTAACTTACATTTCTGAATGATTGGGCTCCAGTTAAATCAAGGTTTTATTATAGTTCTGGGTATGTGGTGATGTTCAATAAATGTTAGATGGAGATCCTAATCCCACAACAGAGTCAAGGAGAATAAAACATGCTCCCTCTTGGAAATAAACTGTTTGTGTATTTGAAATAATTATCTTGGCAAACTATCATTTCCTGAAAGTTGTTCTCCTAGGTAATTTACCTCAAATGGTAAGCCTTGAACTTTAAGAGAATACTATATTTCAACTATATTTTTCAGCATAATATTAGGTGCCTATATATCTTATAGTGCTTTCATGATTCTCTCCAAGAAAGTAGACAGGAAATAAGATTAAGAGATGGAGGATAAGATTTAAACCAGTTTCCCTCTTGGAAGCATAAATGATGCTATTGCACTTCTGGGCCTGGAGAATACTGTTACTTTATAAAACAGAGCCATGGTACTTTCTGCATTATGATGGTGAATTATTTATATATGCAAAGGACAACTAATGCCATTAGCTAAAACAAAAATGAACTAACTGTTCAATAAAACAGTTATGGGACTAACAAAATATTTATATGTGATATCTTTTTCAGATTGCAGGAACTAGTAACTAAAAATAACAAAAAATCTCTTTTTTTTAGCATAAAGTTATAGATGATCTGTTATGGGATAAACGCTCATCAAGCAAACCTCTCAAACTTAATTGTTATCAATAATTAATCAGCACGTTGCATGCTTCAGTGTACATTAACTGTACCAGGTGTTGGATTTAATTCCTTAAATATAAATTAGGAAAGCAGACCACATTTTTCTTAAATGTTTGTGGTTGAAAATAAAAAAAATATATATAAAGCTTATTTAATTTGACCTTCCCACCTCTTACTCAGTTTTCCTACTTCTTTTTTCCTTCTTAGGACCACCTCAGAAAATAGTGTCACCTAAACAAGAACACGAAGATACGAAGCATGACAAAGCCACGGATAAAGGAAGTGAGAGTGGGACTTCCTGTAATGAGCTCTCCACTTCCAGTTGCGACAGCCGCTCCGAGGCGAGCACTCCCCAGGACAACAACCCGCCCAGTGCCCAGCAGGCGACAGCGCACCAACCTAACACCTTAACTTTGGATCGTCCTTCCAAAAAAGCGCCTGTCCACTGGATGCCCCCACCAGACAAACGTAGAAACAGTGAACTCTTTCAGACGCTCATCAGCAAGTCCCGGGAAACCAATCTTTCCAAAAAGAAAGTCTGTGAGAAGCTAAGTGTGGAAGAAGAAATGAAAAAGTGTATTCAGGATTTTAAAAAAATCCACATTCCAGATTATTTTCCAGAGCGCAAACGCCAGTGGCAATCTGAACTGTTACAGAAGTACGGGTTATAGTAACGGTCACATTCCTGCGGTGTTTCAATGACGATCAGTGTTTACCGGTGTCACCACCTGACTGTGTACTAACAATGGTCAGTGTGATTCTTGCTGCTCTTCCTTTTCGTGAACAGTGGATGTGGGACAGTATTTTCTTTCATTCTTTCTGTTGTTGTTGTTTTTAGAAATATTTCAAAAAAGAAAACTAACAAATATTGAATCAAATCGTGTTCCTGATTCAAAAAATTTTGCAAGAATGAAAGTAAAATGTGCATGATCAAGAAGCTTAGAATTTTGATTTTTGAACTGTGGTCAACTGGCTATGTTTGTCATTTTGTAACTCACCAAAAAGAAATCATCATATCACTCCAAATAAAGTGACAATATGGATGAAGCAACATCAAGTAAAATGTTAGATGATAGTTTTGGGACCCAAATCCAAAACTGTTTAAATGTTAATGCAATAAAACAAGTATTACTTTTGCATGAGCACAATATTACAAATAAATCACAAGACATAGGAAGATCTGTTTGTTGCTTGGAAAGAAATAATTATGAAAAAATAGCAAAAAAAAATATATGGTTCAGACAAAGCCTATAAATGTAAGCTAAGAGATTGAATTTTATTTGTCTGGATCTGTGATTTTTTGTGTATGTGTATGGTGTTCTGTATGTTAAGATGGTGTAAATATGCCTTATGATCTTGTGTTATGGCACTGACATTCATCTATTAATGCTAGTTATGATTATTTCTGTGAAATGAGTCCTTACATCAGGCTGTGAAAATTGGCATAATGATGCTCTGAAAGATCTTACTCTCATGTTAATCACAATAATTGAGGGAAATGGTAAAGAGCTTTATGTATTTATTAAAAAAGGAAATATATATTAGAATTTCTTGATCTCTATTGACTCTTCTTTTAAAATATTCAGTTGTTACATTGTCTTCAGTTTTTCCTTTAAAATTCCAAACTGGAGAATGATACATTCAAACTTAATGTTGACAAGTTAGAGACTTATAATTCAAAATGGAGGTAGAGTCAAATTCAGATAGCTTTGGTATTGATTAATAAACCCTTAGCCTGCAAGAGAAAAAGATTTCATCTGAGGATGCACTAAAATTTTATTTTAGCTGACAACTGGATTGAAAGTCTCCCTAAATCCAATTGGGAAGTTGCTGCTTGCAAATTATGGGACAAAAACGTCAACAGGAAGCTAAAAGTTCAGCCTGAATGACAAGAGCTTTCTTCCTCATTGCATATTTGAAAATAATCTTTCTTATCATAAGCCACACAATTTTTGCCTCACCATGTCCACAGCAAAAAATATATAATATCCCAAAATTTTGCTAAAGAATAGGCACCAGGAGGACAAAAATATCTCTAATAATCAGAGCTCAATCTCCTCTGTGGTTAGTTGAGATAAAAGTTGAGCAGCACTGGTAGTATCATTTCTTCCAGGGTGATATTGGAAGATAAGCATTATTAACTCAAAATTTAAAATTGATGTTCATTTTTGGATGTAGTTTTAGATTTCTCACTCCTCTATTATATAAAATACCATCTACAGTGGAGTATTAAGGAAAACCCAAACGTATGATTTGCCTTGAATAACCTATCAGGTTTTAGTGAAGGAGCTACTCTTAAATTCTGCATTTCATTTTGGGAAGGTTGGCAGTCCCACCCACTAAGTTGGCTAAGTGTAGCTGCAACACACTGGTTAAATGGACAGAGCTTGTGGTTAGGTTGCTACTGTTCCCATCTCTACCCATTCCTACCACTACCACTAATGTGACCTTAGGGACAACAGGGGTATTAATAACATGATAGAGAAGATTTAAATGAGGTAATTGAAGTTAAGCATCACCACCACTCCTGGAGATGGAGGGGAAAGACAGGTAGTGGGCTTACCAGAATTTTTGGAGCCAGTACTGTCAGATGGAAATTTTCGAATAGAGAGGAATAAGCTGTTCAATAAGAACTATAGTCTCTAAGGAGTCACGGTCACTGTCAAAGATGCCTCCCAAAGCAAAGACAAAGGGGATAGGTTATCCTAGCCTCCCACATTTCAATTCCCACCAACACTTTCCATGTTCCCAACATGAGTACAAGCAGTTGGTAAATGAGCTTTGGAAATGCAAATTCAGTAGAAGTGATCCCACTGTGATAGAAAGCCCAGCACTGAAGGGCAGCGAGTAGCTCTGAAGAATACCTCACACCCTCCTCTATTATTTCCAATACAAAATTTCAAATAGAATTGCAGGGGTAAGAATCTGGTAAATAAGAACTATTTCAGATCTTCATATCTCTACCACAAGAGAAGTGATTCCCATAAGATTTCTAAGTCCTTCTTAGAAAATTAGAACCTATTTCCTTAATAGTCTATTGAGCATTTACCATACACCAAGCATTTGGCTCAAAGGTTAACAACATACTCAAGAAATACAAATTACTAGCCATTGCCCTTGGGAAGAAGCTTATGGTCTGATTCTCCCATACTATTATGCTTTCACCAGAGGCTAGTTCCTGTCTTGTCCTAATTGGGGCTACAAGAGGATCAAAGGAAGAAGCTAGAATGAGAACTCTTCTTTGAAAAAAAGGAGACTCCAAAATTTAAAGATGACTTAGACTAAAACTGCTATATAAAACTTTACCAAAATATCAGTAGATAAAATCTAGAAGGTTGCCAAAAATCAGAAAAGCTGGAAGCAGGCATTGAATTTGAATATTTTTAGAGAATAAATGCATTTTGATGCTCATATGATGTACCTTTGATGCTCAAATGGTATAAAAAAATACTGTTTGATATACGGGTTTTACTTAACTTGTGACCTGATGTTTCATTATTAAAATAAACTGGAAACATATTGAGTATTAACTGAGATGAGAGAAGAAAATAAAAGTGAAATTGTGAGATTTTCAATTTTGAGTTGATATACTTGCCCTATTTTTTTCACTCAGTATACCCCAAAACCCTAGACGTTATATGTGAACATTCTTAAGAGACTCTGAAAGGTTAATAAAAGAAGGAAAGCTGACTAGAGGTTTTAGGACCCAAAGAACAACATGTTGTTGGAGTTTCCTGGGTTTTCTTTTTGCCTATTTATAGCTGAAGAAGCTGGTAACACAAAAAAACTAACAGGTGTGGAAAAAACAAGCATCAACAAAACCCTGCTTTCTCTAACCAAAAGGCCAGAGAAGGTGAAATGTAGCAGTTAAATAGTAACTGCTGTGCTGTGTTAGGTTGGTGGGCACAATTTTATTTCGTAATCATTTTAAGCCTTGGTTCACAGCAAAATTGAAAGGAAGATACTGAAATTTCCCATGTATTCCTTACCCTCCAATATGAATAGCTTCCTCCAGTATCAACATCCCCCACCAGAGTGGTACATTGTTATAATTGATGAACGGACATTGATGCATCGTTGTCACCCAAAGCCCATAGTTTACATTATTGTTCACTCCTGATATTTTACATTCTGTGAGCTCGGATAAATGCATCATGACACACATCCATCACTACAGTACCACAGAGAGTATTTTCTCTTCACTGTAATCCTTCGTGTTCTGCTTATTCATTTTTCACCCCTCACTCAACCACTGGAAACTGCTGTTCTTTTTACATGTGCATGGTGCTTTCTTTTTCAGAAGATTTTATAGTTGGAATCATGCTATACATAGTCTTCCCTGATTGGCTTCTTTCACTTCAGTTCAGTTCAGTTCAGTCGCTCAGTCGTGTCCAACTCTTTGTGACCCCATGAATCGCAGCACGCCAGGCCTCGCTGTCCATCACCAACTCCCAGAATTCACCCAAACTCATGTCCATCGAGTTGGTGATGCCATCCAGCCATCTTATCCTCTGTCACCCCCTTCTCCTCTTGCCCCCAATCCCTCCCAGGATCAGTCTTTTCCAATGAGTCAACTCTTTGCATGATGTGGCCAAAGTATTGGAGTTTCAGCTTTAGCATCAGTCCTTCCAGTGACGACCCAGGATTGATCTTTACGATGAACTGGTTGCATCTCCTTGTAGTCCAAGGGACTCTCAAGAGTCTTCTCCAACACCACAGTGCAAAAGCATCAATTCTTCAGCGCTCAGCTTTCTTCACAGTCCAACTCTCACACCCATACATGACCACTGGAAAAACCATAGCCTGGACTAGATGGACTTTTGTTGGCAAAGTAATGTCTCTGCTTTGTCTATCCTTGGTCATAATTTTCCTTCCAAGGAGCAAGCATCTTATAATTTCATGGCTGCAATCACCATCTGCAGTGATTTTGGAGCCCCTCAAAATAAAGTTAGCCACTGTTTCCCCATCTATTTGCCATGAAGTGATGGAACCATGATCTTAGTTTTCTGAATGTTGAGCTTTAAGCCAACTTTTCCCCTCTCCACTTTCACTTTCATCAAGAGGGTCTTTAGTTCCTCTTCACTCTCTGCCATAAGGGTGGTGTCATCTGCATATCTGAGGTTATTGATATTTCTCCTGGTAATCTTGATTCCAGCTTGTGCTTCTTCCAGCCCAGCGTTTCTCCCAGTGTACTCTGCATAGAAGTTAAATAAGCAGGGTGGCAATATATAGCCTTGACGTACTCCTTTTCCTATTTGGAACCAGTCTGTTGTTCCATGTCCAGTTCTAACTGTAGCTTCCTGACCTGCAGATAGATTTCTCAAGAGGCAGGTCAGGTGGTCTGCTAGTCCCATCTCTTTCAGTATTTTCCACTGTTTATCATGATCCACACAGTCTTAGTAGTGTGCATTTAAGGTTCTTCCATGTCTTGTCATTGCTTGACATCTCTTTCTCTCTCTTTTATTGCTGAATAATATCTCATTGTCTGGATTTACCACAGTTTATTAATCATTCATCTACTAAAGGACAACTTGGTTCCTTCCAAGTTATGACAACTATGAATAAAGTTCATATGTTATCTTCTAGGAGATTTATAGTTTTGCAGTCTGCCTTCAGGTCTGTGATCAGTTTTGCATTAATATTCATTATGGGTGTAAGGTCTGTGTTCAGATTCATTTTTTGCACGTGGATACCTAGTTATTTTAGGAGCATTTTCTCCATTGTGTTGCCTTTTCTTCTTTGTCAGAGATCAGTTGACTATATTTATGTGGGTCTGTTTAGGGGAGTCTATATTTTATTTAATTGATTTTTTTATGAAGATTACATTTTCTTAATTACTGTAGCTTCTGTGCTAAATCTTGAAGGTGGACAGTATCAGCCCTCTAACATTGTTATCCTCTGTTAGTATTGTATTGGCTATTTTGAGTCTTTTTCTTCTTCCTATAAACTTTATAACCATTTTGTTTATATCTGCAAAAATACTTACTGAGATTTTCATTGAAATTGCATTGAATCTGTAGATCAAGTTGAGAATTGACATCTTGAGAATACTGAGTCTTACTCATGGACATGGGATATATCTCCATTTATTTTGTTATTAGTAGATTCAATTCATCAGAGTTTTGTAGTTTTCTTTATACAGAACTTGTATATATTTGTTAGGTTTATACTTAAGCATTTCATTTTAAGGAGTACTGTTAATGATAGTGTGTGTTTAATTTCAAATTCCACTGTTCGTTGATGATATAATACAGTCCCCTACTTTTTGAAGAATAGTCTAAAAACTTTAGTACCGCATTATAGGTCCATATCAATTTACCTTTGTTTGGCAAAAGACTACTTCCAAAACCTAGTGGCTTAAAAACAGGAACAGTTTATCAGCTTATGATTCCAAGAATTGGCAATTTGGACTGAAATCAGCTGGGCTGTTCTCCTACTGATCTCACCTGGGCTTACTCACCTGGATAATTGACTGATAATTAGTCAGGAATCAAATAATCTGTAATAGTCTCATTCCATATTTGGCATTGACAGGTTTCATCAAGTAGTCTTAGTCTTCTAACTCTCCTCTCCAGGAATCTAGCTCAAATTTTTTCACATGGTGGTTCTAAAAATGTCAGACAAGAAGTTGCAGGGATCAGGAGCCCTGGCTCCAAACTCATATAACATCACTTACCCTGCCTTCTTTTGGTCAAAGCAAGTTATTTTGAATGCAAGTGATATGGAAATAACACTCTTCTTGGGAGTATATACCTCTTCATGGAAGAAACAAGGAATCTGTGACCATTTGTAATCTACTATAGAAGCAATCCATCTTTTTCAGATTCACAGCTAGAAGCAAACTGCACACCATTTACTAGTTATTTAAAAGACTTTAAATAAATCTTTTACTTATATTTACATAGTAAAATTATTTAAATATTTTATTAAAATTTAATTAGAATAAGTCTTTTAAATAAAATAAGTTAAAAGGCTCTATCTGCACCCTGAAGTTACCTTCCCCTACAAAATACACAAAAACTTTTTCATTCACATTTGAAATCTTTCCCATACTGCACATTTCAATTTAAATAGCATCTACTCTCCAAAGCTTTTTTAAATCCCTCAATAGAGAATTACTAATCATTCTATTCTCAGAAATACCAAATCACTTTAAAAACATTTTGTCTTGCTCTACATATTGTGTTTTATGGTATATAAGAGTAATGATAGACATTTGTGTTTTCCATTGATTTGAAGGGTTTTTTTTTTAACAGGTTAAGATCTTATTTTTCTCTCTATGAGGAGAAACAATAACTAGACAACTTCTGGCACACAGTAGGTATGAATGATTTTGGCAAAAGAGTAAACATTGTTTTTAATGTAATAATCTCCTAAACAATCTTTGATAGATACTCTTCCTGCCTAACTAGGCTTGCTAAAATCTCCTTTATGTTTTCAGGCCAAATCCACTCATTAGTCCTACATTACTGATCCCTCATGAGAGGTTAGTCAAAGATTAATTTAAAAATATTTCATCAGTTCAGTTCAGTCGTTGAGTTGTGCCCGACTCTCCACGACCCCATGAACCGCAGCACGGTAGGCCTCCCTGTCCATTACCAACTCCCGGAGTCTACCCAAACCCATGTCCATCGAGTCGGTGATGCCATCCAACCATCTCATCCTCTGCCATCCCCTTCTCTTCCTGGCCCCCAATCCCTCCCAGCATCAGAGTCTTTTCCAATGAGTCAACTCTTCACATGAGGTGGCCAAAGTATTGGAGTTTCAGCTTTAGCACCATTCCTTCCAAAGAATGAATACCCAGGGCTGATCTCCTTTAGAATGGACTGGTTGGATCTCCTTGCAGTCCAAGGGACTCTCAAGAGTCTTCTCCAACACCACACTTCAAAAGCATCAATTTTTCGGTTCTCAGCTTTCTTCACAGTCCAACTCTCACATACATACATGACCACTAGAAAAACCATAACCTTGACTAGACAGACCTTTGTTGGCAAAGTAATGTCTCTGCTTTTCAATATGCTATCTAGGTTGGTCATAAGTTTCCTTCCAAGGAGTAAGTGTCTTTTAATTTCATGGCTGCAATCACCATCCGCAGTGATTTCCGACCCAAAAACAATACAGTCAGCCATTGTTTCTGGTGTTTCCCCGTCAATTTCCCATGAAGTGATGGGACCAGATGCCATGATCTTCGTTTTCTGAATGTTGAGCTTTAAGCCAACTTTTTCACTCTCCTCTTTCACATTCATCAAGAGGCTTTTTAGCTCCTCTTCACTTTCTGCCATAAGGGTGGTGTCATCTGCATATCTGAGGTTATTGATATTTCTCCTGGTAATCTTGATTCCAGCTTGTGCTTCTTCCAGCCCAGTGTTTCTCATGATGTACTCTGCATAGAAGTTAAGTCAGCAGGGTGACAATAATCAGCCTTGACATACTCCTTTTCCTATTTGGAACCAGTCTGTTGTTCCATGTCCAGTTCTAACTGTTGCTTCCGGACCTGCATACAGGTTTCTCAAGAGGCAGGTCAGGTGGTCTGGTATTCCCATTTCTATACAGTTTTGGTAAGTATGTTTTAAGCATCTCCAGCTAGAGATCTAGTCACCATTGGTTGGCATAAAGTAAACATAACCTGTGACCTTGTATGTTAATTATTTTAGTACAGGTTAGTTAAGCAGGGATTACCAGAAATAGTTACATTCAATGAGAAAAGATGCAATTTCGAAAATATGCTTATAAACCTTTAAAAATAAATCAACTTTTTTTCTCCCTTTCTATTTTATAGTCCCCAAAGCATTCGCTTTGAAGTGTAACATACAGAGGCTAAAAGAATCATACAACTACAGGGCTGAAAGAATCTTGTAAGTCATGTAAAATTTCTATATATATGAATTCAAAGTAATTGATGCCTACTTCAAGGGTGTCTACTATGGGCAAAGCATTTTACCAACTATATTAAAGATACAGCAGTGAATAAGACATAAGAATAATGGATTTAATTTCAAACATATCATAGAAGAGACAGTTCTATGGTAGAAATGGAATTTGAACTGAGACTTGCAAGCGAATTTGGATTTGTATATATGAGAATGTTGGAAAGAGGACTCTATAAGGAATGAGCAAAGTTTATATTTAAGTATATAAGCAGACTGTGGTAGATGAAGAGTAGCATTGACATATATACACTATCATGTGTAAAATTCCTAGCTGTGGTGTCCAACTCATTGGAAAAGACCCTGGTGCTGGGAAAGATTGAGGGCAGGAGAAGAGGGCAACAGAGGATGAGACGGTTGGATTGTATCGCTGACCCAATGGACATGAGTTTGAGCAAACTCCGGGAGATGGTAAAGAATAGGGAAGCCTGGCGTGCTGCAGTCCATGGGGTCACAAGGAGGCAAACATGACTTAGCGACTGAACAGCAACAACAACGTGTGAGATAGATAGCTGGTGCGAAGCTGCTATATAACACAGAGAGGACAGCTCGGCACTCTAGACGACCTAGAGGGGTGGGATATGGGATAGGGTGTGAGGGAGGCTCAAGAGGAAGGGGACATATGTTTAACATACTTATGGCTTATTCATAGTCATATATGGCAAAAACCAATACAATGTTGTAAAACAATTATCCTCCAATTTAAAAGGAGTTAAAATGTTAGTCAGTCAGTCATGTCTGACTCTTTGTGACCCCATGGACTATAGCCTGCCAGACTCCTCTGTCCATGGAATTCTCCAGGCAAGATACTGGAATGGGTAGCCATTGCCTTCTCCAGGGGATCTCCCCAACCCAGGGATCAAACCCGGGTCTCCTGCATTGCTGGCAGATGCTTTACCATCTGAGCCACCAGGAAAGCCCAATTTCAAAAATGGTATTAGAAAAAATATTATTGTATGTACTTCTGAATATAATTTTAAAATGAATATATCATTCTTATGTTGAAGAATATATTATTGAAGAATATTTTAATAGTAACCTTCATGCATGCATATTCAGTCACTTCAGTTGTGGTCAACTCTTTGTGACCCTACGAGCTGTAGGCTGCCAGGCCCCTCTGCCCATAGGATTCTCCAGGCAAGAATCCTGGAGCAGTTTGCCATGCCCTCCTCCAGGGGATCTTCCCAGCCCAGGGATCGAATCCATTTCTCTTGAGTCTCCTACATTGCAGGCAGATTCTTACCCACTGAACCACCTGGGAAGCCCTTCTAGATTATACTCTCGTGAATAAATTCTTCTTAGATCCACCCAGCCTCTTTATTCCTCGGTCCTTAGTCTCTATGTGCTGCCATAGACACTAAGGTAGAGGGAAATTATGTTTTCTCTAAAATGCTGCTAGGAGACCAAATGGGAACTGATGAGTTAAAACTTGTGAAAAGAAACAAATTAATGAGAACTTAGACCAACAAAATATTTTTTATCTGGGAGGAGTATTTTAATACTATTGCTGTTTAGAATTGCAGTTGCATGGTAATAATAAAAAGTAGATTAATTTATAGTCATTTTTATTGGCATTTAAAAATTATCTACTTTTATTGCCTACACCTGGGGCAAATGGCTCCCATCACCTTTATTTTATATTCATTGCAGTTCAATGTAGAAGACAGACTAGAAATTATGGTATAGTTTAACATGCACTGCGCTAAGGGTATAAAGAAGGACTATCTCTACTGCAACTACAGGTTCACACTTTCATCATTTTCCACTTCAGCTACAGGAATAAGGACTTCACTGGTCTGCCTTCAGTCCTTTCCCTGTCAGCCCATCCTTCATAATGTTAGAAAGGTGATCTTACTACAACACAAATTTTTCATATTCTGTTGCTTAAGTCTGTTCATCTCACTGTTAAAAAAAATTGTGTGATTAAGAAAGTCCACCATTTTCTGCATCTTATCCAGTTTAATCTTTTCCAACAGGTATTAATGCGCACACACACACAGACCCTACTTTTCCATCTATTTATAATTACTTCTAAGTCCCAAGAAGAATTTGCAGCTTCTTTCTTTGTGCTCATCATTGCAATAGTTATTTAAGTCAGGGACAAAATTTGCTGATGTGTGTTAATGTTCGTTCCTCTACCTCTTCCAAACTAAAGATGAAGTTTTGCCAGCTCAGTCCTCACCTATTTGGTGATATAAAATAAAAAGAAGTTGAGAATACAAGAAACACAGTACACAATCCATTCTGTGGAGTTCTGCCCCGCAGATGAGAGGCCTTGCACCAAGTTTACAGAAGCAGAGCCCAGAACTTAGTTCACCTCTGAAGCTGACTGAGGCCCTGCGTAACCATTGCCCAAAGCCTCCCTGATCATCACCAGCAAGCTTCCTGACTCCAAATTAGGGGTCCACCCCAGTAGTCACCCTGTTAGTGTTGGTCAGCTCTTTGTGACCCTATGAACTGTTGCCCACCAGGGTCCTCAGTCCACGGAATTCTCCAGGCAAGAATAATGGAGTAGGTAGCCATTCCTTTCTCCAAAGGATCTTCCCGACCCAGGGATCAAACCCATGTATCCTGCATTGGAAATGGACTTTTCACTCTTTGAGCCACCAGGGAAGCCTTATATTCACCCTATAGTACTCTAATCAATCTCATAAAGCCATCCTTCCAGCAGGATTTTTTTTTTTTTTTTTTTTGTCTTGAGGCTATAAAAATTTTCTTCTAAACCACAAAAAGCATTGACTCTCCCTGACCTGTCAGGAGGTGCCCACATTATCTCTGCTCTTCATTCTTAATAAACTCATTCCTTTCTCCTACTCTGTGTCTGGAAATTCTTTTCCAACCCATGCTCTGACTGCCACAACACATTTCTACCACATTTTCCTTTTTCCTCTTAGCTTTGTTTTTATGGCAGAATAAGTAATAAAAAATAAAATGCTTCCATTTTGTAAACCCTAATGGATCTAAACAACAGTCATCCATGACTACTTAAATTATTCATGAGAGGATAATGGGTGAATTAGGCTAATAATATCTGATCTCACTGTCAAATCATAACATCATGCTGAGGCACCATAGCACCATCTATGATGAGTTCTTATGAAAACCATTAGAAATGAATCTGACAGGTCTCTAGATCTAACTGCCAGCTTTCTGGGAAAATGGGGGATAAAGAAACCTTTTAATAAAATGTGGTACAGATATACAATGGAATAGTACTCAGTCATAAGAAAGAAGGAAATGAGACCAATTGCAGCAACATGGATGGGCCTAGAGCCTATCACACAAGGAAAACAGGTCAGACAAAGAAAGACAGGTACTCTATGATATCGCTCATATGTGGAATATGTTTTTTCAAATGATACAAATAAACTTATTTACAAAACAGAAACAGATATTGCAAACAAACTTATTGTAACCAAAGGGAAAATATGGGGTGGGTGGAATAAATCAGGAGTTTGAGATTAACATGCAAAAAGTGAAAGTGAAAATTAGTCACTCAGTCAATTCTGACTCTTTGAGACCCCATGAACAGTAGCCTCCCAGGTTCCTCTGTCCTTGGGATTTCCCAGCCAAGGATCCTGGAGTGGATTGTCATTCCCTTCTCCAGGGGATCTTCCTGACCTGGGGACTGCATTGGAGGCACTTTCTTTACCATTTAAGCCACAGGTTATGTATACACAGGATACATAACCAACAGAGACCTGTTGCACAGCACAGAGAACTCTACTCAGTATTGTGTGATAATCTGTATGAGAAATGCCAACCACCTCAGACATGCAGATGACACCACCCTTATGGCAGAAAGTGAAGAGGAACTGAAAAGCCTCTTGATGGAAGTGAAAGAGGAGAGTGAACAAGTTGGCTGAAAGCTCAACATTCAGAAAACGAAGATCATGGCATCTGATCCTATCACTTCATGAGAAATAGATGGGGAAACAGTGGAAACAGCATCAGACTTTATTTTGGGGGGGCTCCAAAATCACTGCAGATGGTGACTGCAGCCATGAAATTAAGAGACACTTACTCCTTGGAAGGAAAGTTATGACCAACCTAGACAGCATATTGAAAAGCAGAGACATTACTTTGCCAACAAAGGTCTGTCTACTCAAGGCCATGGTCTTTCCAGTGGTCATGTATGGATGTGAGAGTTGGACTGTGAAGAAAGCCAAAGAATTGATGCTTTTGAACTGTGGTGTTGGAGAAGACTCTTGAGAGTCCCTTGGACTGCAAGGAGATCCAACCAGTCCATTCTGAAGGAGATCAGCCCTGGGATTTCTTTGGAAGGAATGATGCTAAAGCTGAAACTCTAGTACTTTGGCNAGAAAGCCAAAGAATTGATGCTTTTGAACTGTGGTGTTGGAGAAGACTCTTGAGAGTCCCTTGGACTGCAAGGAGATCCAACCAGTCCATTCTGAAGGAGATCAGCCCTGGGATTTCTTTGGAAGGAATGACGCTAAAGCTGAAACTCTAGTACTTTGGCCACCTCATGCAAAAAGTTGACTCACTGGAAAAGCCTCTGATGCTGGGAGGGATTGGGGGCAGGAGGAGAAGGGGACAACCAAGGATGAGATGGCTGGATGGCATCACTGACTCAACGGATGCGAGTCTGAGAACTCCGGGAGTTGGTGATGGACAGGGAGGCCTGGCGTGCTGCGATTCATGGAGTCGCAAAGAGTCAGACACTGAGTGACTGAACTGAACTGATATGAGAAAAGAATCTGAAAGAGAATGAATATATGTATATGTATAACTGAATCACTTTGCTGTACACTTGATACTAACATGGACTGTGGCTTACCAAGCTCCTCCATCCATGGATTTTTCTAGGCAGTAGTACTGGAGTGGATTGCCATTTCCTTCTCCAATGATACTAACACAACATTGTAAATCAACTATAACCAATCAAATTAAAAAAAAAAAAACAGTTGCTCATGAAGGGGAATTTCTACCTCATAATCTGTGGATGCCCTGCAGGTCATTTTAGCCTTCTTGTGTGCAAACTGAAACTCCCCAGTCTGCTCTCAATAACTCCTCCCACACCATAGCCCCTTTCAGGGGTGACTCAGTTGCCTGAGCCCCCAGCCCAGGAGCACCCCAGCCTCTGCCTTGCCCCTCGCTTCATTTGCCACAGTCGACAAACAACATGACCTGCAGATTCTGCCTCCTTACTGCCTGTGTAGTTGGGGCTACCTCTCCCTGTGGTCACCTCCTTTGTTCCAGCCACGGTCATATTCCACCCTCCCCCAAAGCCCCTCATTAAGATGGCTTCTTGTTGTTCGGTCACTATGTAGTATCTGACTCTGTGACCCCAGAGGACTGCAGCACGCCAGGCTCCTCTGTACTCCTCTATCTCCCAGAGTTTGCTCAAATTCATATATTGAGTCTGTGATGCTATCTAACCATCTCATCTTCTTCTGCTCATGGCTTGACCACCCCCCCAGAAACGATAATAAAATTATGTAGTTAGTAACTTTTAAAACAATGGAGATTTTACAATACAAATTATTTGATTTTCAATAACAAAATGGCAAGGGAAACAAAGACAAAGAGTGAAGAAACTGCAATCAAAAGATACAAACTATACATCTATGTAGGGATATTATTTTTATCCTGACTGCAGTCAAACCAACTGTAAAAATCATCATCATCATAATCATCATCATCATCAAAGAGCTTTAAGAGAGATGTTTAGTGATAAGAAATTATCATAATTTGTAACAGTGATATTGTGGCTATGTTGAAAATAGTCTTCATATATTTTAGAGATGCTCTCTGAATTATTAAATGATAAAACAATAAGAAGCCTGTTTACCTTTAAAATAACACATCGTGAAGGAGCTGTGTGTTGCACTAGATGAAGCAAATTTGGATATGCTGATAATTGTTGAAGCAAATGACAGAACTCATGGTCTCTCTTCAATTTTGTGTAAGATTTAAAATAAAACAATATTTTCAAAAATATTAATACATTTTGAGAAGTGGGAGAATGTTGATTCAGTGAATAACAGGAGGTGTGGCAAAGCTGAAAGCACTTCTGAGGTTAGTGAACAAGAATTTTTAGTGACATCATTTTATCCCATTGTGTGACTCTGAAACAGTATTTGATTTCTTGGGTGGGAGGTTAGGGTTGAAGTACAGAGAATTTTTGTACAAAAATGATTATGTGTTTTCCTAATTCATTAGAATTTTTTGATGAAATACAGATAAGCAAGGGAGATTAAACTATTGGTGAGGATGTTAGTTAAAAGATGGACCTTACAAACGCAACTGGATTTTAAAAAATTAAGTGAATAAAAAATAAAGCAATATATTGGGGAGTGGATAACTGAGTGGTCTCTAGTCTAGAAATCTCATTAATCAAAGCATGATCTCAGAAAAAGTAGTTGTATATGCAATGTGGAAGGAATAGATAGTGTGGCCATTGAAAGCTATTCTTTAGATTTTAATAATTTAGGTTTTAAAGAGAATCCAGAGGGCCAAAATCACTTGAATCTACTTATTCCAACTTTCTTGACTAAGGATTTGACTTCCATAGTGCAGACCTTACTTCATGATTGATTAATCACTCCCTCAGTGAAATCTCATGCAAATAACCCATGTCATTGTTGTTCAGTCACAAGTCATGTCTGACTCTTTGTGACCCAATGAACTGCAGCATGCTAGTTCATCTTGTCCTTCACTATCTCTCAAAATTTGCTCAAACTCATGTCCATTGAGTTGATAATGCCATCCAACCATCTTATCCTCTGTCATCACCTCCCTCATCCCCTGCCCTCAATCTTTCCTAGCATCAGGGTCTTTTCCCGTGAGTCGGCTCTTCGTATCAGGTGGCCAAAGTATTGGGGCTTCAGCATCAGTCCTTCCAAT
Organism: Connochaetes taurinus; assembly: GCA_006408615.1. Lineage (NCBI taxonomy): Eukaryota > Metazoa > Chordata > Mammalia > Artiodactyla > Bovidae > Connochaetes > Connochaetes taurinus. The sequence goes on from SJXO01001579.1 coordinate 560,111, forward strand.
GAATATTCAGGATTGATTTCCTTTAGGATTGACTAGTTTAATCTCCTTGCTGTCCAAGGGACTCTCAAGAGTCTTCTCCAGCACCACAATCAAAAGCATCGTACCTGACTAGATTACTCTTCATAAAACACTGCTTTCATAATTCTACTCCTTCACTCAAAACTTCCAGTCTCTTTCCCCAGATCATTTCCAAAATTCTTAGTCTGTCATTCCCAGCTCTCTCTTAACTGGCCATACTTTGTTCATTTCACCTTCCCAAAACACTAAGTCTCATCAGCCTCAGTTTCCATCAGACATATTGTCTTTCTGTTTTTTCTTTTCCATTCTCTTTATTCTTCAGACTTGAAATTCTCTTTTTCCCTAAGGCTTTTCATATCAAGTTAATCATCCCATCAAAGTCCAGATAATTATATCACAGCAAATATTGCGTGTGTGTGTCCTCAGTCACTCAGTCACGTCCAGCTCTTTGTGACTCCATGGACTGTAGCCTGCCAAGCTCCTTCATCCATGGAATTTTCCAGCAAGATTACTGGAGAAGATTGCCATTTGCTACTCTACGAGACCTTCTCAACCCAGCAACAGCAAAATGTTGTAAAAAGTGTTGAAAAGTCCACTGCATAGTATCCATCTATAACATAGTGATCATAATAGTGCCTACTTTAAGGATTGTAGTCAGGACTTAATGTAAGGCATTTTAAACAATGTTTGCATTGCTCAAAAACTTTTTAAACTGTTTATAAAAAAGACCTTCTTGCCATGATGCTATTCCTTCATTTGAGTTCCTTTAGTAGAGATGTATAATTGTTATACTTCAAAATATTTCCACATAAGGCCTTAAGTTCATTCTGTAATTACATGAAAGAAGATTCATAATCTCTACTAGTCTTGTATTCATTACATTTAGGCTATATTTTGCTTGGAAGCCCCTGTTTTGCACCATTAGCTACTTAATAAATGCTTATGATTAATTGAATATTAAATATCTAAGTTAAATAATATAAGTGAATAAGTATACTAATGAATAGGGGAATGAATGAAAGAGATGAATCAAAGAAGCATGGATTTGTAAAGTGAAACTTCAGGAGAAATGAATGCTCTCAAATTCCCAGACTGTTCTACAGGATGCTAATTTTTCACCCAGGCTTCAACCTTGAGACTCCTGAGTTATGCCCAACCATTAATTATTTATCACCTTTCTGATTCATAAAACCAAAGCATATCTATTTTTCATCAATATACATCATTATAGCAGCTTCTTGTTTGTTACTAAAGTTAGTTTGTTCTACAAACTTTTGAGGAGATATGCTATTTTACAGAGATTTCAATCAACTATACTTCTATTAAAATATCTATTCAGAAACTAAAAAATATATAAACTTCATAGATCTCATCTATAAACAGGAAAAACTTTAAACTCAGATATCAATCAGTGTTGATATTTTAGGAACTTATTGTGTAAATATTTGCCCTAATTATCTAAGACTCAAATCCATCATATTAATGTGGTAAAACTGAATTATCTGAACGCAAATATACTTTGTGATTCTGCTAAGGAATATTTGGGTGGGGGGTGCTATTGTCCAAAGGCCATGTGTTCCCCTAAACTTTTATTTAATATTGTAATATCTGATTATTTTGAATGTGTACAAATATTGACATCAAAGTGAATTTTTTCTCTTTTCTTTAGTGAATGAGTTATCAGTTTTTTAATTGAGATATAATTCAATACCATAAAATTTATCCTTTTACAGTATACACTTCAGTAATCATAAGTATATTCACAAAGTGACAGGATCTTCATTATTATCTAGTTCAAGAATACTTTTCTCATCCCATAGAGTCCATTCCCATTAGTAATCAATTCCTAGTGCCCTTCCCCGCTCCTCGCCCTGCCAGCCACATGGCTAAGCTACTTTTTACTAATCTACTTTCAGTTTCCATGGATTTGCCCATTCTAGATATTTCACGTGTATGGAATCATATAATGTGTTGCCTTTTATATGGAGATCTTTTCATTTAGCAAAGGTTTTAATTTATCATTCACTTTTATTTTCAAAGTTTATGGATATTGCCTCAGGAATAGCATTTCATTTTTCTTTTCAAGGATGAATATGAATATAGAATATTTGTTTACCCATTCATCAGTCAATGGACATTGGGTTGTTTTTAATCTTTGGTTCTTATAAATAATGCTGCTATGAATATTTACATACCAGTTTTTGAGTAAATATATATTTTCAGTTCTCTTGTGTATATACTAAGGGATAGAATTACTGGAGCATAAGATATCTATGTTTAACTTTTTGAGGAGCTCCCCAACTCTCACTCAAAATGGCTACACCAGTCTACATTCCTACTAGCAGTCTACGAAGGCTCTCATCTCCACATCCTTGACAACACTTGTTATTATCTGTGTTTTTGATTATAGCCATCCTAGTAGCTATAAGGTGGTATTCTATTGTGGCTGCACTTATCATGTCCCTAATAACTAATGATGTTGAATACCTTTTTATTTTGAGCTTGTTGGACATTTGTGTATCTTCTTTAGAGAAAATACTCAAGTTCTTATTTTTAAATTGGATTATTTGTCTTTTTGTTAGCATGTAAGATTTTTTAATATGTTCTGGATACTAAATCCTTATTAGATAAAGGACTTGTAAGTCCCCAAATGTTTGTACCAATATGTCTCTTAGTCATTGTTAAGGGACTTTTGCACATGTTAGGGCATGTCTTCAAGACAGAGACAGAGTCTTACTCCATTTTGGCCTTCATTTTCTGCCTTCACAGGGCCTGAAAGTCAGCCAGTAGTGAGAGATTAAGGCAGTCTTCGGTCTCTCCTAAGCATGTACGCAGCCCTGTATATGCCATTTCTAGGATTTCACACAATACTACCCATGCATGTGACCTTGTAGGTCCCCAGAAAAACACTAGTGCTTTCAAAGTCTCCTATGGGCATCTCATTTTGTTTTTCCTTTTGTTTTGATCAGTTTGTCATTTGCCCCAACTCATTGCTTCAGGTAGCTGTGATGATAAATAATAGCCACTTATATTTTCAGCAACACCCTCAGGAGAAGACGGTTCACCTTGTGAGATGTCTGAACCAGGTCAAATAAAATAAGTCCTGCCAGTGGAATTTTCCAGGAAACCAAGGGAATTGCATTTTGGAGGCAATCCAGCCCCATTTCATTTCCTCTAGAAGATTCTAGGCCGCTAGTTTTCACTTTTATTATGGGCTGTTGGTTCTCAGGGTTACCACAAAACTAGTAGAGAGGGACCTGGTACTAATGAAATTTGAAATGCCATAAACCTCACTATTTAAAAAATTAGATTTCATAAACTCTTGAATAAAGACTACACAAATTGTTGCAAGTGTCTGACTCTTTGTGGCCTTTTGGACTGTAGGCCACCAGACCTCTGTCCATGGGATTTTTCAGGCAAGAATATGGGAGTGGGTTGCCATTTTTCTCCTACAGGGGATCTTCCCAACCCAGGGATCAAACCCACTTGTCCTGTGTCTCCTGTATTACAAGAGGATTCTTGAACTGCTGAGCCAGCCAGGAAGCCCTAGTTTTCAAATTTTAGAAAAGTTGACCGTTGATCACTGTTGACAATCTCATTGCTTTTATGGAGGAGGAGAACTTTTGGAGGTTTTTTAATGCATTCCTGCCCTATAAGTGTTTTGAAATTAAATACAATTATAATGTGTGTCTTCTTCTGGGAAAATTTATTCACAAATAGGAAAGCAAACATTTTCTTTGCATAGAAAATCTGTGCTCATCCAATGGTATTACAGGGTCAAGTCATTCCCTTCATTGTTTTCTCAGAAGCCTCAGTTCAAATTCAACATAATTCAACTTCTATGGAACAGAGACCACAGGAATAATCATTTTCCTCTTTATTCTTGCTTCTTGATTTTATCACTCTGAGATTTTATTATAATTGCATGATGAATTATGTACCATGCAAACTAAAACTGTCTGGTGCAATATCATAAATCAAAGAAGATGTGATATGTTAAAAGCTGGGTTTCTCATAGCAAAAATCTGGTAGCCCTGATATAATGATAATAAAAACATGGATTGTTGATCTAGATTTTCTTTCCTGGACAATAAATGATTCCATTCAGTTCAGTTGCTCAGTAGTGTCCAACTCTTTGTGACCCCATGGACTGCAGCACGCCAGGCCTCCCTGTCCATCACCAAATCCCAGAGCTTGCTCAAACTCATGTCCATTGAGTCAGTGATGCTGTCCAACCATCTCATCCTCTGTCATCCCCTTCTCCTTCTGCCTTCGATCTTTCCCAGTATCAGGGACTTTACTGATGAGTTAGTTCTTTGTATCAGGTGGCCAAAAGTACTGGAGCTTTAGCTTCAGCATCAGTCCTTCCAGTGAATATTCAGGACTGATTTCCTTTAGGATTGACTGATTGAATCTCCTTGCAGTCCAAGGGACTCTCAAGAGTCTTCTCCAACACCACAGTTCAAAAGCATCAACTCTTCGGTGCTCAGCTTTCTTTATAGTCTGACTCTCACATCCATACGTGACTACTGGAAGAACCATAGCCATGACTAGATGGAACTTTGTTGACAACGTAATGCCTCTGCTTTTTTAATATTTTTATTACATTTTAATTAATATTTAACATTTTAGATTTCCTTTCCTGGACAATAAATGATAGCTATCAAGAAAAAAATCAATTTTTAATAACTATCTCTATTGTTCTAGAGTTCTGTGCATTCTAAACAGCATAATGATTACTTCCCTCCATACCTAGAAATCATGTACCTGCTGATAGAGGCTGAGCCAGAAGCTGCAACACTTAGTAATACATCCAATCACTTCAAAAGAGCTCATGTCTTCGTCTTGATTAGATAGGCTGTAGTAAAAACTTTGCTGTTTATAATAGTCCCCTTTCTCGAAACACTTGTCAGTAGAGGAAGTATATAGCTTGGAAAGTTCTATTAAAGGAACAAAACCACCAATTGTGCCAGTGGAGGTGCAAGTTCAAAGCATTGGTTTATGGATGAAGACCTAATTCATTCTGAATAAGGAGTGTATGTCTGTGTGTGGGTTGGCTTGTAAAACGATAGTATAATGTCATTTTAGAAACTTAAAAAAAAATTTTTTTTAATTGTCCTTTTCAATTTGAAGCCCAGAATATTTCTGATATCACAGTAATAAACTCTCAATCCAATTAATTCATTAGCATATTTGATAGGCTGCTTTCTCACAATCCCCTCATTACTTGAACAACTTTGGGCTTTTTTTCCATTTGAAATGAAAAGAGTACAAATGTAGGGATAAAGCAGTCATTTCATAATCACATAGAACTGCTCATAAGCAGTGTTAGCAATATTTCGGCATAAAATTTTGAATCTACCCATACACAAAGCATACTAGTTAAATCAATCCCATGTCAAACTAGAATTTCCCTAATTGTAAATAAATTGCCACTGAAAATGCCATTTCTTGCCACCTGGAGACACCTTGCTTTTAAAAATTATCCTGCAGTTTTATATAAAGAATATTTATTATCTCAAGGAAATATGTATGTCATTATTTCTAGAGTTGAAAACAACAAAATATTGCTAAACTTTTAACGCCCTAAATGTTTAACTGAAAAACCTTAAACAGTTTTTTTTCTTCTTAGATTCTTCCATTTGATAGTGAAAATCACCTGCAGATGGAAAGTAGACAAAATTTACCTTCAAATTAGGATGAAATTTCCATTTCCCGTGTGCTCTTGTCAGTGTTTAAATACTGAAACAGATGCATTTATAACACAGGAACATCACTGAAAGTTTGATTCCAAACAATCAAAGTTTCCTATAATGTTAAAGTGTGCTTTTTCATCATATCCATCACTGTCTTTGTCCTCTATTTGCAAAATGTCATATCTTGTATGTTAAACTGTCATTCCATTAACCTCTATTAATGTAAAAATACCCTATAAGTTGACTTGCTTAATTGGTTTTTGAAGTTCTAGGTTTTTTTAATAATGTATTTTTTTAAAAAGCTAGATAGTAGATAGAAACCTAGCTAGAGAACTATTAGTTTTTTTTTCTCAAATCTATACCCATTATTTTATCTCTATATCCATCCATCCATCCATTCATTCATATATTATTGGTTTTTAACATTTTTTCCAAATTTTTTTATTTGACAACCAAATGAAACATTGATGCCACAGTGACAAGTAACCAAAACATGGTAGACTCACGCATTTTTTTTAATCAATAAATAATTCTGAGTATAAAGAAAGCTAATAAAATAGAAACACAGATGCCCAGGAGCGCGTGTGGATCTCAAGTGATCTGAGAGTAAAAGGGAGGTCTACCAGAAGACATTTGGCCTACATTTAGTTGGAATTTTCTAGACAGGAATTGAAGGGAATGACACAGTGGTTTTGCAGCAGAAATAGTATTTTCAAATTCAAGAGAGAGCCTTAGAAGAATGAGAAAGAACAAAAATGCAGAAGGCAGAATGTAGAGAGATGAAGCTGCAAAAGTCAGCAGAGACCTGAGCCTTTTAAGCCACATAAAAGGCTAGATTTTTCCTAGAGGCAATGGAAAGCCAATGAAAGTTTGGCAACTTAAGGGTTCATGAGCAAAATGCTTTTAGACTTTCACTGTGGTTACAGGAAAAGGAAAGTAGGAGTTTATGTATGACCAGTTGGAATTGTATTGCAGTAACACAGGGCAGAGTTTATCTATTTCATCCCCTTCATGAATCACAGCCTTATTATGCAAAAGGTCTTGCATAACTCATTGAACTATGAACTATGCGATGTAGGGCCTCCCAAGATGGACACATAGTAGAGAGTTCTCACAAAATGTCATCCACTGGAGGAGGAAATGGCAAACCACTCCTGTATTCTTGCCTGGAGAGCCCCATGAACAGTATGAAAGAGCAAACATATATAACACCAGAAAATGAGCCCCCAAGGTCGGAAGACATCCAATATGCTACTGGGGAAGTGTTAGTTGCTCAGTTGTGTCTGACTGTTTGTGACCCCATGGACTGTAGCCCACCAGACTCCTCTGTCCATGGAATTTTCCAGGCAAGATTACTGAAGTGAGTTGTCACATCCTCCTCCAGGGGATCTTCCTGATCCAGGGATCAAACCCAGGTCTCCAGCATTGCAAACAAATTCTTTACCATCGGAGCCACCATGGAAGGACAGAGGGCAATTACTAATATCTCAGGAAAGAATGAAGTGGCTGGGCCAAAGCGGAAATGATACTCAGTTGTGGATGTGTCTGCTGGTGAAAGTGAAGTCTGATGCTGTAAAGAACAATATTGCATAGGAACCTGGAATGTCAGGCCCATGAATCAAGGTAAATTAGATCTGGCCAAGCAGGAGATGGCAAGAGTGAACATCAACATCTTAGTGAACTAAAATGAACAGGAATGGGTGAATTTAATTCAGATAACTATTATATCTATTACTGTGGGAAAAAAGATCCCTTAGAAGAAATGGAGTAGCCCTCATAGTCAACAAAAGAGTCTGAAATGCAGTACTTGGATGCAGTCTCAAAAATGACAGAACAATCTTGGTTTGCTTCCAAGGCAAACCATTCTATATGACAGTAATCCAAATGTATACCCCAACCACTGATGCCAGAGAAGTTGAAGCTGATGGGTACTCTGATGACCTACAGACCTTCTAGCATTAACACCAAGAAAAGATGTCCTTTTCATCACAGGGGCATGGAATGCATAAGTAGGAAGTCAAGAGATACCTAGAATAACAGACAAATTTGGCTTTGGTGTACAGAATGAAGCAAAGCAAAGGTTAAGAGAGCTTTGTCAAGAGAACACATTGGTCTTAGCACACAAGAGGTGAATGTACATGTGGTTGTCACCAGATGGTCAATACTGAAATAAGATTAATTTTCTACTTAAACAGAGTGCTAGATACTGGATATAGATAGAAGTGAAGTAGTGGAAAGACCCAGGGCTGTAAAGAATATATTCTTTTCTTAGAACATCTCAGCACATCTGATACAAATGTGTCTAGTGGGCCTCATCCTTTCAGAAAGCTTTTATATCTATGATAACAACTTTCAATGATTATTAAAACTACAAGTAAAATAGCAGCAGATGCAAATGAAATTCCACTGCAGTTATTCACTACCAACTGGCAAGTCACTAAACTATTTGGAATTAACTCTTCCTTGGCTACACAGTGGAAGCCCACAATATCTAGATAATAAATATACAAAGTACTCATAAACTAACAGATAGAAATACTGCTATTATTAACATAATTTAAAGTAGGTTAGCAGCAATACTTATGCACCTGGAACAAAATAGGTGTGTAGAGATGGGGAATAAACTATTCTTAAAGAGACATTTGGAAAGGAAAAATTTAATACTCAATTGCACATTCTAAGTCACAGTCTGTTGGCTGTTTCATCTATTTGTCACATCAAACATCTGCAGGAATCCCATTAGCCTGAATAAAACAGCTTAGAGGATAGCTTTGCAACTATAATGCCAATAGCTTTTTTTTTTTTAACTGCATTTAATGTGAACATTACAACATTTCCTTCTCTTCCTGTGAAGACTACCAGAAAGCTGACCCAACACTGTCCAGCTGCTCCATCTATAACACACATGTCATTTATATCATGTATCTCCAGGGCCTTAAAAAGGCACATTCAGTGCTCCAAGTGTTCCTAGTTAGTAAGCATACTCTACATTTTTGTTTACTGGCAATGCTCATATATCTTTGATAATGGTAAAAAATAATTACCTCTAAATTAAATGACTCTATAATTTCCTGGCATGAATCCATGTTTTCTGAGTTCCCAGTTAGGAAATAAACTAAATAATTACGGATTGGCTTTGAATATTCTCATTTAAATTGTTCTTTGCTAGAAGAGTAATTCTAAATGGCTACATACAAATACCTTCTGATTATTTGAGAAGATGAGACCATTGGAGTGTTTCTCTGGATTTATGTAAATTAAATCTATCCATTGGATAGATTTCAAACATAAGCAGTATCAGATATGGGATGCCAGGTTATGTATAAAATCTACTTTTTATTTTATTGCCAAAATCTTTATAGCTTTCTTGATGGAGCCTTAGGCATTCGCTTCAGCCAGCAATTTTTTGTCACAGGCTAAAGGCAGACATGCCTCTGATCCTAAAAATGTATCAGTTAATGTCACTGGAGGTAGTAGGAAAGGAGATTTTCCATGTTTGAGTTTCCCTTCCTTGTTTGAGTTTGCTACATTATTCATCATCACCTTTAGTCCATCTGGCAATACTTCTCTCTTTATTCCTAGCTTTGCATCCATGATATCCTTGCCAAGCCTGATTATGTTTGACAAATATTCTCTAAAAACAACTGCTGAAACCTATTTGGTAGAATCTTACTTCCTTGTCCCTAGACATCCTGATTAAATCTACTCTCTTATTTATTTTGATTTGTTGTTGTTATTCAGTTGCTAAGTCATGTCTGATTCTTTGCACCCCATGGACTGTAGCAACCCTGGCTCCTTTGTCCTCTATCTCCCGGAGTTTGCTCAAATTCATGTCCCTTGAGTCAGTAGTGCTCTGTAACCACCTGATCCTCTGTCATCCCTTTCTCCTCTTGCCTTCAATCTTTCTTAGCATTAAGGTCTTTTCCAATGAGTCAGCTGTTCACATAATGTGGCAGAGAATTTTCCACAATTTATTGTGATCCACACAGTCAAAGGCTTTGGCATAGTCAATAAAGCAGAAATAGATGTTTTTCTGGAACTCTCTTGCTTTTTCGATGATCCAGCGGATGTTGGCAATTTGATCTCTGGTTCCTCTGCCTTTTCTAAATCCGGCTTGAACATCTGGAAGTTCAACAGGAAGACATTGAGTAATGTTGTAAGCAGGATCTTCCTGTAGCTTGCAACTTCCTTTTTTTTTTTTTTAGCAGTTTGATGGATAGCTCTCCACATCAGTAAGTAAAGAACTTACTGTTCTGAATGTGTCATATTTCATAATTTGTAGTTTAAGGTAGGTTATTGGTGAATATCAAACCTACCTCCAGATTTATCATTACAAAAAATACTAATATGAATATCCTGTGTATATATAACAATATTCTTAAATTTTATTTCTAGAAATAGTTTCTTAAATGTGAGATTTCTGATCACTGAGCTAGATGCATTAGACATTTGTCTAAATGCATTAGACATTTTACTTTATCTTGCTAAATTAATTTTAATGAGGTTGTACATTTGCCTAATTATATCTTTTCTCTAGTGATTATCAACATGTGATATTGCTAGTATTTAAAAATTATTTTTAATATGATAGTAAATATAGTCCATAGCTTTTTAATTTGCATGTCCATTACTATGTTAATTAAGTTTTGTGTTTTACATAGTGACTCAGCACATATTTTGATTTCCCCACTCTTTTTTTCCTCAGGCCAATAGTAGTATTCTGTCTCAACAGTTATTTCTTCAATGTTTTGCAGTGTCTTTATGAACTCTTGCCTGATATTTAAATGAAAAAAGAATGAAGTTACATAATTAATCAGTGACATTATAAGTTTATTTTGTCCATCTTATCTTTAAAGAGATAGTGGGGTGGGAGAGGTGCTTAATTTGTATTTTTCTATGAAATTAGAGATTTGTTTACCTGACCAACTTAGAAAATCATTTTGAAGTATCATTTTTTCTACTCCAACTATTCTGTCTAATTTGTCAAGATAGTGAAAGACAGGGAACTCTGACGTGCTGCAGTCTATGGGGTGGCAAAGAGTCAGACATGACTTAGTGACTGAATAACAGCAGTAGAAAAATAGTTGATAAAGTATAATTTCCAAGATTGTAAAATTTGCACGCTTAAGAACACTTATACATTGTATTTATAATGTGCATATTCACATGACCCAAGTTTTAAAAGATTTTATGTTCTTTTTTTTCAGTTGTGTTACAATTCTTAAATTTTATTTATTTATCTGATAATATAAACATCCAGTGTGGTTTTAAAGCATTACATGTTTTAGACAGTAATTTTACTTTATCTGCAGTATTTACACAAAAACACATTATATGCAGACAATCACATTATAGATCACTAATACTCTCCATTTAATTTTATTTTAATCTGTCTTTTCTGTGCTTTGCATCTCAGAGTCAATAACTCTTTTCTCCCACATTACATGCCCTGTCAACTTTTGTGTGTCTGAGTAATTTTAAACAAAATCCTATTTATCATTGCCTGCTTGATTTGACTTATGCTTGTTGACACTAAGATGATTAGTCTTTTATTTTGTATGTATAAAATAAAAAAACTCCTTTGAACACTGCCTATTAAAGTCAGCATTTTACCTCTATTATCTTATATTACTTTAAAATTGTCTAACAAAAAGAATGCAGGGATGATAACAAAGCATTGTCATGAGCCCTCAGCAGTTGGAAGAGATTCGGGTACTGATGCTGGATGAAGGCATAGAACACCTGGCTGCATCTACGCAATTTAAAAATTACAGTCATGGTTAATGTGTGAAAAATCCATTCAAACAATTAGTGGTTTTATAAATACACTGTTAAATCATCTCCTTAGCAACATGTTTTCTCTTGTTTCTATGTTCTCTCTTTTGGATCATTTACACATACTAAGCTACAAAAAAAAATTTTATCAAGGCAAGTTAAAAGATCATTTTCATCTAAAATGCTTATACATGAGTAATTAACACCTGAAATTACATTTAGATAATAGGGAAAAGTGGAAAAAAAGACTTCTGGTGAGATCTCTTATACTCACAATCTTTCTGGAAAATCAGGATTGTGTAATAAAACATCAAGATATTTCTAAATGCTTCTGTCCAGCACATGTGAATTAAGAAGACAACAGCAGGTAACTAATTCATCTTTGAGAGGAAAATCTTCAATTACCTAGAGCCAAAAACATTCAATTACTTCTACCTACTCTTTTTCTTACTTAGATCTTTCTATTTCAAACTAATTTCACTTTGTTTTTCTTAAAGGAATTTTATCTTCCATGAAAATATGCTAAATATTTATCTTTATATCTCACATGAGGTAGAAATAAGAAATCATTCTTTAGTCAAGTAAAATTTTAATTTTGCTCTCATAACCATTAGAGATTTTTATAGTTTCTATCTTATATTCTTGAAATTGCTGATATTTATTGAATTAATTCTTGATATTGTTAATATAATTTTGTATGCCATTTAAATGACCTGTTTGGATATTTCAGGGGATGCTTTAGTTTCTTTGTCTGTCTTGTCTTTAAGAAAGTTGAAAATTCTTCCATTTTAATAATTGTTAACATTGCTCTTGTACCCAATGATGGAATGTTAACAAGAGAGAACTGTGTAATTCAAAGATACATTATAGTAGAACATGTGATCAAAATAAATTGTAATAATTAAGTGATTTGCAAAACACTGATTTAGTATGTACTTTCTCTTTACCACACAGACCAATTCTCTTGGCCTCCTCTTTTTCCACATACCACTTCACTGACAGATCTATTTGAATTTCCTTGATACCCCAGCTCTATCCCTCCACACGTGACCTTGCCCTTATTCTTCCAGGGCTCGTTCTGTCATATGGTCGTGCCATGGCTTCCATTCCTCAGTAAACCTTTCAGCCTCTTCAGTGAACCCGTAGGAACCACAAGTGCTCTGAGAAGACTAACATGCTGTTCAGAGAGATGCAGGAAACATAGGCTTAGTCTTCCTCTGATCCCATTATTTTGACCCCATTTCTGGGTCCTATTGGCCACAATCTATTTAGCAGTAATGTTCAGTAGTTATGCATATTCATAAGAAGAGGGTTTATTCCCCTAATTCAGAAGTTTCTAGATATAGGTATCTCAGTCTTAACAAAGGATTTAATTCTTCATTACTCCATAGACACTGATTTCTCTTCCTTCCCATTTCTCTCTGTCTTCTTATTTCCCTCCATTCTTTTATAAAACTGGCTTCCTTGTTTTGCAAAAAACTGGTACCTGAGTTGTAAGTAACTCTCTTGTGTTTTTCATTTTCTTATTACATGGTTCATGGAGCAGAAAAAAGAGAAGTCTGAAATAAAAAATTTTTAGAAGGTCCTTTCCTAAGGTGAAATTTAATTCAATTTATTGAATTGATATTCAGTTTACTTATTTGAACATCAGTTATAAAATGAAGCCTAGAAAAAATATTTCTGGCAAATTTATCTTTTGCTTTGATTGGTGGTGGTGGTGGCGGCAGGGAGATCCCTTGCTAAGGTGTTCACAGTTTATTCTCCACTCATGATATTTTGAACATTCAGTTTAGTTCAGTTCAGTCACTCAGTCGTGTCCGACTCTTTGCGACCCCGTGGACTGTAGCCCACCAGGCTCCTCTGTCCATGGGATTCTCCAGGCAAGAATACTGGAGTGGGTTGCCATTTCCTTCTCCAGAGGATCCTCCCAACCCAGGGATCAAACTCGGGTCTCCTGCATTGCAGGCAGACGTTTTATCCTCTGAGCCACCAAGGAAGCCCATTTTGAACATTACACAGACTTTACTAATTATGTTATCACTGCCTATTAGAATTCTGTGTTCCTAGGCAATGAATTGTAAAAGCTGGTAAAAAAAAAATAATAATTATTTCAATGCTGAGAGAGAAAGGACAATAATATAGCATTATAGTGAGGTTAGAATAAAGAAAATCAAGGTATCATTTTATATTGTAGGATGATAGTCACAAAGTCTATCACAGAAGCGTGAGGGGGAAATCAGTAAAACATAGCAAGCTCTAGAAAAAAAGAAATTCCTGAGAAAAGAATACAACAGAGGAAATGCAAAAGGAAAAAAGAAAATAATGTTAAGGCAAAAGAGAATAGTTTAAGAAGGAGAATGAGAAGTGTCAAAAAAAAAAAAAAGAAAAGAACAAAAGGTGGAAGAAAAGTAGAGAGGAAAAATAAGGAGAAAAGAAGGAAAGAACAGATGAAATACTGACTATATCAGATCAAATGTGCTTTAACTGGATACAGATGGAAAGAATGATATAATATCCAATCTTTTTTATTTTCTATCAAAACAATCATACTGGAAAGATCCAGTATAAGTTCATTTGTGTCATATTTAGAATCCACAAATGGGTGATATTATATGGTATTTATCTTTCTCTTTCTGAGTTACTTTGCTTAGTGTATGGGGCTCCCCGGTAGGTCAGATGGTAAAGAGGCTGCCTGCAATGCAGGAGACCCGGGTTCGATTCCTAGGTTGAGGAGATCCCCTGGAGAATGAAATGGCAACCCATTCCAGTATTCACGTCTGGAAAATCCCATGGACAAAGGAGCCTAGCAGGCTACAGTCCATGGGTCGAAAAGAGTTGGACATGACTGAGCAACTAACACTTCCACACTTCATAGTGTGTATGTATATAGTATATATATGTGCATGTATATGAATTCAAGGATGCTTTCTCTGGTAATTTTCAGTTATATTTTTGTAAATGACAAAGTGATTACATAATTGGAGCTTTCTCAAGGAGTTAACACAGAAAAAGGTAGAGATTCATTTCAATTCCACAATTTAAGGTTTTGAAAAGAGAGATCTGCCTGATTTGAAACAATTAAATGATTAATTAAGTTTTCCCAGCAGAGTGAAACCTCTGCTATTAAAATTAAAATTTGTTTTATTAAGGAATATCTGTCTGTAACCTCTATAATATTAATAGTCAAATGAAAAAAGATTCTTGAAAGAACATAGCCCACAGTAGAAATAGAAACCATTTATTTCAGTAGAGGCTGAGATCTAGAGCTTAAATTATTTCACAAATACAGTATAAGACATCTTCATAATGACTGAAACAAAGGAAGTTTCAAATGTCCAGAGAAAGTGTTGTAGAGGTTTTATGATTAGTTAAAAGATGCATTTAAGGGTTTTTCTGTTGTTATGTAATTAACACTTGCTAATGACTTAGGATCACTGTGATTAATGGGCCATTCTCTCTGCAAATTTGTTTTCTGTGCTAGAAGAAGAAATACTAAGCCTCACTGTTGCAAAAAAATAATTAAGGTGCAAACAATTACTATACAAAGAATAAAAGCAAAATCTGTCAAAATAGCTCTAGAGCAAGTCCAGAAGGAGCCCAGCTCTCTTTCTGGATGTTGCCTCTGACAAGAAACAAGGGAGAAAAGCTTTGCTGACACTCACCGGAGATTTTAATTTATTTCATCAGAAGCACTTCCAAGATCACTGATTTGTAAAATGTGCCCATAGCTGAGCCCTCAGGACCACTTCCAAAGAACAACGTATCATTTTCCTCTTTGCCAAATCTGTTTATTTATTATTGAATTTGCACAATGTGCTCATCCCCTTGGCCTCAGGACAGGTGTTTTTTTTTTTTTTGAAAGGCATTAAAAAGAATCCCAGCTATTCTGTCTTAGCACTGGAAATTGTAAGGAAAACACATACAGATACAAACACAAATGCTTATATGCTCCAGGAAAAAAGTACTTGTAAAACCAGATGAACCTCTTGGTGCTGATGCAGGAGGTGTTGCCCGTGGAATGACTTTGTGCCTGACATCAGAACTGGGGAACAAGGAATGCAAATTTGAATTCTGCCTCTCAGACACCTGGGTCCTCTATGACTGATGGAGTGTGGGTTGACATGAGATAAGGTGATAGCTCAAATCCTGTTCCTCTGCTTGCCACAAGAACCAGCTGCCCCAGGTACCACAGAGCTGCCTGTTTTCATTGGGCTGCAGTGAATGGCTTCTGAGCAGAAGGAAGAGCCATGAAAACAGAGACGTAGTTTCTGCTTTCCTCTTCTATCTTAGTCCCTCAGATATTTGCAGGCAGTGAGTTCATGCCTGTTGCTTCAACATAGCTCAGTCACTTCACTGAGCTTCACGCTAACTTTGCTAAGTGTCTAAATGTATCATTGGTTCAGCAGACTTCTAAAATCTTACCAGTAAAAAGGAAATGAATAATATAAGGCAAATTATTGGTTTGGTAATTCATATTACTCTTTCATGAACCCTTGAAAAATGAGATGCTTTCAGGCCAAGGAGAGCAGCTCATAAATGCAGCTCACTTTGCTTGCCTACTAGCTAGCTGTCTCCCTGGGGGGACTCTTGATAACTGACCTAAACCCTAGATCAAAGAGAGCCGGGAAGAAGAGAACGGAGAGAATCTGTAAGTTTAAGCCTGTGGCACCAGTTCTGAAATTGAGCCACAGAGGCAACACACCAAGGCCTCGTATCATAAATTAGATTGTATCCACACCACCCACCAATTCAAATGTTAAAGTCCTGGTATTTCAGAATGTAACTGATACGGTCTTTGAAGATGAAATTAAGTTAAAATGATTTCATTAGGGTTCGGGTGGTACAGATGGTAGTGGATGAAAAATTACTAATAGGAAACATTAAGGAAAAAGCATGGATTCTAGCTAACATGACTGAGTAGAATTCTTGCTGAAGGCAGGCTAAGATGATTAGACACTGCCTGGGGGAATTGATCAGTTCAGTTCAGTTGCTCAGTTGTGTGCGACTCTGCGACCCCATGGACCGCAGCACGCCAGGCCTCCCTGTCCATCACCAACTCCTGGAGCTTTCAAACTCATGTCCACTGAGTCAGTGATGCTATCCAACCATCTCATCCTCTGTTGTCCCCTTCTCCTCCCTCCTTCAATTTTTCCCAGCATCAGGGTCTTTTCAAATTAGTCAACTCTTCACATCAGGTGGCCAGAGTATGAGAGTTCATCTTTCAGTGTCCTGTTTTGACTTTTCATACTGTTCACGGGTTTCTTAAGGCAAGAATACTGAAATGGTTTGCCATTCCCTTCTCCAGCGGACCACATTTTGTAGAAACTCTCCACCGTGACCTGTCCATCTTGGATGGCCCTACACAGCATGGCTCATAGTTTCATTGAGTTAGACAAGGCTGTAGTCCATGTGATTAGATTGGTTAGTTTTCTGTGACTGTGATTTTCAGTCTGTCTGCCCTCTGATGGAGAAGGATAAGAGGCTACAGAAGCTTCCTGATGGGAGAGACTGAGGGGGAACCTGGGTCTTGTTCTGATGGGTGGGGCCATGCTCAGTAAATCTTTAATCCAATTTTCTTTTGATGCATGGAGCTGTGTTCCCTCCCTGCTATTTACCTGGGACCAAACTATGGGGGAGGTAATGAAGATAATGGTTCAGTTTGGTTCAGTCACTGAGTAGTGTCCGACTCTGTGACCCCATGAATCACAGCAAGCCAAGCCTCCCTGTCCATCACCAACTCCTGGAGTTCACTCAAACTCATATCCATCGAGTCAGTGATGCCATCCAGCCATCTCATCCACTGTTGTCCCCTTCTCTTCCTGCCCCTAACCCTCCCAGCATTAGAGTCTTTTCCAATGAGTCAACTCTTCATTTGAGGTGGCCAGATTATTGGAGACTCAGCTTTAGCATCAGTCCTTGCAATGAACAGCCAGGACTGATCTCCTTTAGAATGGACTGGTTGGATCTCCCTGTAGTCCAAGGGACTCTCAAGAGTCTTCTCCAACACCACCGTTCAAAAGCATCAGTTTTTCAGTGCTCAGCTTTCTTCACAGTCCAACTCTCACATCCACACATGACCACTGGAAAAACCATAACCTTAACTAGATGGACCTTTGTTGGCAAAGTAATGTCTCTGCTTTGTATATGCTATCTAGGTTGGTCATAACTTTCCTTCCAAGGAGTAAAGGTCTTTTAATTTCATGGATGCAATCACCATCTGCAGTGCTTTTGGAGCCCCCCAAAATAAAGTCTGACACTGTTTCCACTGTTTCCCCATCTATTTCCCATGAAGTGATGGGACCAGATGCCATGATCTTCGTTTTCTGAATGTTGAGCTTTAAGCCAACTTTTCCACTCTCCTCTTTCACTTCCATCAAGAGGCTTTTTAGTTCCTCTTCACTTTCTGCCATAAGGATGGTGTCATCTGCATATCTGAGGTTATTGATATTTCTCCCAGCAATCTTGATTCCAGCTTCTGTTTCTTCCCACCGAGTGATTCTCATGATGTACTCTGCATAGAAGTTAAATAAGCAGGGTGACAGTATACAGCCTTGACATACTCCTTTTCCTATTTCGAACCAGTCTGTTTTCCCATGTCCAGTTCTAACTCTTGTTTCCTGACCTGCATACAGGTTTCTCAAGAGGCAGGTCAGATGGTCTAGTATTCCCATCTGTTTCAAAATTTTCTACAGTTTATTGTCATCCACAGAGTAAAAGGCTTTGGCATAGTCAATAAAGCAGAAATATATGCTTTTCTGGAACTCTCTTGCTTTTTCGATGATCCAGCAGATGTTGACAATTTGATCTCTGCTTCCTCTGCCTTTGCTAAAACCAGCTTGAACATCTAGAAATTCACACTTCACATATTGCTGAAGCCTGGCTTGGAGAATTTTGAGCATTACTTTCTTAGCATGTGAGAAGAGTGCAATTGTGTGGTAGTTTGAGCATTCTTTGGCATTGCCTTTCTTTGGGATTGGAATGAAAACTGACCTTTTCCATTCCTGTGGCCACTGCTGAGTTTTCCAAGTTTGCTCAGTTTTTGCACTCAATTTCCATATTGAGTGCAGCACTTTCACAGCATCATCTTTCAGGATTTGAAATAGCTCAACTGGAATTCCATCACCTCCACTGGCTTTGTTCATCATGATGCTTTCTAAGGCCCACTTGACTTCACATTCCAGGATGTCTGGCTCTAGGTGAGTGATCACACCATCATGATTATCTTGCTCTTGAAGATTTTTTTTGTACAGTTCTTCTGTATATTCTTGCCACCTCTTCTTAATATCTTCAGCTTCTGTTAGGTCCATACCATTTCTGTCCTATCAAGCCCATCTTTGCGTGAAATGTTCCCCAATTAATTCTAATTTTATTGAAGAGATGTCTAGCTTTCCCATTCTGTTGTTTTCCTCTATTTCTTTGCATTGATCACCCAGTTGTGGATGTGACTGCTGATAGAAACAAGGTCTGATGCTGTAAAGAGCAATATTGCTTAGGAACCTGGAAATTTAGGTCCATGAATCAAGGCAAATTGGAAGTGGTCACACAGGAGATGGCAAGAGTGA
This sequence comes from Connochaetes taurinus, assembly GCA_006408615.1. Classification (NCBI taxonomy): domain Eukaryota; kingdom Metazoa; phylum Chordata; class Mammalia; order Artiodactyla; family Bovidae; genus Connochaetes; species Connochaetes taurinus. The sequence goes on from SJXO01001579.1 coordinate 579,162, forward strand.
ACGTTGACATTCTAGAAATTAGTGAACTAAAATGGACTGGAATGGGTGAATTTAATTCAGATGACCATTATATCTACTACTGTGGGCAGGAATCCTTCAGAAGAAATGGAGTAGCCATCATGGTCAACAAAAGAGTCCGAAATGCAGTACTTGGATGCAATCTCAAAAACAACAGAATGATCTCTGTTCGTTTCCAAGGCAAACCATTCAATATCACAGTAATCGAAGCCTATGCCCCAACCAGTAACGCTGAAGAAGCTGAAGTTGAACGGTTCTATGAAGACCTACTAGACCTTTTAGAACACCCAAAAAAGATGTCCTTTTCATTATAGGGGACTGGAATGCAAAAGTAGGAAGTCAAGAAACACCTGGGGTAACAGGCAGATTTGGCCTTGGAATGCGGAATGAAGCAGGGCAAAGGCTAATAGAGTTTTGCCAAGAGAACGCACTGGTCATCACAAACAACCTCTCCAACAACACAAGAGAAAACTCTACACATGGACATCACCAGATGGTCAAGACCCAAATCAGATTGATTATATTCTTTGCAGCCAAAGATGGAAAAGCTCTATACAGTCAGCAAAAGCAAGACTGGGAGCTGACTGTGGCTCAGATCATGAACTTCTTATTGCCAAATTCAGACTTAAATTGAAGAAAGTAGGGAAAACCACTAGACCATTCAGGTATGACCTAAATCAAATCCCTTATGATTATACAGTGGAAGTGAGAAATAGATTTAAGGGACTAGATCTGATAGAGTGCCTGATGAACTATGGATGGAGGTTTGTGACATTGTACTGGAGACAGGGATCAAGACCATCCTCATGGAAAAGAAATGCAAAAAAGCACAATGGCTGTCTGGGGAGGCCTTACAAATAGCAGTGAAAAGAAGAGAATTGAAAAGCAAAGGAGAAAAGAAAGATATAAGCATCTGAATGCAGAGTTCCAAGGATGATAATGGTGACTTCCCTCAAAAGATCCCATGCGTGTACTGCTGGAATCAGTGCCCCAAACCTGCAGCAGGCCACCACCAACCCACACCTCCACCGAAGACTCCCGGACACCCACAGGCAAGTTCAGGACAGTCTCCTGTGGGGTCACTGCTCTTTTCTCCTGGGTCCTGATACACAAGTTTCTGTTGTGCCTTCCAAGAGTCTATTCCCCAGTCCTGTGTAAGGCCTGGCAGATCTACTGTGGGGTTAATGGTGACCTCTTCCAAGAGGGCTTATGCCATGCCCAAGTCTGCTGCACCAAAGCCCCTGTCCCTGGGGCAGGCCACTGCTGACCCGCACCTCCACAGATGTTCACACACAGTTCTGTCTCCGTCTCTGGGGTCCCTGGGTCCTGGTGCGCACAAGGCTGGCTTGAGCCCTCTGAGCATCTCTGGTGGGAATGGGGTTTGATCTAAATGTGAGTTCTCCTCTCCTACCATCTTTCTGGGGCTTCTCCCTTGCCCTTGGATGTGGGGTATCTCCACATGGCTGGTCAAGCGAAGCATAGCCGCAGCTCCTGACCTTGGACATGGGGTATCTCCTCTCTGCCACTTGCCGCTCCAGCACCATGAAGCCACCGCTTACCACTCTAGCGCTGCGCAGCACAATTGCACTCATCTCACACACTAGTAAAGTTATGCCCCAAATTCTCCAAGCCAGGCTTCAACAATAAGTGAACCATGAATTTCCAGATATTCAAGATGGATTTAGAAAAGGCAGAGGAACCAGAGCTCAGACTGCCAACATCCATTGGATCATTGAAAAAGCAAGAGAGTTCCAGAAAAACATCTACTTCAGCTTTATTGACTATGCCAAAGCCTTTGACTGTGTGAAACACAATAAACTGGAAAATTTTGAAAGAGATGGGAATACCAAACCACCTGACCTGCCTCCTGAGAAATCTGTATGCAGATCAGGAAGCAACGATTAGAACTGGACATGGAACAACAGGCTGGTTCCAAATAGGAAAATGAGTCTGTCAAAGCTGTATATTGTCACCCTGCTTGTTTAACTTATGTGCAGAGTACATCATGAGAAACGCTGGACGGGAAGAAGCACAAGCTGGAATTAAGATTGCTGGGAGAAATGTCAGTAACCTCAGATATGCAGATGACACCATCCTTATGGCAGAAAGTGAAGAAGAACTAAAGAGCCTCTTGATGAAAGTGAAAGAGGAGAATGAATAAGTTGGCTTAAAGCTCAACATTCAGAAAACGAAGATCATGGCATCTGGTCCAATCACTTCATGGGAAATAGATGGGGAAACAGTGACAGACTTTATTTTTTTTGGTTCCAAAATCACTGTTGATGGTGACTGCAGCCATGAAATTAAAGGATGCTTGCTCCTTGGAAGGAAAGCTGTGACCAACCTAGACAGCATATTAAAAAGCAGAGACATTACTTTGCCAACAAAGGTCTGTCTAGTCAGGGCTATGGTTTTTCCAGTAGTCAGGTATGGATGTGAGAGTTGGACTATAAAGAAAGCTGAGCACCAAAGAACTGATGCTTTTGAACTGTGGTGTTGGAGAAGACTCTTGAGAGTCCCTTGGACTTCAAGGTGATCCAACCAGTCCATTCTGAAGGAGATCAGTCCTGAGTATTCATTGGAAGGACTGATATTGAAGCTGAAACTCCAATACTTTGGCCACCTGATGTGAAGAGCTGACTCATTGGAAAAGATCCTGATGCTGGGAAAGATTGAGGGCAGAAGGAAAAGGAGATGACAGAGGATGAGATGGTTGGATGACATCATGGACTCAATGGGCATGAGTCTGAGTAGACTCTGGGAGTTTGTGATGGACAGGGGGGCCTGGCATGCTGCAGTCCATGGGGTAGCAAAGAGTTGAACATGACTGACTGAACTGAACTGAACTGAGGGACAAACATGGAACCCCAATTAAGAGCATCTTTGGAAAACCCTAATCTAGTGTGACTGTTGTCCTTACAGGAAGAGGAGATGAGGACACAGATAGTGACAGAGGGAAGACCATGTGAGGATTCAGTGGGAGTCCTGACCATCTCCAATTCAAGAGAGATATTCCAGAAGATACCAATTCTGTCGTTACTTTCATCTTGGACTTCCAGTCTCCCAAACTGTGAGAAAAATTAATTTTGTTGTTTAAGCCACCCAGTTATTGCTAGTCTGCTATGGCAGCCCTAACAAACTTGCATACCTTGTAATGCCTAACTCCATGGAACTAACATCCGAAGTTCTTGTTTAATATCTTTCTTAGAAGTTTTAACCAGACACTGTGTTTAACAGACAGTCAGTTCTTTCACCATCAGTATACACTTTCATTCATTGAAACTGTGGGTGGAGAAATATCTGTAAAAGGGCTACATGTGCCACAGAGTGAATTAAGAAAAATCAACATAGCAACAACACAACCCTTTGATTTGGGGATCCAGAAACAGGTTCATTTAGGGCTTAGATATGACTTGAAACTTTGCTGTCTCTGGTTTGGGTCCATAAATAGAGAAAAGTGGGTGAAGTTTATACAATGCCAAAGGGAGCAAGGATAAATTAGAAGGAAAATAGAAGATAAACAAGTGGGAAGTCATACATTGTTTGCAACCAGTTCAGAATGAATTCGCCCTTCCTGACAATTACATTCTATTCCAAAGACCAGTGAGATTAGTTTAAGATTATGAAGGTCAGTGTCCTTTTTTTCCCGTTTGTTTGGTTACTTGGTTGTTACTTTACTATTACTTGGCTCCTCTAGGGCACTGATTCACTTACCTAATATTTATCTCAGGTAAAGTTTTTTTTTTTTTTTTCCCTCTCCTTAATACATGCCCATTAGTGGTTTGGGGGCACTCTCAGTTCTAAAACTAGTGGGAGTGACTCATGGTGTGAATCATGAAAGAAAAGGAAGGAAAAACCAGTTGTGAGCACTTCCTCCTGCCCCCTCGTTTACTCTGACAGCTCCATAAACTCTGAGTTTAGGGATTCACATGGGATTATCTAGCATAGCATTTTCTACGACCTTTGTTCAGCACCAAAATTTAACATGTGTTTTTAAAATTTAAAACTTAGATGTATAAATAAACAGGTTTGAAATTCAGACATACCTACGTTCCAAACTAGGTTTGGCTTCTTTATAGCTGTGTGATCTTTGAGCACATGATAGAAGCTTTCTTAGTCTCAGTTCTCATCTGTAGACACTTTTTATGGTATTTCTCTGCAGGTAATGAGATGATTTACAGAAAATGCTTAGAACAGTCTTTGCCCATCGTAAGATGGGCAAAACTCAAAAGATATTAATTGTGATGATGAATATGACAAAGATAATAAGAACATATTAGCTAGCACCCATTTTATAGGTACAAATACTAAAGCTAAAAGTGACATAATTTGTCCAAGGTCATACAACAGGTAAGTTCCATTAGTGTAATTTTAACTTAAGTCTGCAAGGTTCACTACTTTGTTACATCGCCTTTTACCTTATGGTTATTGGACCTCCAACATATAGTAGTGATTCAGATGCTAGCTCTGAAATTACAAAATAAATAGTGATATGAACCTCAAAACTAAAGGAATTTATATTTTTGACTTCATCCCCTTAAATACTTTGGGCTTTGAAACTGAGATGTATGTTAATTACACTTTCTTTCTTGTTGTAAATGGGCACAGTCATTTTAAAGAAAGCTATGCAATCATAGTTTTATTTTACATTATTTATTTATTTGTGTTTTCATGAGGGGGTATGCCCTAAGGTATCATGTGAATTGATTCTAGACAAAGCACTTTAATAATACTGGATCCCTTTTAAGCTTTTAGTGTTCCATAGCTTTATTCCTTTTGTTTTTCACAGTATGGCTTGTTTCCTTGATATCGTCAAGGATGTATTTGGTGGTATGAATCAATAGTATGCACAATTATTATATACTCTTCTTAGAAAAAGCAGACAGCTATCTAAAGACAATAAGTGAAAAACAAAACAAACACAAAAACAGAAAAAGCTTTTTGATTATTAAATATTAAAAACATAAAAATCCTAGCAATATTCTAACAAATTAATTAAAGGAAGACCACTGAGACTTAACATTGCAAGCTTGCCACTAACTCATCTCAAGAGAAATTGCAGTGGCCCTGACACACTGAACAATCAAACATAATGCAACTGCTTCACTCTCAAGGCACACTCAGTTAAAAGAAGCTCTGAACCAAAGGTATAAAAACAGATGTTTACTGGTTTACTTTTTCCTTCTCTAACAAAGAATAGAAAACAGTGTAACTTTATACTGAATTGTATTACTTTTACTTGCTGATATGGAAGAAGAATTATTTGAGTGGAATAATATATCTGGTGACAATTTGATATTACAGGATAAGAGTTTTTGTTTAGAAGCAAATTTGGGACCACATACAAAATTGTAAACTCAGGACTAAATAGATTTTTTTAAAGATAACAAATGTAAGAATAGCTCTGTTTTTCTTTTAATTGTCTTAAAGATATAGGGAAAAATGGGGGAAATAGTTGGTCTAGATAATCTAGACATTTTGTGTTTCTTTGAGGACTACTCTATCATTACCTTTCTCATTTAAAGAAATACAGTGTGATGAAAGGGACATTTTTAAATGAAACTATTCTTGCAAAGGATCTTGTTAAAATTTATTTGAAGAACAAGGCCAAGGGAAATTCAAATACTTTATTACTAGTAATAATTAACCTGCAAACCTCTACCATAGATTGTGTTTTACCAGTATACCATGAGCTAGTAAGGGAGAACCACTGGGCTATAAGAAGTACTTATCCATATGAATATAAAACCCCTGGGTGCTCTGTTTGTAGAGGGCACAGTATAGGCCCTATAGGGGTGTAGGGGTGATCATTACTCCCAAAGATACACAAGGGAGGGTTTATTGAATAACATTTTCTTTCCGTCTTAAAAAAGGAAATACTTCATACCAAGTAGACTAGGTGGAATGGAATATCAAAAGGCCTTCCCAGGAAAATAAGCAAAGACATTGAGAGACATAAAGTAGCATGTTACACTTGAGAAACTCCAACTAGTTTAGAGTCTTCTATAATCCTTCAGGTTTATGTTGGAAAGAACTATGAACGATTAAAATGGAGCTGGATCTTTATCGTTGAGAAATGATTTTTCATAGGTCTCTTGTGTTCTGTATATCTTGCAGACAAAGTCATTAACATATTTTGTAACAAGCTATTTTTTCAAGGTTGTTATTGAATAGACTTAGAGCAGAGATAAGGTTTTGTTAGTGCCCAGTATGTGCATGCATGCTTGCTAAGTCACTTCAGTTGTTCCCAACTCTTTGTGATCCTATGGACTGTAGTCTGCCAGGTTTCTCTGTCCATGGGATTCTCCAGGCAAGAATACTGGAGTGAGGTGCCATGCCTTCCTCCAGGGGATCTTCCAGACCCAGGGATCTAACCTGAGTCTCTTTTGTCTTGTGCATTGGCAGGTGGGTTCTGTACCACTAGCACCATCTGGGAAGCGCCCAGTATAATAAAACTAATATCTTTCTACAGGCAAAGGTTTAGCAGTTTTGCTTGTAGCCCTTGATAAGAGATTGGATTTCTCTAGTCTTGGAGCTCCTCAGTTGTTATACAAACATGCTACATGTACAACAACCTCTTGGACCCACCTCAGTATTGGTTCCATGGGACCTAGGAAGCAACGGATACCATTATGCACCTGAGGCTGATACTACTTACTGTACCATAAGTAATAAAAGGTTTTGTGTCTGACTGAAGTCTCATGTCTTCAGAAAAAGTGAAAGTGAAGCTGCTCAGTCGTGTCTGACTCTTTGCAACCCCACGGACTGTAGCCTACCATGCTCCTCTGTCCACGGGATTTTCCAAGCAAGAGTACTTGAGTGGGTTGTCATTTCCTTCTCCAGAGGATCTTCCTGACCCAGGGCCCAAACCTGGGTCTCCCGCATTGTAGGCAGACACTTTATGTCTGAGCCACCAGGGAAGTCCATGTCTTCAGCCGTGTTCCATTAAACTCTGGTAAATCAACTTGTTAGCTTGTAAATAGGGTAAAATTTCAGACTTTTCACAGTTCTTAACAATCATATGACCTTGAATTGATTCCTCTATTCAATACATATTTTTAAATGACCCTTATGCTTCCATTTGTGTTCTAGGTTGCTGGGTTTTTTTTTATGGAAAAAAGGGAAAAATGTCCCACTCTCATGTATCTTACACTCTAGTGGCATTAAATGGGGGAAGGTCAGAGAGGATACCTCAACAAGTAAGATATATGATATGTTAAAATAGTTATTATTGCTTTGAAGAAGGAGCAGTAGGTAGAGAGTTTCACGGTCATGGTTGAGGGACAGTAGCTGCAATTTGAAGTTGTAGCCTTAGCAAAGACATCACTGACAAGGTGATATTTGAATAAAGATCTTGAAAAGTCAAGGAAAACTCTAGAAGGCCATTTGACAGTTTCTTAGAACACTAAACACACTCTTACCATACAATCTAGAAAACATACTCCTCGTGATATATAAAATTGAGTTGAGAACTTATGTCTCCACAAAAGCCTGCAAGCAAATGTTTATTGCAGTTTAGTCATAATTCCCAAATTTTGTAAGCAACAAAGATGTCTCTCAAGAAGCAAAGGAATTACCTGTGATATGTGCATGCAACTGAAAATTATTGATAAAAGGAAATGAGCTATTAAGCCATCAAAAGACACAAAGGAGTCTTAAATGCATACTGGTATGTGAAAGAAGTTAACATGCAAAATATACATACATATTCATGATTCCAAGTCTATGACATCTGGAAAAGGTAAAATCATGGAAACAGTAAAAAGTCATGGAGACAGTAAGAAGATAAGTGGTTTCCAAGAGTTCAGGGAGATGGAGGAATGGATATGTGGAGTATAGAAGATATTTAGGGCAGTGACACTATTCTGTAGGAGACTCTAATGGCAGATTCATGTCATTGTACATTTTTCAAAGTACATGGAATCAATAATACAAAGAACAAACCCTAATGTAAACATGTTGAGTGTGGATTTTTGTTAATAATGGCTTTAATCAATATTATTCATCAATGTATGGCAAGTGTACCATGTTAATGCAAGATGCTAATAACAGGGGAATCTGGGTGGGTAAGGTAGGTTTGAAGAGGTATGTGAGAAGTCTATGTACATTCCACTCCATTTTTATGTAAACCTAAAACTGCTTTAAAAATGTGCTGTGCTTAGTTGCTCAGTGGTGTCCATCTCTTTGTGGTGCCATGAACTGTAGCCTGCCCAGGCTCCTCTGTCCATAGGGTTCTTGCTCAGGCAAGAATACTGGAGTGGGTTGCCATGACCTCTTCCAAGGAATCTTCCTGACCCAGGGCTCAAACCCATGTCTCCTGCATTGCAGGTGGGTTTTTACCGACTGAGCCACCAGGGATATTGTCTATTAAAATTATTTTAAGTTATGGAAAAAGCCATTTGGACAGACAGGACAAGAGAGTTCTAGTCAAAGGGAAAAGTAAATGCAAAGACCCTGAAGCAGGAACGTGCCAACAAGTTAAGGAAGAGTAAGGAGGCCAATGTGGCTACAGCAAAGTTGAGAGTGAAAGACTGGTAGCAAATGAGGTTGGAGCAGTAATGGCATCATTTATGTAGGTGGGCATGAAAACATTGGCTTTTCTCAATGAGATAGGGAGCCGTTAAATGTTAAAGCAGAAGACTAAAATAAACTTGGCAAATTTTAAATGAATCAGGTTGGATTCAGTGCTGAATATACTGTTCAAGAACAAGGATAGAAGCAAATAAGCTAGTTACAAGTCTATTGTTGAAATAGTCCTGGAGAAAAATGGAGGCTATTTGAACATTTATACTGGTGTATTTGAAAGGATAAAGTGAAGCTGGACAAAGATTGGGAAAATATGAGGACATTCAGTGGATGGCAAGAGAAAGAATTCTTTTTTGATTGTGGTTAATTTGAGACAATTAATAGACATGACAATGAAGATACTGAGTAGGCACTTGTATGTTCAATTCTAGGTAAAATTATGGGAAGAAATGCAAATCTGAAAGTTATCTAGTGTAGCTAGTATTTAAAGTTCTGAGTCTGAAAGAATTGGATAGGAAAGAGATTTAAGCACTAAATAGGGCATATTAACATTTAGAGGTTAGCTAGAAGAGAAAAAAAAAAGCAGAAAAAGGTATTCAGAGGGAGTTAATGAGACAAGAGAAAAATCAGAAGTGCTCTGGAAATTAAATAAATAATTCCCAAAAGAATGAATGAATATTTATGTGAAAAGCTGCTTATTGGCCAAGGAGAGAATGGGGTGTTAGTTATTGGTTTTAGTTACATGAAAGCCATAAATGACCTTGAACATAGATAGTTTTACAGTTACATTGGGAAGAAATCCTTATTATATTGAGTTCAAGAAAGAATGAGCCTTAAAACAAACAAGGATATTGTGAATACACATTTCAAGAGTTCTGTTATAAGGTAAAAATGATATAGTAGCTATAGAGTGATGTGAAGTTGAGAAAGGTTTTTATTTTTTAGCTTGAAGAAAGATGACTAAAATGATATCATTGAATAAGTTCAGATTTATTAGAACACTAGTGGAAGAGTTGGTCTTTGCTATGATCAGTTATCAGTAGTAACAGGAAGGAATACAGAATATAAAGTGATGGATGCAGCAATATTATAATAGAAATTTATGAAAGTTATCTTTTGATTGTTCTTATTTTTCAGTGAAACAGGAAGCAAAATCATTAAGGATAAAGTAGAAGTACTTGGAACCCACTCCAGTGTTCTTGCCTGGAGAATCCTAGGGACGGGGGAGCCTGGTGGGCTGCCGTCTATGGTGTCGCACAGAGTCGGACATGACTGAAGTGACTTAGCAGCAGCAGAAGTACTTAGAAGTTTGAAGAGCAGGAAGAAAATATGAAAATGCTTATTTAGGAAAGTGGGAACATGAGTGAGTAAAAATAGAATAATGCAGGGGAGCACTAAGGATCTACTTTAAATCTGTGGTCATAAGAACAGTGAGACCAGTCATCATGGATGAATACTTTCTTCAACAACGTTCAACTGCTTAGGTAAAGAAATAAGAGAACCCAAAGAATTAGATTTAACGTATGTGTGTGTGTCCGTGTGTACACTTAGTTGCTCAGTCATGTCTGACTCTTTGTGACCCCATGGACTGTAGCCTTCCAGGCTCCTCTGTCCATGGGTATACTCCAGGCAAGAAATATGAAGTGCATTGCCATGACCTCCTCCAGGAAAACTTCCCAACCCAGGGATCGAATCCGAGTCTCCTGCATTGCAGGAGTATTCTTCACTGCCTGAGCCACCAGGGAAGCCCAAGAATATAGGAGTTGGTAGCCTATTCCTTCTCCAGGGGAACTTGCTGACCCAGGACTTGAACTGGGGTCTTCTGCATTGAAGGCAGATTCTTTACCAGCTGAGCCACCCAGGAAGCCAGATTTAAGTAGTTGGAATTTATTTCAGATAACTTGGAGAAATTAGAAATACAAATAATGTGTGGATTTGCTTTTTGGCGATGGACCATGTATTAAACAGCAAACCAGAAATTGGGCATATCAGGGCTGAAGGACAAAGAAAAGTGGTATAGCCAATTAATTTTAGATTCTGGTGAAGTTAGAATATTTTTGGAGTTGATATATTAGAAAACACTGAAAATAAAAAATGTGATAATCTGAAGTGGAATACTATAAATTAAAATTTTTAGAAGACTTTTTGTTTTTGATAGTGACAAAGTCTAAAATAAGTCACATAGCATCTGGCTCAGATGAGATGGAGGGTAGGTCATAGAAGAGGTCAAGAAACTGATGGAGGTTATTTGGCCTGACATGTAAAGAGCTTAGAAGTTCACTCCTTCCTCATAACCAGTAAAATGCTGAACAAACTGAAAACTAAAAACTCTTCTTTGTCTCCGTGACTTGAAGTCACAGAGCAAACAGCTGTCCTCAAAACTGGAGAGACAGATGGGAAAACATGGAGAACTACAACTTAACAGACCAGAGACCCATTAGCAGAAATCTCCATAGAATCCAGTATGGGGCTAGGAAAATCTGAACTGTAATTGAATAGCTTGAAACTAGATATGGATAAATCTAGGAGATAAAAAACTCCAAAGGGCCCAGTCTTAGGGTAGTGTGATCACACTTTTGTTTGTTTCAGCTCCAGGAGATTTACCAGGTTCTTGGTAAAGATTAGAGAAAAACCCTCTCAAACTTCTGGCAAAGGAAGAAGGAAAGTATCCAGAACATTCTGTTTTTCAGTAGGCCTTTCTTCAAGAGAAACTATTTTACCAGAGCTTAACATAATGAAGTTTTATCAGCCCCTTCTAGCCATTTTATCCCACCTAAGCAGGAATGGGAATCTGAGAAGCACTTGTGAACTTCATAATCCATATGCACAGCTTCACTGAAAGACTGAGACTTCATCATAGGATTCTAGGATGCCTCCCATACTCCAGCACTTTGCCACAACACTGCTAAAAGCCTATTTATCACAGTTTCTTCTACCCAATGAATCATGTATGCTTATTTAACTTATATGCAGAGTACATCATGTGAAATGTGAGGCTGGTTGAAGCACAAGCTGGAATCAAGAGTGCCAGGAGAAATATTAATGACCTCAGATATGCAGATTATACCGCCCTTATGGCAGAAAACGAAGAAGAACTGAAGAACCTCTTGACGAAGGTGAAAAAGCTGGTTTAAAAGTCAACATCTGAAACCTAAGATCTGATCCAATCACTTCATGGCAAATAGATGGGGAAACAATAGACTGCAAGGAAATCAAACCAGTAAATCCTAAAGGAAATCAACCCTGAATATTCATTGGAAAGACTGATGCTAAAGCTCGAATACTTTGGCCACATTGTGCAAAGAACTGACACACTGGAAAAGACCTTTTACTGGGAAAGATTGAGGGCAAAAGAGGGAGACACAAGATGAGGTAGTTGGATGGCATCATTGACTCTACTGGACATGAATTTGAGCAAACTCCAGGAGAGAGTGAAGGCAGGGGAGCCTGGCATGCTTCAATACATGGGTTGAAAAGAGCTGGACACAACTGAGCAACTGAACAACAACAACAGCTAACAAGCAAACATTCCAAAGCAAACCTTTTCAAGGACATTTAAGAGGACATATTTTAAGAACATGCATACTTTGCTGTTTCTTTTTCTCTGGAACTCTTTTAGCATTCATTCAGAAAGTCTAATTGGAATAGAAATCTATTGACTTGGATGAAGACAGTAATAAGATAAAGCTTGTAGAAATAGGAAGGCATTAAGTCAGTGAATTTAGGGGAGCATGCACAGATCATCACACGTTATGAAATCTCAAGGGAGAACATGAGGAAGAAGACTACAGAATGTTTACATTTTGGTGATAAGAGAGTGAGATGCACTGAGAACTAAGTGATGAATTGAGCAAATAAAAAGGCAGGTCTGACTGAGCCCACACTGAGGTTACAAATGTTGTGCTAAGTTGCTTCAGTCATGTCTGCCTCTTTGCGACCCCATGGACTGTACCCTGCCAGGCTTCTCTGTCCCTGGATTCTCCAGGCAAGAAAACTGGAGTGGGTTGCTGTGCCCTCTTCCAGGGAATCTTCCTGACCCAGGGATTGCATCCTCATCTCTTACATCTCCTGCATTAGCATGTGGTTCTTTACCGCTAGTGCCACCTGGGAAACCCATAGGTATAACCCACGGGTATTCACTCATAGGTATTCACCCACGGTGAAAAGAAATATATATAGAGAGATATGAATATAACAGAAAACAGGAAAATGTGCCTTTTTTTTTTTTTTTTTTTAGTGAATAAGATCATTTGGGGATGGTCTTGACCTGGATCATTGAAATTGTATGAAACTTCTTGACATATGCAGACCTATTGAACTGCTTACTGGATTGACAATCATTGTAATAAATAAATGAATGTCTTAAGGATCCATGTTGTGTTATCTAATTTGTTCCACATTGTTAAAGAATGACAGGAAAACCTAAAGGATACAGTGTGGGTGAGTTAAATGTTTAAATGCAGTTACCTTTGGAGAAGGTGAGAAATTAAATTTATAATCAGATATAAATGACTAATATCATAATATTCCTTGAGACATATTTTAATAATGAAAGTGAGAAATGACCAAGATGGGGAAAAAAATAGATAAAAGAAACAATGGGATTCAGAATTCACTACTCACCTATGTAATATTCTTAAATATTGCTTATGAAAGAAATCCTAAGTTATTAGATAACACTTTGTTAGAAAATCCTATCTCAGATTTGCTTATGATGTAAAATGTCTTAATAGTAGTAGCAAAAATGATAGAAAATTCTTGTGAGGGATTTCTCTAACCTTTTAATTATATGTAGAATCAGAGTTTTTAAATCAAAACAGACATTTAATAATATTTTATTAAAACATGTAATACATTTGAAACACACAAAAATTGTCTTTTAATCCAAGTCTTGGTTAGTCATATATTATGTAATATATAGGAGAAGGCAATGGCACCCCACTCCAGTACTCTTGCCTGGAAAATCCCATGGATGGAGGAGCCTGGTAGGCTGCAGTCTTTAGGGTTGCTAAGAGTTGGACACGACTGAGCAGCTTCACTTTCCCTTTTCATTTTCATCCATTGGAGAAGGAAATGGCAACCCACTCCAGTGTTCTTGCCTGGAGAATCTCACGGACGGCAGAGCCTGGTGGGCTGCCATCTATGGGGTCGCATAGAGTCGGACAGCGACGCTTCAGTTGTGTCCGACTCTGTGCGACCCCATGGACAGCAGCCCACCAGGCTCCCCCGTCCCTGGGATTCTCAAGGCAAGACCACTGGAGTGGGTTGCCAT
>SJXO01001579.1:593070-662942 GCA_006408615.1 Connochaetes taurinus
GCATGTAATATATATTATGTATTTCATGTATATTTCATATTTACAGGAAAAGATTTTCCACAAGGGTAGGGTATTTTCTGTGAGAAGTCAGACAATAGTCATTTTTTCTCTTTCAAAATTGTCTTATACTTGGAACTGTTGTAAATCTTAAATTGAAAAAAAACACTAACGAGTCAGTTCTTTTTTTACATGTGTAATCAGCAGTCACTTCCAGCTAATGACTAAAATAAATTTTAGGGCCGCAAATGAGCCATACAGTGAAGAAGTGTTTGACATAAAATTTTAAAGAAAATTTTTAAATTTTTTGTGTCCTTTAAATTAAAAAAAAAACACAAAACCTTTAAATATATTCCTTGTTTTCCATCATTTCTCAAAAATTTTAAGAATAGTTTTGCAAGCCCACCCATGAATATTCAGCGGATATGTTGAAGAGTTGAGTTTTAAACTCTCCTCTGGGCATTTGAGCCTAGAAACTTAAAATTTATTTTAAATGTCTGGGTACTCTTGTTGTAATTTTTCTTTTTGAGGTTTAATTTCTTTTTAATGATGTTTGCTTTGGCACTTTCAATTTTAAAATCAATCTCCTTGGTTAAGAATTCCAAGGTTGGATGGCCTTGCCTTTTTGTATTAGTAGTACAATACTCAACTCGTTTAGATACCCTCTTGCTTTATTTTACTATCTTATTTTTTAAAAAATACATCTTGAGGTTTTATTATTATTATTATTCTAAAATTATAGATAGTGAAAAATATTAGTGACCAATTAAGGCTCTATTAATCACTGGCACATTGTTGTTTTATATCTTGTGAAAAGTGAAAGTGTTAGTCACTCAGTTGTGTCCAACTTTTTGTGATCTCGTGTACTACGTAGCCCATCAAGCTCCTCCATCTCCAGGCAAGAATAAAGAGGGGGTAGCCATTCCCTTCTCCAGGGAATCTTCCTGACACAGGGGTTGAACCTGGGTCTCCCACATTGCAGGGAGATTCTTTACTATCTGGGCTACCAGGGATCTTAGATAATTTTATGATATTATCTTTTAAATGCTCAGTTTTAGCTATATATCTCATAATTTCTTCATTCATATGTTTGCTATAAACTGTGCTCTTCAGAAAAGCTGGCTAAGCAGCCACATTGATCTGCCGGCCAACTCCCTTTTTATGCTTTATTTGAATCAGTTAAGTTCAGTTGCTCAGTGGTGTCTGACTCTTTGCGACCCCATGGACTGCAGCATGCCAGGCTTCCCTGTCCACCACCATTAGCATTTGTTTAATCAGATGTTTTAAATGTCCTCTATCCCTTTTTAAAATTCTTGTTTATGATATTGATCAAGACAGGCCTTAATATTCTCCTCAGCTTGAGTAAACTTTAGGCACATTTTTTTCCTTAGTAAGCTTCTGACCTCCTTCTCCCAGAGCATTTGCTTTAGAACACTTGTAAATTTTCTTCACCTTTTTGAGATGTAAATCTTTTAAAAAGCTCTTGCCAGGTTATAGCCCAAGAGTCTTTCTCAAGGGCAAGAAAATAATCTCTTCAAAATGTAACCATTAAAGAATTTACACCCTTGTTTTTCCAGGTTTTTGTGGGAAAATAGGAGACTAATTTAAGCAGAGGTGGGAGTGTCTTCCCAAGTGGTGCTAGTGGTAAAGAAACTGCCTGCCAGTGCAGGAGCCGCCAGATCCGTGGCTCAGGAAGATCCCCTAGAGGAGGGCATGGCAACTTACTCCAATATTCTTGCATGAACAATCCATGGGCAGAGGCACCTGGTTGGCTACAGTCCATGGAGTCTCAAAGATTCAGACACAACTGAAGTAACATCAATTTAAGGGGGAGTCTTACTCTAAGTTGTAAAATTATCTCCAGTCTAACTGACTTTTCCTTTGAGTAGCAGCACTTAAACACAACCTGCTATAGCTCCCACCCCAGCTCTTCAAGCCCCATACTCCTTTATATCAGAGTTCATGAATTCTGGTCACTCTTCCCTCAGGCAATTTTTGTTGTTCCGTGGCTAAGTCATGTCCAGCTCTTTGCCACCCCATGGACTGTAACATGCCAGGCTCCTCTGTTCTCCACTATCTCCCAGAATTTGCTCAAACTCATGTCCTTTGAGTTGGTGATGCCATCCAACCATCTTTGTCATCCCCTTCTTCTCTTTATTGAATAAAAATCTTCCTTCCTTGTTTATCTTTGTCCAGTGCAATTTTGCCTTGAAAGTATCTTACTGATTTTTTAAAAGTCAGTAAATTGTCTTTTAAAATTATTAAACGGATGGGATAAATCTCTGACTATTCTCTGAGTACATTGTTTTCTCATCATGAAGTTTTTTTTCATGATTTATCCCCCTGTCTTTTTCTTTTCCTTCCTTTTATCTTTCCTTCCTTTCTTTGTCTCTCCTTCTTGTGGCCAATGGATATTTAGTCCTATATTATTCTTTGTCCAAAATTGTGCTATTAAAGCAATAATGAGCTAGGTGTAAAGTTCTTGCCTTCTATGATTCTAGTCATTTGTCTTATCAGTTCATTTTGAATTGAAAGGAGCAATTCCTATTTCTCTTTATTAGGAGAAAGGGGGCTTTTCCTGCCTCATTCTCATAATTTGCTATAGGGCTTCCATCTTTTCACCCAGAGGATGCAGTATTAAAGAATTTGCAAACCTTTTTTGAACTCCCCACACTCATTCCTCAGGGCCAGAAGAGGAATCTCATCAGACTGGAGCTAAGGGACACATTAAGGTGAAAAATTGCTTGAAGAAGCAGTGTTGATTTATCTCTTTCCTCTTCTTATGTTGCATATCTTGCACTTGGAATGTGAAATAGGCTAATCCTTGCATTTCACTGGCTACATATAGGTACAGAATTTGCTTTGCAAACTTAGCCTTCTCACAGATGTATTCCTCCTAAAACTTTCTCAAGAAACTAGGTTAGGCGCTTTTTTTTTTTTTTTTTTTTTTTTTGGAAAGATGGGAAAGGAAAGGTAGAAGCAGTTCCCCTCTAGACTTAAGTAATGTTCTAGCAATGTCTAGGCAAACAGTGTCTCATAGTTTAGGGTAACAAAGCTTAGTTAATTCTTTAATAAATATTGATCATTTTGTGCTATTCCTTAAATTAGCTAAATATCATAGGCGAAAAGGCATAAATACATGAAGTTTCTGAAATTTGAAACAAATCCTTCCATTTTTTGAGAAATAAAACTATTTTCAATTCATGAAGTTAGGAGATAAGCCATCTTTGGTAGAATTATTAGTATTATTCGAGATCCAGATTATTTCATACCTAGAGTTGGATATATCTTGATATGTGTGTTACTTTTACTCACTGTATCAGTGTTAACTATATTTCAATTCCAAGTCCAGATCTTAGAATTTAAATATTTTAACATTATGATCCCTCCAAACAAGAGGAAAATAAAAGACAAGAAAGAAATAAAAAGTACAAATTATCTCCACTATTTTCTTAGATATATTGCTTCAAACTTCTATAATAATATGGTATCTGTTTCTCTCCTATTTTCCCCTTCCTGCTTCTACCGTTAGGTTTCTGAATTTCTTAGCATAAAAGAGACTTTAGTGAAAATTAGCACTGTTTAGATGTACATCTAAAGTTAAGTTCAACCCAGAGTAGCACAGATTCTGCCTGCAGTGTGAAGTCTTCTTGCATTAGACAAATTTTACATTACTATTGTTATGCTATTGATTTTTAAAAATTTATTTTTTAACTAGATGAAAATTGCTTTCCAATGTTGTGTTGGTTTCCGCCATACAACAATGCAAATCAGCCATGTTTAAACATATATCCCCTCCCTGTTGAGCCTCTCTCCCATCCCCCATCCCACTCCTCTAGGTATTTGTAGAAAAGAGATGCAGACGTATTCTATTAATTTACATCCTACTTTTTCTCAAATTTGACAGTGAATTCACTTTACTAAATTGACAAATTTCCTCTTGTCTTCAATTTCCCAAATGATACAGTTGTGGGAGGAAAGAGAAGAGGAAAGACGAACAGCACAATTATATTTATATTATCCATTCAGTATATCCTCTCGGCTTAAATAGATCTTGCTTTCCTGGTGGGTGTTTGCATTAGTTCTTAAAGTTCAGCCTCCTGGGGCTGGCATTAATGACTGTCTCATAAGCTCTATTTTCCTAAGGCAAAGGACAGAGGACTTCAATGAGACATTAGCATCTGAATAGGTCAGGAGTCTTGATATTTAGTGTGCCAAGGATTTGTCATATTGATTAATTATAAATCAAAAGTGGCTGGACTGTTATCAGCACTTGCGGTTTACATATAATCCAAAGTTTCCTTTCTTTAATTAAACAAAATAGCTACCATATGTGCTATTCGAGAAGAAAAGGTTTATTTACATATCTTTATATAATAGGCTTAAAAGATAGGCTTAAAAGACAGGCCTAAGATGTAAGAGGTATAATATATATCTATATATCTTTTTATAAGAACATGATGAAGAACTTATAACTTTGCTCTGTAGAGGTCAAATCCATGATTTTACAGAGTGGTTGCCACTATATCACCTCCTTTTTCCTGCCAAATATTTATGCCAAAAAACTGTTGCCCATGAATCTATGCCTTATCATTCTGTCTATATGCTTTTTACCAGCCTATCTGCTCGTCTCTCAAGCTGTCACAATTCAAGGTGATTGTCACTTGGAGTCCCTAGGTACTGACTTGAAACATGTAAGAAATAGCAAGAAGAGAGATTCATTTCTCTCTTGGTATCACTACTTTATTGTCATCACTCTTGATGGCTGTGAGGGCTGTTCTTTGTCATATTGTGTGGCATATGGAATCTGCAATGAAGAAATATAAATAAGAAGCATGAATGATCTCATTTGCAAAAGAAGGGGCAATAAATTAAGCACAGGCTAAATGATATATCTCCACCGCATTTAATTACTATAAATATTCATTAAAAATTTACTCCATGAGAGATACTCTAATACATACAACTTAGGGAAAACTTGGTACCTGTGCATTAGGTAATATGTGAAAATAAAGAGAATGTATTTAAGATTCTTCCCTCTTCCTTGTGTAACTTTGGTCATTATGCTTACCTCTAGGAGTCTCTGTCTCAAATCTATGGGATGAAAGTGTTGACACTTGGCCTGCCTACCCCAGAGGATAGTTGGGAGAGTCAAACAAAAATGATGCAAATAAGAATGTCAGTAGACACTGTGGTCCTTAATTGAGGGCAAGGTTGCTTCACAAATGTTAGTGCAATTGAAGAAACTATACACTGGAATGCTAATTTAAGGAAGTGAGCTTAGTGTGATGGTTAGGCCCACATTTTAAGTTTGAATCTTGGGTTTGCCATGTGCTTTCTGTGGAAACTTGAACAATTAGTTTAGGTATCTCTGCTTCCTCATTTGTAAAAGGGAAATGGAATTATATCAGGTTTACATTTCTATTCTGGGATATGTATCAGTTACCCTTGGCTATAAAACAAATGTCTCCCTAAACTTGGTGGCCAAAATCAGCTGGTAATTTTCCTGCTGTTCTTGCTTGGGTCACTCATGCAGTTGTAGTCATCTGGTGGTTTTTCTGGGGATATTTAATCTAAGGGGGCTTGCCAGGGGGCTCAGTGGTAAAATATCCACCTGCCATTGCAGGAGATGCAGGAGACGCAGGTTTGATAACTCGACTGGGAAGATTCCTTGGAGGAGGAAATGGCAACTCCCTCCAGTATTCTCCACCGGGAAATCCCACAGCAGAGGAGCCTGGAGGGCTTCAGTCCAAGGGGTGTCAAAGAGTCAGACACAACTGAGCATGCACACAAGGAAACTTGATCTAAGAATTTTATTCGTTATTTAGTAGGTGGTACTAGTCATTGGGTGGCTTGTCTGTCCACTGCATCGCTTATCCTTGAAAAGACTAATGTTCCTTTATGTGGCAATCTCAGGGAAGCAAGAAAACCAAAGCAAAAACTGTAAGACTTGTTTCACTATACACTCTCAGCTCACAAAATATCACTTCTGATGCATTCTATGGTCAAAACAAATCACAAGGGCAACAGAGATTTGAGGAGATGGAGAAATACACTTGGGAAGTATGGCAAAGTCACACTGCATACAGGTGTGCAAACACAGATGGGAGGAATCATGGCTACATTTTGCAATCACCCACAAGGATTAGATGAGATAATATTTGCAAAGTGCTTTAAAGCAGAGGTTGGAACATGGTTAGCACTATATAAATGTTTGTTGAATAAATTATTAATATATTTTGTTGGAGAGTATACAGCATTTACACTTTTATATGAAATAAGGTTCTATCAAAAAGTGTCACATGTGTGTTGACACAAGGACTTTAAAAGATGAGATAGGAAACATTTCTAGTTTTGTTAACAGAACTTAACAGAGAAAATGGCATTTGAGAGTGGCCTTGGAGGAAAGGTAAAAATAAAATTGGCAACCGGGTTATATGCAGAATCCTCCCTCTTCTGAGCTAGAATCTCAGTTATTTAACTATCTTTAGCAATATGCCCACGTAATTCTTCCTCTAAAGGTAAAATAGCAGGTTTAAGATGAGAAGCAATCATGCAAGTTAATAAGGTTGCTTTGACTGAGAAATTTTAGATGTCCCTCCTAGCCCTTTTCTAATGCAGAATAAATTGCTCCAATTCCCTTGGGCTGTTTTTCATTTGACTCATTTTTTTTCTCTTCCTACTTTAGCAGGTGAGAAAGATAATAATAACTAATATGTATTTAACATGTGCCAGATACTGTTCCAAGTAGGCTACATCTA
Organism: Connochaetes taurinus; assembly: GCA_006408615.1. Lineage (NCBI taxonomy): Eukaryota > Metazoa > Chordata > Mammalia > Artiodactyla > Bovidae > Connochaetes > Connochaetes taurinus. Next base: position 599,829 of record SJXO01001579.1, read on the forward strand.
TTCATTAATATTCAACCCTATGAGTTCAGCACTTAACCATAGATGAGCAAATTGAAGCACAGAGAACTTGACTCAAATCACACACTTAATAAGTGTCAGTGACATGATTCAACCATAGATAATGTGACCTCAGTGCCCTTGGCCTTAATGCTATACTGCACTGTCTCTCTGCTTGCAATCAGCTCCTTCATTATGTAATAGATTTTAAGGCTGAATGTTTTCTGTTTATACTTTAAAAAAGAAATAAAATGCAATTGTTAACACACAAATTGAGTATCTTTAAGAATTCTATACCAGCCTGGCATGCTGCGATTCATGGGGTCGCCAAGAGTCGGACACGACTGAGCGACTGAACTGAACGGAACTCATAGAATATGGAACCATAGAGCAGTATAACTTGAAGAGATCATGATATTCATCATCTAATTTAGTTACCCATTTTTGTAGCTAAGGAAGTGAGTAATATTTTATTTATGATGTACTGTGAACTATAGATATTGGCTAAATGCCAAAAATTTTCCTCTCTTTGCATATGTACCCATGTGAACTTAGAATCAAGGCATCTGGAGAGTGGAAGGGGTTTAATGGCTGCATTTTGTTCACTTTCTATAGACCATTTAATTCACTTCAAATTCTAATGCCTTGCTATGAAGTTCAGTTTCTATTTTTTCATTTTTTTCAAAAAATAATGAAATTCATCTATAATTTGCATACTACTGAACAACATAAATAAAATCCATGAAAGTACAAGAATGCAAAAATTACATTAAAAATAAGATTTCACATAATCCCACTGTGTAGAGCTAATAGCTACTAACACATTGGTCTTTTAACAAAATAACATTCAAATTCAGATCCCATTTTTCTATTTAACCCTTGCTAATGTTTTCTGAAATCATTAAATATTTTGAAGACAAAATCTGTGGGATCCATCTTAGAATTTTAACAATATCTTTCTCAACCCTTTCCTATTTCTCTAGTCTCATTCATTTTTGACCTTGGCTAAATATCAGACATAAGTCTAATTCATAGCTGTTCATTGTTTAATGGCATATGGGAAAAGCATACACACGCAATTCTGAGTAATCCCTAGGTTTAACTCTTGCTTTTACCATTTGGCTACAAGGGTAAGATATTTAACCTCTTTTAGCCTCATATTTCTCCTTTAAAAATGGAGGAATAACATACTGTTCATGTACTGTTGGGAGGAACATAAAGTACCAAATGCATATTATATAATATATATATATGCATATGTGTATATATATATATATATATTTCCCAGGCGGCTCAGTGGTAAAGAATCTGTCTGCAATGCAGAAGCCAGAGGAGATGTGGGTTCAATCTCTGGGTCAGGAAGATCCCCTGGAGGAGGCCATGGCAACCTATTCCAGTATGCTTGCCTGGGGAATTCCATGAACAAAGGAGCCTGGTGGGTGACAGTCCATGGGGTTGCAAAGACTGACAGCACACACGCAAGCATATATGTATGCATATATATACGCGTATATATACATACACAGTATCTATTATATATCAAAACTCCAGGAATTATAGCTCTTTTTAGCAGTGATATTATTGTTATGTTTTTACTTTGTTATGGATTAACACACTATTTATTACTCTGTGATAGGAGTCTTACCTTTTAACTTAAATATTAGAAGACAGGGACTGGGTATCTCTTAAGTTTGTACTGCTTATGTATAATTTTGACTATGAGAACTGATACTTCAACTTAAAATAGTAACAAACTAAATCAGTGGTTCTCAACCTATTTTATTTCTGAAACCACATAACTGATGACATTCACAAATGAGGTTTATTTCCCTGGATGTACCTAGAATTATAAAAAATTCTAAGTATATATTACCTGTAGCTTCAAAACTTTCTTTCCTATTCTGAATTTGCATTACAAAAAGCAAATGCATGCATATGATATTATGGTAGGTCTACTTGAAATCCATGATAATTAATGCACAAAACAGTAAAATAATAAAATACTAGTGACATTTCCCATAAGTGATCTGGAGACATTCTTGCTGTGGAGGTCTGTTGAACTAAAAGATCAGTTTTGGTGAACAAAATATTTTAATTTGTGATCTTTTGTTTCAGATTAATGAGGAGGTGCTTTATTTATATTTTAGAGCTAAAAGCTACCCAAAGGCTAAATGCCCCAGCAGGAAAGAATAGTTAGTAAATTCATTCATTATCTGTTTACATTTTAATAATGAATAAGGCTCTCTGCTTTTATCACAATTATGGGTTAAGAGAGGATTGTTCATTTAGTCTGAGTTTGGCTTCCTACTGTGAAATGCAAGATTTGTGAAATTTCAACTTTCCTGTATTATTAAACCAATGAGCCAGAGAGTCTATTCCTAAACAATTAGCTTTCTTAAATGAAGTATAGAAAGAAAGGCAATCTGTGAATTAATTGCTTGTTCTTTCTGGGTGCAGACATTAGCTGGCATTAAGGCTCTTTGAGTTGTGACATATGAGGTGTGATTCAAAAGGAAGAGACTGATTGCTATTAGTCACCCAGGAAATCAATCACAGCCCTTTATAGAGACATCCTCATGTTCATTCCTCTTTACAGGGAGACACATTTTACCTTGAAAGTAGACAGTTGTGGACTTGGTGGATTTTTTTCTCCCCCTACCATTCTTGGTGGCTTCCCTGGTGGCTCAGAGGTTAAAGCGTCTGCCTGCAGTGCGGGAGACCTGGGTTCAATCCCTGGGTCAGGAAGATCCCCTGGAGAAGGAAATGGCAACCCACTCCAGTATTCTTGCCTGGAGAATCTCAAGGATGGAAGAGCCTGAGGGGCTACAGTCCACGGGGTCGTAAAGAGTCGGACACGACTGAGTGACTTAACTAACCATTCTTGACAATTTATACTTTCTATTTGGAGTTCTCAATTATCAACATCTTTTATTAACCATCATTTGAGATATTTTACAGGAATATCCAGATGCCTAACAAATGAAAACCAGCAGTCTCTCAAACAGTGTGATTCAGTTTCAGTGACTGTAAATCAGAACCTACAGCTACAATCACAGTTTATTCTATTGTTTGCTTCAGGTGTTATAGCTAGCAGACTCCCTTTCCAATTACATTTATGGCCTCAGCCAGACCAGTTAACTTCAGTAAAGAGAATGGAATATCTTTACTAATTTAAAATTAATTAAACAATGATAGCTAAAAATTTTTATAAGATGTTCATCCAATATAGTACTGACAACTGCTGCACAGAACTCAGAAGTTCTTAAGTGACAATTCTGTATCTGTCAGTTCTTAGAGCTTGACTTTTAAATTGTTAAGCATCTTTGAACCTTATCCCGTATAATTGAAATAGAAATCCCATCTAAACATTAATGTTATAAGATAAATGAAAGAATTTGCCAAAGTTTCTGGCACATGGGAACACATAAGGGGAAAGTGGTGAAGTTGTTAAGTACATAGACTCTGTAATCAGATGACTCACATCAAAACCCATCTCTACCAGTTACTAGGGATAAGATCTTGGTCACAAAGCTTTGATTTTTGTTCCCTAGTTTCCTATCAATAAAATGGGAACGATAATAATAATTACCCTATAGTCAGGACCAATTCAGTTAATATATCAGTTCAGTTCAGTTCAGTTGCTCAGTTATGTCTGACTCTTTGAGACCCCATGAATCACAGCACGCCAGGCCTCTCTGTCCATCACCAACTCCCAGAGTTCACTCAGACTCACGTCCATCAAGTCAGTGATGCCATCCAGCCATCTCATCCTCTGTCGTCCCCTTCTCCTCCTGCCCCCAATGCCCCCCAGCATCAGAGTCTTTTCCAATGAGTCAACTCTTTGCATGAGGTGGCCAAAGTACTGGAGTTTCAGCTTCAGCATCATTCCCTCCAAAGGGAAGGAGATCAAGGGCTGATCTCCTTCAGAATGGACTGGTTGGATCTCCTTGCAGTCCAAGGGACTCTCAAGAGTCTTCTCCAACACCACAGTTCAAAAGCATCAATTCTTCGGCGCTCAGCTTTCTTCACAGTCCAACTTTCACATCCACACATGATCACTGGAAAAACCATAGCCTTGACTAAATATATGCAAACCACTTAATGTCTGGAACATTGTAATAGCTACATAAGTACTTACTATTAATAATATTAATGTTGTCTTTTTTCTCATCATCACATACCAAATTTGTGCATACCAAACATGCACATTCGTTTTTATTTTTATTTCTTTTGATATTTCATAAGGCCTGGCTCTTCTCAACCAGTTAAGCACTGAGAAAATAATTCAAAGAAAACAATAAATATCTTCACATCATTTAGAATTGTCTTGTGACCAACCTAGACAGCATATTGAAAAGCAGAGACATTACTTTGCCAACAAAGGTCCGTCTAGTCAAGGCTATGGTTTTTCCAGTGCTCATGTATGGATGTGAGAGGTGGACTATGAAGAAAGCTGAGCACCAAAGAACTGATGCTTTTGAAGTGTGGTGTTGGAGAAGACTCTTGAGAGTCCCTTGGACTTCAAGGAGATCCAACCAGTCCATTCTAAATGAGATCAGCCCTGGGTGTTCTTTGGAAAGAATGATGCTGAAGCTTAAACTCCAATACTTTGGCCACCTCATGTGAAGAGTTGATTCATTGGAAAAGACTCTGATGCTGGGGGGCATTGGGGGCAGTAGGAGAAGGGGATGACAGAGGATGAGATGGCTGGATGGCATCACCGACTCGATGGACATGAGTCTGAGTGAACTCCGGGAGTTGGTGATGGACAGGGAGGCCTGGTGTACTGCAACTCATGGGGTCTCAAAGAGTCAGACATAACTGAGTGACTGAACTGAACTGAACTGAGCTGATTCTCTTTATTCTTTGTTATCCCAAATATTCTTTTTGAAATAATAAACTCCAAATCAAATGAGAAAGCATTTGGGAAACTTCTATTGTACATACTTGCAAACATATATGTGTACTTATGCACGCTTAAGTGTTGAAAGCTTAAGAGATATTCAATTCAGTTCAGTTCAGTTCAGTTGCTCAGTTGTGTCCAACAGTTGGGGTCTTTGCAACCCCATGGATTGCAGCACTCCAGTCTTCTCTGTCCATCACCAACTCTCAGAACTCGCTCAAACTCATGTCCATCAAGTTGGTGATGCCATCCAACTATCTCATCCTCTGTCGGCCCCTTCTCCTCCTGCCTTCAATTTTTCCCAGCATCAGGGTCTTTTCCAATGAGTCAGTTGTTATGTTGTTTAATTATCTGTTTACATTGTAATCCATCAATTCCAGAAAGTAGGCAGTATTTTTTCCTAGGATACAGGACACAGAAACAAAGCAAAACAATGGGTCAAAGAGTTTAAGGACTTTCTTAAAGTCACACAGCAGGATGGGAATTTGAAGCCATTTATGCTGCTAGAATTGTAAGCAAAACCTATAGTTATTATGCACCAGAAGGGTGTTTTTTTTTTTTTTTCCTTTGCATAACTAGAGCCATTTGTGACTGCTAAATACCCAGGCTTCACTGCCAGTGTTCACATTGTGCCTATTATTAATTGTTTCTATATTCATCCTGCTCTTGGTCAGTGGACAATGCTGCTAAACTACTTTGGAATGCCTAGTGTTGATCCCTGAGAGGGTTTTCACCAATCATCTACCCCGTTTTTCATTAACTTCTAAAAGGAGTTCTCTGTAAGTTCTAAGATTTGGAGGGGATCAGTCATCCCTATCAAACTTTTCAGGAGTCATAATGAAGAATATCTAAAATTCTGAACCTGAATTCTCTCAACTCATAGCCAGAGGACTTAGAGAAATGTTAGAAGCAAGAGGGTGGGGCAAATTAGCTCCAGGATCATTCACCATGAACTTGACATTTGAAACCTGTCACAACCTGAATTCTACCCTGATTCCCCAGCGGCCAGGCTTAGAAATGCTTATAATTTATCTGTAGTGTAGTTGTTAAATTTCCAGATAAGCCCACTGAACCAAGTGTTAGCAAACACCGAATATTTAAAACTCCCATTTTCTCATTTTGAATTTTTATAAAAATTACTCATTTTAACTAAACTCATTAAACACTGTGGCTGAGATTTAAGGATTCTAAACAACACAAACCCCAACAATAATCCATTTTCTGCATGTACCAGGTTGTAGTCGCCTAAGTGGCCTTAAAAAAAAATCAGTTGATAAATACCACAGCAGGTTTTTTCTGGGTATGAAGGCTATCAGGCATTTATTCAGTCTTCAGTGGCCTGGGAAAATAAAAAAGTCTAAGGCCCAAGAGATGAATAATCAAGACAACATTTTCAATTCAGCATTCTTGAAGCTAATTTATTTTACAAAATAGCAAGGGTGAGAGCTTAAATACAATAAGGTACAACTTGAATGGCTCTAATTTTCAATGCATAACAATCAATTTTATCATTCTAGATCTAATGTCTGGGTCTAAGTCACAAGTTAGACCTCTTTTGGAGATTTATGCAAAAAATTTTGTTTTAACAGTATTCTACTCAGTGGATCAGGGTAGCAGTGGATATGAAAATTTTCCCAGGACCTGAATGGTGAGTGAATGTCCAAAGCTAATTCATTTTGTTTATTAATCCTTTGTTTCATGTTTTCTCCTTACCTTCCAAACAACAGAAACTTATTCACAGTATCTGTCATTTAATTCAGACTCAGTTAAATTTCAGATTCATGATATTGAATATGAATTTGTGGTTGTTATGGGCTGAATTGTATTCCCCACTCCCCAAACTGCCCAAATTTCTATGTTGATATTCGAATTTACAGTAACTCAGAATGTGACAATATTTGAGATAGCATCTTAACAGAGATTATTAAGTTAAAATGAGGTAAGTAGTATGGATCCTAATCTAAAATGATTGTTATTCTTATAATATGAAGATGTTTGGATATAGACAGCAATCTCACTCTTGGGCTTATATCCAGAGAAAAATACAGATTGAAAGTATATTGGGCCCCCAATATTCATTGCAGCACTGTTTACAATAGCCAATACATGGAAGCAACCTAAAAATGTCCATTGACAGAGGAATAGATAAAGAAGATACAGTACATATATACAATGGAATACTACTCAGCCATACAGAATGAAATAATGCCATTTGCAGCATCATAGATGGACCTGGCAATTAAGTAGAGCAAATCAGACAAAGTCAGACAGAGAAAGACAAATATATTACAATGTTCACATGTGATAAATATCATATTATGTGGGGCAAATATATTGCTTATGTGTGGAATCTAAAAAAATAATGTTACAAATGAACTTATTTACAATTCTGAATGTCTTTTGAAGACTCAACATTGTTTTATGTGAGAGAAGTAAAAAATGATTCATGTTTTTGATGTAAGAAAATGAAATGATGAAGTTGTTATTACTAAGAATGAGCAATATTGGGGACAGAGAAGACTCAGGAAGAAATTCAAAAGTTCAGTTTTGATGAGTCTGATATAAATAAATATAAATATAATACAAGTAAATATAAACATGAGCCTGAAGTTTAAACAAGAGAATTCAAGTGGCACTGGTAGTGGGAAAACAAAAACAAAAACAAAAACAAACCTGCCTGCAGATGCCAAAGATGTGAGAGATGCTGGGTCAGTCCCTGGGCCGGGAAGATCCCCTGAAGGAGGCATCACAACCTACCCCAGTATTCTTGCCTGGAGAATCCCATGGACAGAGGAGCCTGGAGGGCTGAAGTCCATAGGGTGACAGACAGTTGGACATGGCTGAAGTGACTTAGCATGCACGCATGCAGCACACATACAGTATTTAAGGTCTTGAAACTGATAATTTACCTACAAAGTCCATGAAGTTAGAAAAGAGAGGGGTTCCAAGGATAAGTTCTGGGACAGAAGAATTTTTTAAGTCAAACTGAAGAGTTGAAATAAGCAAAGGAGACAGGAGAAATGGAGAGTGAGCTAAAGGGGAAAACCAGCTGCCAGGAACTAGGCTCCACCTGGTAGGGAGCAGAATGTCACTACAGCCAATCAACAATAACTATAATAAAAGAATTACATCATCTATCTGCAAGATTATCATATTTTAAGTGTTGATTCTCCTGATGTGAGGAACTGTGTCTCATTTTTATCATATTTGTAAAGATAATAATTCTATTGGGGAAATAACTATCGTAGTGAACATATCAAATCCTTTTTAAGAAGTTAAAGACAATAGTCTTTCAGATTGTTGCTGATCTTGGGGGTGTACTTTAGTTTCTTTAGTTTAAATTCTTTTTTTAATTGGAAGGTAATTGCTTTACAGTATTGTGTTAGGCTGCAGATTTTCGTCACTGTTCACTTTAGCGATTAATTAGAAATTGTATCAAATTAATACATATGGGAAAAAAGCACTTTTAAATTTATTTTTCAACAGAGAGGTAGTTGTATCTATATAAACAAATGCAATTTTTTACAGGTAGATTCTGAACTATGTATTCTTTTTTAAAAATTAATTTTATTGAAGTGTAGTTTGATTTACAAAGTTGTATTAGTTTCTACTGTACAGCAAAGTGATTCAGTTATACATACTATACATTGATTTTCATTATAGTTTTTCATAGAATGCTGAATGTAGCTCCCTATGCTATACGCTAGAGCCTTATTGTTTATCCATCTTATACATAATGTTTGCCTCTGTTAATCTCAAACACCCAGTCCATCCGTCATCCATGCCCCGCTCCTTGGCGACCACAAGTCTATTCTCTGTATCTGTGAGTCTGTTTCTGTTTCACAGATGAGTTTATTTGTGTCATATTTTACATCCCACATAAGTGATATTACATATTTGTTTTTCCCTTTGTGACTTTCTTTATTCAGTGTGGTTATCATACTAGATGAACTATGTATTCTTGTCTCACATTGCTTATTCATCTGACTCTGATGTGGGTAAGTATCTGGCAGCCTTAAAGTTTTCCCTTTCCATTCCACTTGTAAGTTTTTCCTGAACTTCCTTCTCTCTGTCATCCTTATCTTCTCTCAGGTCCTCTATGGCTTTATGTTGTGCTGTGCTTGATTCAGTTCTGGTCTTTACATTTTATCCCTGGGCTGTTTTCCAGGACTGGCTTGGCTGCAACTGGAGTGATATCACAAAAGTAGCAGGCAAAAAGAATAGGACAGCAAATCCAAAACATAACTAAGACTTACATTTTAAAATCTTTAATTAGGAAATTCATAGAGTTGTAATCAATAGTCACTTAATTTTCTCTACAATAAATTATTTGGTAATGTAATCAAGATAGACACAACTACCTAACATGATTAAGAACCTATCTTTCTCAAGTTACTAGATTGCAATAAAAATAGAAAATAGAATTCATATGCACTGTTAGTGACATTATTATGTATTTCAGTGGAGTTTCTGTAATTTACAGTGATGTTAACATAAGTGCATTGATTTTATGGAGAAAAACAGTCTAATTAAGTATAATACTTAATTTTTATGTGGATAATTTAAGGAAGTAATTAATCCATGTTAAAAAAGAAAATCTCAAAAGAAAAAAAATCAATTTTATTGTCTCTAAATTATTTGGAAAATCACATTTCTTGTGTTCCTTTTAAAATTATTAATAGTATCCTCGCTGTTTTGCAACAAGCAGTTATGTTTCTTCAGAATTTTTCTCAAAAATGAGCTCAATCTCTTCACATTCATTACATGAACTGAGCTAATAGACACCTTTTTTCCCCTAGCTCCCTTCTGGTCAACATAGCCTTCTACTCCTATAGCCAAGAATGAGAATCAGCATTCTTGCTGTCTCTTAAATTATGTCATAATCTCTCCTTCATCAATGAAGGATATAAATAAAGTTGTTATTATTGTCTCAAAAGTGTCACTTCTTCAGCCTCCTGATCTTATCCCTCCCTATTTTAGCTGCCCAGTTCTTAGATCAGTTGTTCTTACACTCAAATATATACATATACATATAATCTAAGTGTGCACCCATAGGCCAGTGTACACTAGAGTTTATGAGTGTAATGCCTTACATGCATTTTATTGAGCTTAGCTCTGCCTTTATCTCATCTTTCACCCTCCCTCATGCTGTTCTAACCACATTAGCCTCTCTGCTTCTTTGTAAACTTGCTAAGCTTGTTCCCACCCTTGTATTTTGCTCTAAATTATTCTACATTCTGGAATGCTCTTCCTTATGTCCGTAAGTTTTAGTCTCCTTCCTCGCTATTCCTTTAATAAGTGTAGCACGTCCCTTCCACCATCCTTGAACACTTATGATTTGGGTTATTTCCTATCTTATTCTGTCAACTACTGTAATTAATATTTTTGTATCCATATCTTTTTAAACTTAAAATTGTATCCTCTAGCAATAAAATAGATCAAAAAGTACATATAATTTATTTCAATGTATATTATAATCCCTTCCAAAAAGTTTATATTAATTATGCTTCTACTTATTTTATGGTTGTTTAGTACATCTTCAGTGACAATTTGATATTCATCCTTGCTTCCAGCAAAGAGTGTTAAATATATTATTTACTGCTTTGGAAATTTTGTTACTGCGGAGTTTGCAGGATCAGGTGAGGGTAGTATAGAGTGGTATAAAGAGAGCAAAAGCTTTGGAGTCAAGCATAACTGCCCTTGAATTCTAGTTCTGTAACTTGCTAGATTTGTGCCCATAGAGCAAGTCTGTCAAATTTCCTGAATCATTGTGTGATCTGTAAAATGAGGAAATTAAAACTTTACTTCCATACCAAATGTATTTCAAGGCTTACAGAAATACTTTGAACATTGCAGGTAGAGAGTGCAAGGCAAAATCAATAAATGGTAGGTATTATCTCTCTGTGTTTGCCTATTTTCCAATAAAAGTGATGATATTTACCAATTGAACTAAAAGTGACTCTTTGTTTTGGATGCGTGCGTCCAAGAATCGTGGCCCACTCTTGCGGGACCTTTTGAACTGTGGCCCTGTAGACTCCTTTGTCCATGGGATTTTTCAGGCAAGAATACTGGAATGGGTTGTCACTTTCCTCCCCTAGGATCAAACATGCAATTCCTGCATCTCTGGATTCTTCATTGGTCTGGAATATCATTAGTCAGTTATATTCTTACCAGTCACTTCCACCTCATTACCACCCACCCGCTGGCTTTTTTTTTTTTTTTTTTTTTAAAGCAAACTGCAGATTTGTTCTCAGGAAATTCACACCTTGGGGTATTTCTTTTTTTCTGTGTGGCAGTCATATAATATGGGTGGGTGCTAACCCCACCTTTGGCTCCATAGATGCCCACTCATTGATGTGGGAAAATTAACATAATCACAGTACCTGTTGGCACAGTCATGAGTCGAAGAGTGAACAACAACCTAAGGCTAAATCAATGACCATATATATTCACTCTGGTCACAGTTATTGGCCCATGTTGGTCTAATCAAACTGAAATTCAGAATTTTTATTTGATGGTTGTAGAAAGCTACATTCTTGCCATATTATTATAAATGAGAAAATCTGTAGCTGTAATCTGTTATACCTGTTGGAAAATCTTTTGCAGTTAATGAAGCAAATCTCAAGAAGCCAACATGAAATAAATAAGTAAGCTAGGGCAATTGCTGAGAAACTGATTACTCTTCTTGTTAAAATAATAATAATAATTTAAAAAACCCGAGTTTTGTCTTAGCTCTTTAGAGCTCTTTGCATCTTCCCTCAGCTGTCACTTATTCCCCACTTCATACCTCCCACCAAACTTCACTGAAATAAGTATTATCTTCTATTTAGTTCAATATGATTTCTTTGGAAACTCAACAGCTTCCTCTTTTTCACAATAAATAAGTCTTTTCCCTTCAGTTCCTTGCCTGGTCAAGGTAATGCTATTGACAGCATCTTTGCTGGTCCATTGGAAGAAAGCCAGAGGAAACTGACTATTTGTGGAACTGGTTTGGAATTTCAGAGCACAGCATAAAAGACTGGGAAGGTCATTTATGAAGTTAACCTTATAACCTCTGTGATAAGAATACAAATGGCTAAAATGTATTGATTCTTTTAATATGCTCCTGTGTTCAGTATTCAAATGGCTCCATTTCAAATGCTTTCTGAGTTAGGTATTATTATTATCTCCAATTCACATTTGGAAGAACTGAGATTTTTGAAAATCCAAATAATTTGCCTAAGATCACATAGTTAGTGATAAGAAATAAAGATGGCATCATAGAAATTAGTGATTTAGGTTTAATAAGAGTGCTCACTTGCTTTTGGAATAGTAATAAATGCTAGCTTTTTCATGACTTCCAAAATTCAAATAATTCAGGTGAAACCTCTTTCCATTTATAATGAGAATAACAACCAAGGATAATAGATACATACATATATATATATTTCTGTCTTCAATTTTCTCTTAGATTCAAGAGATAGGCCATGCCTTTGAACTGATGCTACACAATCTACACAGGATTTAAAAGAAAATATCTTTAAAAAATAGACTTTTCCATTCTCAGAGTTCAAATGAACTTCAGAAAACTAACCTCAGAAAACGTTTAAGGGAGGTGAAGAAGAAATTTAGCAGTTATAGACTTTTATGGAATTATGTTTCTACATTGTCTTCCTGAGGGCTATCATTTTTACAGAACTTTCCTATCTATGTGGCTCTTTCCTTTATTGGCTAAATAATGTGAAGGCAGGACCACACCTTATTCAGACTTATATTCCAGCACCATGCAAGTTGCTAAGCCTAAATGCCTCTGCTTTTTAACAGAGATCTCATCTCATTAAAGTTTTAAATTAAGCCTGTAAAATAGATGGAGGGAAGTTTTTGTTGTTTGTTTTTTAAAATTTTTACAAATAGGCACACTAAATTTCCAAATTCACCCAGCAAATCATTGAGAGAAAGAACCTAGGTTTGGGGGCCATCTATTGACATTTTAGCATTAGAAATCTTTTACCTGTAACGAACTGCCACAAAATTTAGGCAGACCTATAATTAAATATGGATGCCGAATAGATATCTTCAAGTCAAATAAAGGTGATACTTGCTTTATGAATGTTGAAAAGTTCATGCCTCAATTCCCCTATCCGGTTTTGTTATGGTGAGGTTTATTCTACTAACATTACCATTCGTTCAGTAAATAAAGATTTTAAATCATTTTGTTTTGCAAGAACTATTCTGTCATTGATATTAAAAAAAAGTCAAACTTTATTTCCTAATGGGGACTAATCATAATCAAACTAACATCTGTTTCCTAAATGCAACAGGGCCCTTACAGTAGATTGCTCGTCTGGAGAAGGGTTCATTGTTTTTCCAGACTATGAAATAGTGAGCAAAACTTGTTTAAAAAAACAAAAACAAAAACAAAAAACAAAAAAACACTATTGCTTGAATGGTTTTATTCTCTTTGGAGACTTTTGAAGAAGAAATGGAATAAAGGAATTATCTATTGAATTGTATTTTTTGAGTGTAAATAAGTGAAGGCACTCAAAATCCTCTAATATGTCATCTTTGGGAATAGACTGTTGGAAGTAATTCTATCAACAATTATTTTTTATGTTTACTAGTTTGTGCTTGTTCCTGGAAAGTTTTAGATTGTGAATGTACAAAGGTCTATCACATAGATTTCCATACTGAAAACATTTATAAACTTGTTGGAAACTCTTTTCTTCTCTCTCATTTCCTAGTGTGTAATGGGGAAACTGTTTATTTCTGCATATAATAGACTCATTCAAAGTTCAGTAAAATATTCTTATTAAGCATCTAGAATATGAACAATAGAATATAATTGCAAACAAAACTTAAAGCATCTCAACATTCCTGAAACTTACATTCTTTTAATAAGTGAAAATAATTTGCCTAAAAAATATGGGAATAATGACCAGGAATACAAATATACCAAACAGGTGACTAAAAAGTGATTAATTAATATCTTTTCAGAAAACAAACATTAATGAAACATTAGGCTTGAAATCAAATGAATCAAATACATTTTGGTTTTTCCCTTTCCACCACATTATACATTATCTCCTCCAGGCAGGTTGACCAGCCTTTGCACGGTGATCATTTGCATAATGGCTTCTCTATTTTTGTTTTTTTTTTTTTTTTTCTAGCAAATGGATTTAGAATAGTCCTATTATTTCAGTCATTGGTCTGTTAGAAATGTCTCTCTAATTTAGAAAATATAGAATTGTTTAAACATTATAATATTTTGGTTTATACAAGCCTTGTGAACACAGAGTTCTGGAATCTGTATTGGACTGACAACTGATTCAGAAAAATACACAACAACAGCAACAATAATAAACAAAGCAAGAAGAAAAGCAACGACAAATCACTCAGATTCTTCAAATACTTGATATTTGTTCCTTTAAGCTACCCCAGGATTCTAATATATATGTACCACCAAAAAGTGGAGGCTGGACCTTGATAGCTTTTCCAGTGAACATTTGAATGACTTAAATCATTTCTGTTATTGTTTTTTGCAAAAGAATTCACCCTTGTTTGCTGTAATGTTTTCCTTTAGCACTTGAAATGGGATTAAATATAAATGTTACATTCATTTATAAAGTTCAGTATCTTCCTGTAGCAAAAAATTATGAGAAGTTTTATTAGAAAAAAGTATAGATTTCTTGGAACTCTGATATCTCCTTTTTGCTAGGACCTATTAAAAAACAATTTAAAACTTGAACTGGAAAGTAAACTATTTTAGTGAGCCATCTGGGATGAAATGCATAAACAATTTCAGGGGAAAAATAGTGGAACTTTTTTTTTTTTTAATTTAGGTAAATAGTAACCTATGCATACAGAGGACTGCCAAACAAGAATCTAATGATCTTTATCCAGATATTTCTTTATTCCCTATGAATAATAGTTTTTCTAGTTATCAATTCTTGTCAATTTTGTAATTCTTTTCCACAAATGTCTCAGCTAAAGAATAAATATTCTTTCAATGAATGGTCTCAGGACAACATAATACTCACACACAAAGAATTAAAATTGAATCTCTATCTCACACCATACACAAAATTAACTCAAATTTGTTCATAAACTGAAATGTAAAAGCGAAACCTGTGAAACTCTCAGAAGAAAAGGGGGCATAAATCAGTGTGACCTTAGTTTAGGCAAAGATTTGTTAGACATGTCATCAAAAGTATGAGTTACCAAAGTAAAATCAGGTAAATTGGATTTATGCAAAATTAAATTCTTTGTGCTTCAAAGGACAGGGCACCATTAAGAGAGAAAAACCCACAAAGTGGGAGGAAATGTTTTAAAAACATATATGTCTTAAAGAAATTGTGTCTGAAATACATAAATAATTCATACTATTTTAAAATGGGCAAGGGATCTGAACAGACAAATTATAAATGCAAAAAAGTTGCTCAAAATAATCATCAAAGAAATAAAAATCAAAACCATTCATTTCATACTCACCAGGATGATTATAATTAAATAATAAAAATATATACAATAAATGTATTTGTGAGGATGTGGATAAATTGGATGCTCATATGTCTCTGGTAGGAATGTAAAACTGAACAGCTATTTAAGAAAAGAGTTTGGCAATTCTTAAAAAAGTTATAATAGAGTTATCATACAGCCCTGTTATTCTACTTTTTGATATATATATATCCAAGAGAATTAAAAAGTTATTTCCACCCAAAATCTTGTGTACAAATGTCCATATCAATATTATTCATAATAGCCAAAAAGTAGAGACATCCAAATATCCATCAACCAAAAAGTGTGTAAACAGAATGTGGTATACCTTATAATGGGGATTTTCTCACAACAGAAAGAAAGTATTAGCATATGCTAGAACATGAATGAACCTTGATAACATTATACTAAGTGAAAGAAACCAGTCAGAAAAGACCACATATGGTATGATTCCATTTATATGAAATTTCCAGAATGGGAAAATCTATAGAGATATAAAGTACATTATTGCCCAGAACTAAGCCTAGGTATCTGAGGTTATTGACATATCTCCCGGCAGTCTTGATTCCAGATGGTGACTGCAGCCATGAAATTAAAAGACGCTTACTCCTTGGAAGAAAACCAACCCAAGAATGACCAACCTAGATAGCATATTCAAAAGCAGAGACATTACTTTGCCAACAAAGGTACGTCTAGTTAAGGCTATGGTTTTTCCAATGGTCACATATGCATGTGAGAGTTGGACTGTGAAGAAAGCTGAGTGCCAAAGAATTGATGCTTTTGAACTGTGATGTTGGAGAAAACTCTTGAGAGTCCCTTGGACTGCAAGGAGATCGAACCAGTCCATTCTAAAGGCGATCAGCCCTGGGTGTTCTTTGGAAAGAATGGTGTTAAAGCTGAAACTCCAATACTTTGGCCACCTCATGTGAAGGGTTGACTCATTGGAAAAGACTCTGATGCTGGGAGGGATTGGGGGCAGGAGGAAAAGGGGATGACAGAAGATGAGATGGCTGGATGGCATCACCGACTCGATGGACGTGAGTTTGAGTGAACTCCGAGAGTTGGTGACGGACAGGGAGGCCTGGCGTGCTGCAGTTCACGGGGTCGCGAAGAGTCGCATAGGACTGAGCGACTGGACTGAACTGAACTGAACTGAACTGAAGCCTAGGTATGCGAGGATGATAAGAAGGAAACTGTTGCTAATGGCTACAAAGTTTCTTTTGGGGAAAAACATGAAAATGTTATAAAAATACATAGTGGTGAGGTTTGCATAACTTCACGAATATACTGCTGCTGCTGCTGCTGCTAAGTTGCTTCAGTCGTGTCCGACTCTGTGTGACCCCATAGATGGCAGCCCACCAGGCTCCCCCCGTCCCTGGGATTCTCCAGGCAAGAACACTGGCGTGGGTTGCCATTTCCTTCTCCAATGCATGAAAGTGAGAAGTGAAAGTGAAGTCGCTCAGTCGTGTCTGATTCTTTGCGACCCCATGGACTGCAGGCCACCAGGCTTTTCCGTCCATGGGATTTTCCAGGCAAGAGTACTGGAGTGGGGTGCCATTGCTTCTCCATGAATACTAAAACCCACTAATTGTGCCCCTGTAGGGGTAAATTTTATGGTATATGATTTATAGCTCAATAAAGCAGTTAGAAATGAAAACTATTTGAATTGGCATGTTTGAGGCAATTTACTTTGAAGAAAGATTGTAAAAAAGTCGAACTGCAATTATAAGTCTACAACATTTTGTAAACAAGCAATGAGAAAAATGTTTTTTTCATAATTAAAAAATCATAGCTTAATTTATCTCTTGCTAATTATTATTCATGAAATTCTTTTACTCATCTCTCTGAAACCTGGACGGCTAATTAGAAACTGGGCTTTGAGCTTCATTTCAGTAAGATTTCCTTACTGAAGAGAGTTATTTTTTAAGCAGACAAAAAGCAATTTTTTTTCCCATTGGGGTCTTTTTTTCTTGGGATATGCCTACTTCACTTCTCAAGCCTATTCTTTTACCATCTTCAGTTCATATGTATCTGAGATGTCATATCTTAATGAAAGGAATATCTGTGAAGGCGATTAATATACTTGCTTAGCAGCAGACTCAGATGCACGATCCTAACATGTGTTCTTCAATCCTGACTAGAACTTTTCCACTATAGCAAACACCTCTCTCGTCCATGATAATAAACCTTTTCTAAGAATTTTAATCCCACCCAGGCAGCCATATTTATTTAGTGTCATGAGGTAGACACTTGACATAAATTGGGCCAATTGGGTCACATGGAGAATTCCAGTAAAGTGTATTATGGGATAGTTCATGATTTGTGCAAGGTTCTGTGAAGACACACAGTATAGGACCTTAATCTGGGCTGAGAAACTGCATCACCAGTTTCAAAGAACACTGCAGGAAGAGAAAATTGGTAGTGTTGGACTATTCCAAGGACTTCTTTCCTCCAAATTAGCTGATATTCACAGAATTTCTTCACTCCTTCTGGGAGTTTCTGTGATATATAGAGAGTAATAAGAAGGGAGATGCTCCAGAGCAGGGTATTCTCTGCAAGATTGTACAGTTTTCTGATGACTTTATCTTGGGTAGCAGGATTCTCTTGTGCACTCTTGAAATCTAGGGAGGCCAGAATGAGAATGAAAGAAGAAAATACTTGCAGAGTATTTTCATTCTTGAGATACAAAAAGGTTAAAAAATGTGCAATGTGTTTATTTTGGGTACATGAGAATAAAGTTTTGTCAGAGCAGAGGTAAATAGTAATATGATTTACAGTGCCCTGAAGCTAACAAAGATATATAGATTGAGTTTCTAACAAAAGGATAAAAAATTAAATTTTCATTTTTAAACATATTCCAAATTGGCTTAAGAAAGCCAGCATAAATACAACTTTTGGGGAAATCAGCTTTTGAGAATTGAAACATATTTGAAAATTCAAGTCACTCAAAATATCCTGATTCTAGTAACAATGTATACTTGTTTAATTGCATTCCTGCTCAGCTATATTAGAAAGTATAATTCTTTGTCAATAGAGAAAAACAAAAATTGGACATCATTAACCTTGTATGCTATTTGTACTTAGTATAAAATAATTGAGTCCAAATCTAGACACTTGGGAACAATTATAGAACAAGCTGTTTACTTTTCATACCCTATGATACCTTTTGGGAAAGCCATGACTTCCTATTTTTGAAACAAAACAAAATCTTCCTTAGATTTTTTTGGTTAGCTAGTTTCACCTTTTTTTCCCCTTTTCTTTACTATCTCTACCTGTTTACCTCTGTTCATTAGCTGAAACTAGCAAACTTTTCTTTCAGACATAATTAGTTTCTCTGAAGTATTTGATAGAGCTGTTCCTTTGCCTGACTTCCCTAACACTGGCCTCTCATAGTTTTCAGTCCTTTTCTTTTCTTTCTTTATCAATCTTGGCACATTCCATATAATTTCATTTTAATTTAATTCAATCTAATTTATTTTCTGGAGAATGACATTATTATGTGGTTAGCAACCTGCTATGTATTGAAAATATTAAAATTAATAATAGGTCTTTCCCATCAAGAAACTCACTATATAATTGGAAGGATGATATATCAGTAGGAAGTAGACTATGAGAACACACGAAAGGGATGTTGAAAGTGAAAGTGTTAGTCACTCAGTCATGTCCCACTCTTTGCGATCCCATGGACCATAGCCCGCCAGGCTCCTCTCTCCGTGGAATTCTCCAGGCAACAATACTGGAGTGAGTAGCTACTCCCTTCTCCATGGGATCTTCCCGACCCAGGGCCTGAACCCAGGTCTCCCACATTGCAAGTGGATTCTTTACCATCTGAGCCACTAGGGAAGCCCCATGAGAAGAATGCTGTACCACTATTCATGGAGTCAGGAAAGATGTTTCAGGGCAGATGGCATATGATCTGAGTTCTTAAAGACAAATAAAATTTAACAATAAGTGACATGTCTGTTCACCGTTATCTATACTTTTTCCTTCCATGGCCAAGTAGTTGCATCCAGTACATAACTGCCTGGTCAAGGACTATATACTTCAGCCCTTCAGAATGACATCATGTGAGTAAGCTTCAGTTAAGGGAGAATGAGCAGAAGTCAGGCATGCTACTTCCAGAGACGGTCCATGAAACTGGAGGTACACTCTTCCACAACATTCTGTTTCTCATGGACTTGAATAGTGATGATTACAGAAACCTTGGAAGCTAAGTGTCAATGGCAGAGCCACCATCAGCTTAGGACTTGGAATTGTTCATTGTTGTTCAGTTGCTAAGCTGAGTCTCACTCCTTGCGAATAACTATGCAAAAAAGAGCTCCATCCATCCCTTCATCTTCCTGTACTGAAACACCTATCCTGGATTACTGCATGTAAAAGAAACATTTTTATTGTGTTTAGGTCATTACATCGTCTTTTAAAATCTCTTTGCTTTAGTAGCTTAGAGTGTTCAGACTATATTCATGCTGTAGGATTAAGAAGAACATTGCTGTCTGAGAGGGTAGTTCATTGTCACTGGAGCAGAGAATTTGAAGAAAAATATGTCAGGATAATAGCTTGTACTGTTTCACAAGCACATATTATGGAGAAAGAGTTATTGGTCCAAACCCATGATTTTTCCATCAGTAAAAACTTTGTAGGTCCTTGATCTATCTGGTGTGTCAGTAGCTATACTCACAATTTTTTTTTACCAGACATAACCCTCTGTCTGCCTCATTTCTTTGCTAACTGATCCATATTTCCCCTCCTACAACACATTTTAATGGGTATTTATCTTCAGATCATTTGAAATGAGAGATTTATATGATATGATACTGTTATGTGTCAATTTGCCCAATTCTTCAATCAAATATTAATCTAGATGTTGCTGTGAAGAAATTATGCAGATGTGATTCATATGGATAGTAAGTTTCCTTTAAGTAAATGAACCTAGATAATCTGAGTGGCTGATTAGAAGGAATTATTCTTAGCTGACCTTTGCTGTAGAGCTAATATCCTATTAAGTGACTTGATTGCTCTAAACTTTTTACTTTTATTTTTTCCATTTTCTTTCTTATTGCTCGAGGTATACACTGCTTAGGTTATGTATTACTGCATGACAAAACACCAAAGCATAGTGCCTTAAGACAGTGATTTTATTTTGCTTAGCATCCTATGGGTCAGTAATTTCTGAAGGACTGAGCTGGTGATTCTGTCTCCTATACACATAATGTCAGCAGAGGTATCTAGAGCCAGGAAATCTGCTTTCCGGGTAGTTTTTTTACTTACATAATGGATACATTGGTGCCCCATCCTCTCATTGCCTCCCATGTGGCAGCTGAGCCTCCAGGTCTCCTTAAGTGAGCTGGGCTCCTGATGACCTGGTGATCCCAGGGCAATTGCCCTTTGTATAGTTGTTACTAGCAGACAGAGAAAGCTGACATGTCATTTAAAACCTGAGCCAGAAAATGGCACAGAGTCATCCTGCCTTATTTGTTGGTTAAAACACTCTCAAGATCCATGTAGATTCAAGAGTTCGGAGAAACTTTCTCCACATCTTTATGGAAAGTGGCAAAGTCACACTGCTGGAGAGCGTGTGAGATGGGAGATATTGTTGGTGACACATCTGCTTTTCCACACTTACAAGTTCTCAGATTTTTGGACTTTATTTTCTTTCATTTCTATGTTTAAAATAACTCTCTCATAATATGCTATGGTGGTGTGTATGCTTAGTTGTGTCCAACTCTTTGTGACCCAGGGATCCACCAAGCTCCCCTGTCCATGGAGTTTTCCAGGCAAGAATACTGGAGTGGGTTGTCATTTCCTACTCCAGGGTATCTTCCCAACCTAGGGATTGAACCTATTTCTCCTGTATCTTCTGCATTAGCAGGGGGCTTCTCTACCACAGAGCCACCTAAGAAGCCCATAACATGTTATATAGAGTTATAAAAATCAATTCAGATTAGTCACAAAATGGCTTTCCCATTTCTTCTCCATGAGCCACTGGTTCTGAGTTAGCATTTATAAGTCAGGAAGAAAGGGCTTCCCAGGTGGCACAGAGTTAAAGAATCTGCCTGCCAATGCAGGAGACACAGGAGAGACCTGTTCCATCCTTGGAGAAGGAAATAGCAACCCACTCAAGTATTTTGGGCTTCCCTGGTAGCTCAACTGGTAAAGAATCCGACTGCAATGCAGGCAACCCCAGTTTGATTCCTGGGTCCAAAAGATGCCCTGGAGAAGGGATAGGCTGCCCACTCCAGTATTCTTGGGCTTCCCCTGTGGCTCAGTTCATTTCAGTTCAGCCCAGGTGTGTCTGACTCTTTGTGACCCCTTGGACTGCAGCACACCAGGTTTCCCTGTCTATTACCAATTCCCAGAGTTTGTTCAAACTCATGTCCATTGAGTTGATGAGGCCAACCAACCGTCTCATCCTCTGTTGTTCCCTTCTCCTCTTACCTTCAGTCTTTCCTATCATCAGAGTCTTTTCCAGTGAGTCAGTTCTTGACATCAGCTGGCCAAAGTATTGGAGGTTCAGCTTCAGCATCAGTACTTCCAGTGAATATTCAGGACTGATTTCCTTTAGGATTGGTTCCTGTGGCTCAAGTAGTAAAGAATCCTCCTGCAATGGGGAAGATCTTGGTTCTATCCCTAGGTTGGGAAGAGCCCCTGGAAGAGGGCATGACAAATTTTTGCATGGAAAATCCCCATGGATAGAGGAGCCTGGTAGACTACAGTCCTTTGGATGGCAAAGAATTGGACATGACTGAGCTACTAAGCACAGCACAGCACAAGAAAAGGATAAGAATTCACTGAATGGCAATGAAATCACTGCTTTTTAAAAATATGAAACCTAATAAAATTAGACATAATTATTTTATACTACACATGCAAAGTTCACAGAACAGTGGAATCATTAAAATGTAAAAAAAATAGCTCTGCCATCTGTGGGAAGGGAAGGGTTTTTAAAGGGCACAAATTATAAAAGTAAGAGTAGTAGATTAATATTAAAATTAGCAAATAATAAATGTATGTGGAATGCAAAAAGGTGATTTAAAAATATGTGACAAATTGGAAAAATATATTTACAATATTTTACATATTAATGAAGAGACAACTAATTCTAAATGTAATTTGAAACAAGGAAGATTTCAGAAAAAAAAAAACCAATATCCCATCTCTCTCAAGGAAAATAAATTTTTAAGTTACCATTCACACATATCTGAATGGAAAGGAAGTATGCCTGAAAGTATAAAGTATTAGAAAATATATGAAATAAACAGAAAATTCTGAAATCTGATAGACATGTAAATATAACTACCATGGGGAACAATTTAATAATCTTCACCAAAAATTGAAATGTGTATTCACTAGATCCAGAAATCCTGTTATTAGTATATGTAAGAAGAAATTCTTATAAATATTTAAACAATATGTTCATTTTTGACAAAAAAACTAAAAGTGCATCTCAAAAATAAAATACTGAACTAAAAAGTATTCAAACAGTGTAAATGATATTAAACATGATATGATACTCTTGTTTTCCTTTAGTCACTAAATCATGTCCGATTCTTTGTGACCCCGTGGACTGTAGCCTGCTAGTCTCCTCTGTCCATATTTTCTAGGCAAGAATACCGGAGTAGGTTGTCATTTCTTTCTCCAGGGTATCTTCCTCACCCAGGAATCGAACCCGCTTCTCCTGCATTGCAGGCAGATTCTTTTACTGCTGAGGTACCAGGGAAGCCCTATAATAATACTAAACATAATTAAAAGATGCATATGCCTCTATATGGAGAAGGCAATGGCACCCCCACTCCAGTACTCTTGCCTGGAAAATCCCATGGATGGAGGAGCCTGGAAGGCTGCAGTCCATGGGGTCACGAAGAGTCGGACAGGACTGAGAGACTTCACTTTCACTTTTCACTTTCATGCATTGGAGAAGGGGATGGCAACCCACTCCAGTGTTCTTGCCTGGAGAATCCCAGAGACGGGGGAGCCTGGTGGGCTGCCGTCTATGGGGTCGCACAGAGTCGGACACGACTGAAGCGACTTAGCAGCAGCAGCAGCAGCAGCAGCGTGCCTCTATATGTAGTACAACTGTTGAGTTTACATTGTTTCCAGAATTCATAATCTGTGTGACCTTGTGCGATTTAAACTCTCTGTACCTCAATTTTATCATCTATAAAATTATTTGTTTTGAAAATTAAATGAGTTTATATGTGAAAAGCATTTAGAAACACTTTGAAGAGTCCTTGATTCATAGTGAATGTTCAACAAACATAAAATGTCAATACTTTAAAAATATTCCTTTTGCTCTTCCTCCTCCTCCTCTTCTTTTTATTAAAATATGGAATAAAGAATAGACATAAAATTCTGATAGTAAATGTCTCTGGGGTGGAGGTGAGACCAAGTAATAAAGTATAAATGGACTTTGTCTTTATCAGTAATATCTTATTTTATTTATTTAAATAATAAAACAAATATAATAAATTATTAGTATTTGCCTATTCATGCAGTGAGTACAAGAATATTTATATATTATTATCTAAACTTGTTTCAGAATAAAACCCCTCAAAATATGATGAGGCATTTGAAACTTTTAAATATTTGTCTCATCATTGATTCTATTCCACAATAGTGGCTAGTTTAAAAAATAAATTTATGCAAATAACTGGTTAGGGAGTTTAGAAATAGAATACAGAGATATGTGGCTTTATTGAGCTTCATAGATGCTGTGTTTTGTACATACTGAAGATTTGCAACAATCTTGCATCTAACAAATTTATTGGGGCCATTTTTCCAGCAGCGTTTACTCACTTCATGTCTCTGTGCCACATTTTTGGTAATTCTCACCATATCTCAAACTTTTTCATTGTTATTATTTTTGTTATGGAAATTTGTGATCAGTCATCTTTGAAAGCTCTGATGAGCATTTTTTCAGTTCAGTTCAGTTCAGTCGCTCAGTCATGTCCGACTCTGCGAACCCATGGACTACAGCACTCCAGGCTTCTCTGTCCTTCACCAACTCACTCAAACTCATGTCCATTGAGTTGGTGATGCCATTAAACCATCTCATTGTCTGTTGTTTCCTTCTCCTGACTTCAATCTTTCCCAGAAGCAGGGTCTTTTCCAATGAGTCAGTTCTTCACATCAGGTGGCCAAAGATTTTTAGCAATAAAGTATTTTTAATTAAGGTATGTACATTATTTTTTAACCATAATGAGATTGCACACCTAATAAATTATAATGTAAACATAAATTTTATATGCACTATGAGGTCAAAAAATTTGTGTGACTCACTTTACATTGTGAAATTTGATCGGTTTCCAGTAGTCTGGAACTTAAAATATCTCTGAGGTATGCAAGGATTCATGTTTCTTGTCTTTCAAATGAACAGGGTTCCTTTATGCTTCTAAATCAACCAAGCCAAGGCTTCAAAAGGAAACTAGAGGTTAGAGACTACCTGATATTTTATGAGTTGAAACTTTTAAGAAAAAAAAAGTATTTTTAAAAGTAAAACTAAAAGCAGCAGTTGTAGCTATGGGAATTATACAGAATAAATGGGGCTTTTACAGTGATACTAAGGAAGGAGAAATACCAGACAAAAGATAAATGAGACATGAAAATAATATTGGCTCTAAAATTTCTAAGAGCTCTAACTTTAACTCTCTTTTATACTTATCTTTAAAAAACATTTTAAGAAGAGCTCATAGCAAAAAATAACATGTTAAAATAATAAAGATGTATGAAAAATAAGATGCTTTAAAAGAAAATTCACATAAATCTTGATGCTTATTCAACTAAGATAAAAGCTTAGAGTGAAAGGATCAATGCACTTAAAAAAACAGACTGTCTTATGATATTTTAGAGTCATGAGTTGAAGAATTATGGTAGTAGGACAAAGAATAAAACCTCAAGAAGATAGTGAGATAAGTATATTGTCATGGTGAAAAAAAAAAACTTCTAATTTCTGGAGACCAATAGAAGTATGATCATTTAGTATTCAAAACGGTAAAAACAAATAAACAAAAAACCCTAAAAAATCCAAACTTACTAGACATTATATAATTAATAGAGTAAAATCACACAATATTTGGATTTTTAAAACTAGTTGGATATGAGAAGCCAGGATATTTTATCTTTATTTTAAATTTAATGAGGATTACAACATAGGCTATAAACAAAGTTGAAGGTTATAAGTTTAAAATAAAATGAGTAATGAGAAAACAGTCTAATATTTTAAGACCTCAAATTGCTTAGAACTGATTAATTTACATGACACTAAAAAAGTCTTACTTAGCAGAGTGATAGATAAGATTTGGTCCACAATTCTTGAATAAATATGTGATAATTCTGCATTAAGAGGTAAAACTCATCTGCCCTAAATAATGAGGAAGTACAGCAGATTTTCAGCCAGAGTTAGTTTATGATGACATTATTTCTTTTCCATTTCTCATATTAAGATGAATCGTATTTTAGATTGGGAGATCGAGTACTACTGACCTCGAGAGGTGACTTCAGAGGTAATGGAATCCTTGAAATGAGACAACTACAATCATTGGTAGGTGGAGATGAAGTTAGGAGCATGAGTGCAAACTAAAGTTGCTATTAGATCTTGACAGTGGGAAATGAAAGAAGAAAGCATAAAATACACTAAATAGTATATCTAATGAGATGAAAATTGAAACAACAATAAATGTGATATGATGAGACTTCAACACAGAACTCCATTTATTTCAGCCCAAATAACTTGTAGATTTAACACCATTCTCAGCACTGGATTTGCCTTAAAGAGCTTGAAGTCTAAATTATGGATCACAAAGTAAATTACCACAGAGGTTAGAGTTGGATTTTTTAAACATAAAATGGTAAAGAGATATTCCCCAGGGAGCGGTAAAGAATCTCCCTGCAATTCAGGCGACACAGAAGACGCAGGTTCGATCCATGGGTTAGGAAGATCCCCTGGAGGAGGGCATGACAACCCACTCCAGTATTATTTCCTGAAGAATCTCACGGACAGAGGAGCTTGGCGGGTTACAGTACATGGGGTTGCAAAGAGTCAGACACGACTGAAGCAACTTAGCATGCGCACACACATACAATGCTAAAGAACAGAAAAAGGTGAAGATTATAGCAAAGTTAAGGGTAGAGCTTTTTTTTTTTTTAAGTAAAATGTTAAAGAACAGAAAAAAAGAAATTATATTAATAGCAAACTTAAGCCTTTTAAGCGAACACCTGCTACTCAGAAGGAAGATGTTTATCAAGAGGCTGAGCCGGAGGTGGTACTATTTCTCCACTACTGCCTTCTGTGCTGTCCTCTCATCTCCCCTTCTTTCTTCTCCTCTCTGCTCCTTTGCTCTCTTTCCTTTTCTCTTCCCTCCCCTTCCTCTCTCCTATTTTTCCTCTTCTTTTCTTCTGTGTCTCCATTTTCCAATAGTAGTCAGAAATCCTGATTTTATGCAAAGTGTCCCAATTTTTAATTCTGTCAATTAACTATAAGAAAAGAAACACTGGGAGGCCATACAAAAACATGTGTATGGAGGTAGATATTGTTCATAGACTGCCATTTTCTAACCCTGATCTAAATAATTTAGCTGTGATTATTTCTGAATAATTTCTGTGTAATTAGTTCTGAATTGAGGACAATCCAGAACATTGCTAAGTGAGTTTCTTATTCCAACAAGCAAATCTTATTTAAATGGAATGAAGGTAGTTTACAGGAGTAAATTTCTCTGTTTATTCTCTGATGACAGATAGAGGCAATAGTACTTATGGTGGGTGTTCAGTTGCTCAGTTGTGTCTGACTCTTTCACACCCTTTGAACTGTAGCCCAACAAACTCTCCTGTCCATGGGATTTTCCAGGCAAGAATACTGGAGTGGGTTGCCATTTCCTCCTCCAGGGGATCTTCCCAACCGAGGGATCAAACCTGCATCTCTTTGTCTCCTGCATTGCAGGCAGATAATTTACCTGCTGAGCCATCCTGTTCAATAATGTTTTAGTTCACTGACTAGTAACAAAAAGAACCTGGTGGTCTTTTAAAATTACCATTATTTAATTTACTGTGTGGCTCTAAATTGGGATTTATCACAGATATATGATTAAAAGGATGAGGAAATTATTCAGAATATCTTCAAAGATTTCCTGATGGTAAGATCAATTGTGCAGATTGCCTTTTGGCAAGGACATTGTGGAAACCCCACTGTCAGAAACATATGGAGTTAGACTGTACAAAATCAAAGACATTAAACTGTAAAGAACAACCCGGCTGGTGCCCCAGGATATGGCCTATATAAAGCAATAGTTAGTTTTCATCTTTAATTTAGGTATTTCCAAGAGAGGGTGAAATTCATTATTAAAAATCATTGTAGTTCAATTTATTTTAAACTATATGTTTAACCAATCAGTTATTCTAAGTGGGAACATAAAATTCTATCCATTGTTATCCATGACCTTGGAAATCATTATCCTTTAATTAACCTCATATTATGGAAAATAATCATATTCTCAGTCATTATATAAATGCTTCATGTCTGGAAGTGCAAAGAGTTTTATAGTTTAACTTAATAAGTTTGCTCTTCACAGGCCTAGTTTTCATCTTTTTTTCTTTTTTAATCTTCCCATCTAGCACAGAACTTAAATATCTAGGGACTTAGTAAATCTTTATCAAATTGAATTAATTAGAACTCAACTTGTGAAGCAGTCAGATGCCACTAGGAGCCATGTGTGTATGTCTAAGGGCCGATTAGAGATGAAATAGAAATATATTTCTCCTTACTTTTAGATAAATGTTATTTATAGAAATTAAATAATAGCAAACATATTTAATTTCTGTTTAGAATTAGAAATTTCAAAGTTTCTATTTTAACTGCTTATACAGAGAGGCCTGGTGGGTTACAGTCCATAGGGTCACAAAATGTCAGACATGACTGAAGCAACTTAGCATGGATGCATGCTATACAATAAAATATTTTAAAATATGCTTCATTTTGTAGTTTTAGGGAGAGGAACACACATAGGGATGAAGTGCTACATTTTTTGTTGTTGTTTACTTTGAATGATTCTTCCATTGTAAACCTGACTTCTTAACGAGACATAAGGGTATAGCTAAAAAGTGATTTTTAAAAAATAGCTGAAAATGTGGATTCTGATCCTTGTTTTATCATGTTATAAAGATATCGCCTGGCTATGCCAGACATCTTTCTGATAATTAATTTCCCAGCAGCCTAGAAAAATATTTGCCACTTCTGTGTCCAAAATGGTTGGGATTTCTACAAAAGTTGTTTTGCTGTGTAAATATAAGGTTGCACGTTTTCTCCACAGGTTTATCACAAACCCAAGTCGTTAAAGAAAATATTTGAGTCATTAAAAAAATATTTGCTAACTTTAGGTCAAGATGGCAGAGTAGTAAGACCCTGAGCTCACTTTTCTCCCAGGTCACTCCAAAATTACAACTACTTACAGAGCAACTGTCTATGAGAATGACCTGAATACTAGCAGAACAGAATTTCCACAACTAAAGACATAAAGTAGGAACCACAAGGAGATGGGTAGGTGGGGGTGGGTGTATGATCAAAACCCATCCCTGGGGTGGGAGATCCACAAATGTGTAGATAATCACAATTGCACAAGTTCCCCTCAAGGAGGAAGGGTTTGAACCCTGGTTCAGTCTCCCCTCCCCAGGGATCCTGCACGGGTAAGAGGAGCCCCTAGAACATTTGGCTTTGATGGCCAGCTGGGTTTGCACACAGGAGAGCTGCGGAGCTGTAGAAAATAGACTCTACCCTTAAAGGGTGCATGCAAATTGTCACACACTCTGAGTTCTAGCAAAGAAACAGCCATTTGAAAGGAGTCTGGGTCAGATCCATTTGCTACATCTTTCCAAGATGCAGGAGGCAACTTGAACTTCCCACTGGGAGCACAGAACCCAGAGATAGCCATTCTTGGGAGCTCCTTCTACCACAAGGACACTGGTGCTGGCAAGCCCTGTCTCAGAACCCTCCTTTTAGCTTATTAGGGTAGGGGCTTACCTGCCAGTGTGGTTGGCACCAGCCTTAGATCACTTGGCCCTCCCAACCAGCTAGCCAGGAGACAAGCCCACCCACTTTATAAGCCAATTAATCTTTCACAAAGAAGGTATTAGTATGCAGTGAAGAAGAGACAGTCTCTTCAATAAATGGATTGGGCAAATTGAACAGCTAAAGGTAAAAGAATCAAACTGTACTACTTTCTCACAACCATGTAAAAAACAAACTCAAAATAGATGAAAGACTTACATTAAGACCCCAAACCATAAAACTCCTAGAAGAAAACATAGATAGTATACTCTTTGACATCAGTCTTAGTAATATTTTTTGAATGTGTCTCCTTAGGCAAGGGAAACAAAAGCAAAAATGAACAGATAAGACTGCCTCAAATTAAAAAGGTTTTGTCCAGCTAAGGAAACTATTTTGAAAAGGCACCGTTACTGAATAGGAGGAGATGTTTGCAAATAACATATGATAAAGTGTTAACATCCAAATATACAAAGAACTCGTATTACTCATATGAAGTGAAGTGAACTGTGCTTCCCTTGTGGCTCATCTGGTAAAGAACCTGCCTGCAATGCAGAAGACCTGGATTTGATCCCTGGGTTGGGAAGATCCCCTGGAGAAGGGAAAGGCTGCCCACTCTAGAATTCTGGCCTAGAGAATTCTATGGACTGTATAGTCCATGGGGCCCCAAAGAGTTGGACATGACCAAGCGACTTTCACTTCACTTCACTTCATACATATTACTTAAAAACAACCCAATTAAAAAATAAGCAAAGAAGCTGATTAGAGTTTTTCTTTTCAAAGAAAATATGAAGATGGCCAACAGACACATGAAGATGCTCAGTATCCCTAATCATCAGGGGAATGCAAATCAAAACCACATTGAGATATCACCTCATATCCATCAGAACATCTACCATCAAAATGAAGGCAAGATTTGGAGAAAAGGAAACCCTTGCAAACTGTTGGTATGACTGTAAATTGGTGTAACCACTATGGTTAACAGTATGAAAGTTCCTAAAAAATGGAAATAGAGCTTCATGTAATCAGAAATTTTCTTTTTTTGGGTATTTACCTGAAGAAAACAAAACCAATAATTTAAAAAGATTTATGTACTATGATGTTTATTTCTGTATTATTTACAATAGACAAAATATAGAAGCAACCTAAGTAGCCATCAATAGACAAATGGATAAGGAAAATATTACCTATCCATAAAAAATAAAATCTTGCCATTTGCAACAACATGGATGCATCTAGAGGGCATATGCTAGTGAATTAAGTCAGACAGAGAAAGCCAAGTACTACATGATCTCAGTTATAGGTGGAGTCAAAAAACAAAACAACGAAAAACCAAAAGCAGGCTCCTAGATACAGAAAACAAAGGAGAACAAACAGTTGCCATGAAGGAGGAAGATGGAGTGAGGGTGAAATAAATACAGGGTATTTAAGAGGTATAAGACTCTAGTTATATAATAGATAAGTCACAGGAATGTAATTTGCAACAGAAGGAATATGATCAATAATATTATGTAACTTTTGTGGGGACAGATGGTTGCAAGACTTTGTTGTGGTGATCATTTCATAACATATGTAAATTTTAAATACTTATGTAGTACCCCTGAAATTAACATATTTTTCAATTAAAAATGCTGAAAAAAATCTGCTACATTTAATTACCACAACAGAGCCATGTAGCAGTCACCATAGCTTGAACAAAAAGAGATTATTTGTTACTCATGCCATTGTAAGTCACTAGGACTATGTTCTGCATCAGACTCCCTCTAGGCCAAGGCAGAGGAGCAGTGCTCCCGGATGCTGCCAGTATTGCTGGTGAACTGGAACACTGCCATCACGGCAAGGGAAAAGCACAGTGGACAGATCAGCAGTTTAATGCTCACAGTTCACTGGGCCTGGAATAGCTTGCTAAAGCTGCCATCACAAACTGCCACACACTGGGTGGCTTAAACAAAATAAACTTATTTTCTCATGGTTCTTCAAGCTCAAAGTCTGAGACCAAAGTGTCAACAGGGTTGATTTCTTCAAAGCTCCCTTTCCTTTCTTGTAGATGGGTGTCTTCTTCCTGTGTTTCCAATGGACTTTCCTAGGTATGTGTCCATCTCCTAATTCCATCTTCTTTCAAGAACACCAGTCATACTGAATTAGGGTCTACTCAAACGACCTCATTTTAACTTAATTATATCTTTAAATACTCTATCTCCAAATACGATCACATTCTGAGATATTTGGCAATAGTACTTTAACATCTAAATTTCAGGGCCATGAGTACGCCTGCAACAAGGTACCATCAAATGACAGGAGAGCGAAAGGAGGTGGACAGTATCACTGACTACAACACCATTTTTTCACTGCTATATTTTAAAGTGTCTGGCATGTAGTTTGTACTTAATACCAAAAAAACTATTAACAAATTATTCACATACTAGACATCTTTGTTTCTGAAAATATATTTGTAATTTCATATATAATATATATGTATAATTTTATACATAATATAATTACATTAATAGGCATGACTTCAAGTAAACTCAGATAGATAGTGGAGGACCAGGAAGCCTGGCATGCTGCAGTCCATGGGGTTGCAAAGAGTTGGACAGACTTAGTGACTAAACAGTAACAGTATACTTTATATCATCTGCTTTAATCAAAATATATAAAGTTTTAAACAAAATAATGCAATAACATTTCCCTCTTTGAAATAAAAGTTGTATAATGTAACCTTTTCTTTTTCTCCAATGCTAAGTTCCTGTCCTCCTATTACAACTTCTTTTAAATGATGGAACTTAAGGCTTTCATATAAATCACATGCCATTGATAACAAGAAATACACCTATTTCAGAATGAGCCCCAAACACAGAAACCATCAGTAAATCACTCTTACAGGCTCATGTATCATTTGGCTCATTAGAATGTGTGTTTGCTCAACCTAGAAATGAAATGAAACTTCCTCCATAGGGTTTGTGCCAGAGAGAATATAAGGGAGAAAATTCAGTAGGAGAATTTGTTCTCTCAGTGTTCTGTCTTAAATACTAATATATTGCTACAGAGGACAGAGAATATTAAAGCACATTTTCTCACCTACACGGAGAACATATTTGATGACTTGTTCCTTCCCTTAAGGAAATTATAAGCTTCAGGACATTTTAAAAAAATGTATCAATGCAATAGGATCTTTACCTGTCTGTGGCTCATTTACAAAAACATTTTGGCTCCAAACATCAGAGGATGGAAATGGATATTGATCAGTTATTTTAACAGTGGAATAAGAACTTCAATTAAATGACTGTGTAATAACACTATAATGGCAAAGGCTGCAAACAAGACACATTCATTATTTCATATGTAGGACAAAAAGCCTTGGTTTCCTTAAGTACTAATTTCCATATGATTTAATTATTATGCCTTCTTCAATACTAACGGGCTTTAGTGTGCAGATGACTCAGTTCTTTAAAAATAGAAAAGAATGGCCAATTAAAACAGCCCTGTGGTCAAGACTTCTATTAACTTATTTTATTTGCAATATTAGTCCTTTAACTTGATCATTTACTGAAATGTATTTTGAAGATTGCAAAGGTATCCCAACAAAGGAAACTTGTTTTATTTCTATAAAACTGAATGTAATTTCTAACTCAAGATCACATTCTGCATGCTGGCAGAAAAAGTAATCTAGCAAATGTCAAATTTTATAAGTCAGCTTGGGTTTTGTAAATCATTTCAGGTTTCAACTAAGTCAGGCCTGGAATCCCCAGAAGGCAGGAGGAAGTTTCCCTTGCTCTGTGCCACTCAGCTGGAGCCTTTGGGACCTTGAAGCTTTCATCAGGCCTTCTTCCCCGACTTACGTCTCACAGAGCCTTCTTGTCTGTTGTTCAGAGGACAGAGGTCACAGCTAGGGTGTGACAAGACTACCTACCTCTCCAGAGTTCCAACAATTATGCTGCAGGACTTTTCCATAGCACTGGGTATTATTTCCTTGGCCTTATCAGAGGAAGCCAGGCAGAAGTTCTCTATTCTCCTGAATGCACCCATATCTTAAAGAGATTCTAGATGAAACCTTGATTTGGGGTCAGAATGTAGGGCCCTCAACTACATTTCACATTTCTTGTCACTGGCTTCACAAACCCCTTTCTTCCTTTCCTCAAAGAATCTTATTTAATCTTGAGTGAGGTTGGGTAGACAAATATACCAGTGCATCTCTTATTTTTCTCTTAAAATAAACTGAAGTTCTTAAATATAAATGTAAAAATGTGATGTCATTGTTTTCCAGCTATGCTGTAGTACCCCTTCTCTGGGACAGTGACTATCTCTGAATGAATGGGAAGTAGGACAAACCCCTCTGAGAACAAAAAAACATTATAAATAGGATTGAAATGCCAAATCAGTAATGTAATATCATGCCCTACTCATTCATATGTTAGGAATTGGGAAGGAAGTATTGGTTTTGTATTTGGCAGCAAGAACTCTATGATAGAAGTATGATGGGTTTCACAGTTAGTTTGCATCTGAGTTTGCCACTTTCAAAAGTCTTTGTCACATGTGAACCTACTGAAAGATTTCAAGAAGTATCTGCCTTTAGGATTAGGTTTAACATACAATCTTTGTGTTAAAATGATTGCTACTATTTTGTTACCTCAGAACTATTTGTTATACAAAATAGCTTTTACTATTTTTTTTCTACTTAAATCTACTTTAGTTTCTATAACTTTAAAAAGCTATTTCTAATGTCCTTATTTTACTGTTTTAAAGTTTATGCTTTTCTATTATCATGAATCAGACAGAGTTAAGTAAATTTCCTTGGAGTCAATTGCTTTTCCATTAACTTCTTTCTCTTACTCTCATTTCACTTTCTGAAAACCATACTGTTATGGTCTAGGACAGTTAAGTAGGTTTCAAATGCCAATTTTCTTTTTATTAATACAGTAGTACCATTGAATTCTACAATCATAGTCTTTCACATAATATTTTGTTTTCTTTTTTTCTGTTGATGAAAAATACACAAATGCTTTTGCATAGCATTTGAAGACAGTTTTTACTTTGGATGCAATGACATGAAGTAGCTGGTAAAGGCTTAACTGAAATAAATTGATACAAGATTTGATCTCTGCTCTGTCTCAATTTGCTATGCAATTTTGAGCAAATCATGTTACTGCCTTGAGATTTGATGACAATATCTGTTAAATAATTAAGTTGAATTAGATTATTTCCAAGAGTTTTCTATCAGATCCATATTTGGTTCCACTTGAATCTAACAGTCCTAATTGCCTTTGTTTTAGCATTTTATGAGCATTTCGTATATAGACCTTGTTTAATATTCACTCTAATATATATGCGGCATTACCTATATTTTGCACACATGCTCAGTCATGTCCAACTCTGTGAACCCACGGACAGTAACCTGCCAGACTCCTCTGTGCATGGGATTTTACCAGGCAGGAATAATGGAGTGGGTGTCCATTTCCTCTTCCAGGGGATCTTCTCTACCCAAGGATCAAACCTACATCTCTTGTGTCTCTGCATTGGCAGGCAGATTCTTTTCCACTGGGCCACCTGGGAAGCCCTCATCTGCATTTTATATATTAGGAAGCTAATGATCAATGAAGTTAAGTGACTTGCACAGGTATGCATCTGTGACTTGCAACTAGTATGCATCAATAAACAGTGGGACTTTCAACTTGAAACTAGGCCTTCCTGACTCCAGACATTTTTGTTTCTATCTACTATTGCCATTGGATTGCCCAGTAGCTCAGCAGTAAAAAACCTGCCTGCAATGCAGGAGACACAGGAAACACGAGTTAGATCCCTGGATTGAGAAGATCCCCTGGAGAAGGAAATGGCAACCCACTCCAGCATTCTTACTGGGAAAATCTCATGGAAAGAGTAGCCTGGCTGGCTACAGTCCACAAGGTTGCAAAGAGTTGGACATGACTGAACATGCTTGCATGCACATTATTGCCATATTGCTCCTAAAAGAGAGAAATAGATGTCAAAATATCAACTGAATTGTCTGATTCAGTTATAACAATTGGAGAAATAATATTTTGAAAAAGAAATTGT
The DNA here is from genome assembly GCA_006408615.1 of Connochaetes taurinus. Classification (NCBI taxonomy): domain Eukaryota; kingdom Metazoa; phylum Chordata; class Mammalia; order Artiodactyla; family Bovidae; genus Connochaetes; species Connochaetes taurinus. Next base: position 635,282 of record SJXO01001579.1, read on the forward strand.
ACTTGGTTGTAGCTAAATAATTTATTTTTAAAATCTTTTTCTTATGCTATAAATAAATATCAGTGGCATAATTTTGACAAAATTAAAAAATTATGTTCAATAGTAATCTGTCCAAAGAAGGACAGTGCCAAAGAATGTTCAAACTACCATACAACTGTGTTCATTTTGCATACTAGCAAGGTAATGCTCAAAATCCTTCAAGCTAGATTTCAAAAGTATGTGAACCAAGAACTTCCAGATGTATAAGCTGGATTTAGAAAAGGCAGAGAAACTAGAGATAAAATTGCCAACATCTATTGGATTGTAGGAAAAGCACAATAATTACAGAAAAGCATCTACTTCTGCTTCATAACTACACTAAAGCCTTTGACTGTGTGGGTCACAACAAACTGGAAAATTCTTGAAAAATTGGGAATACAAGTCCATATTACCTGCTTCCTGAGAAACTTGTATGCAGGTCAAGAAGCAACAATTAGAATTGGATATGGAACAATGGACTGGTTCAAAATTGGGAAAGGACTCTGACAAGTATGTATGTTGTTACCCTGCTTATTTAATTTACATGCAGAGTATATCATGCGAAATGCCAGGCTGGGTGACTCACAAGCTGGAATCAAGATTGCTGGGAGAAGTATCAACAACCTCAGATATACAGATGATTCTACCCTAATGGCAGAAAGCGAAGAGGAATGAAAGAGCTTCTTGATGAGGGAGAAAGAACAGAGTAAAAAGCTGGCTTAAAACTCAATATCCAAAAAACTAAGATCATGGCATCCAATCGCATCACTTCATGGCAAATAATGGTGTGGGGGGGAGTGGAAACAGTGGCAAATTTTATTTTCTTGGGAACCAAAATCACTGCACAAGGTGACTGCAGCCATGAAATTAAGAGACACTTGCTCCGTGGAGGAAAAGCTATGACAAATCTAGACAGCGTATTAAAAAGCAGAGACATCACTTTGCTAACAAAGATTCCTATAGTCAAAGCTATGATTTTTCCAGTAGTCAGGTACAGATGTGAGAGTTGGACCATAAAGAAATCTGAGCACTAAAGAATTGATGCTTTCAAATTGTGGTGCTGGAGAAGACTCTTGAGATTCCCTTTGACAGCAAGGAGATCAAGCCAGTCAATCCTAAAGGAAATCAACCCTGAATATTCATTGGAAGGATTGATGCTGAAGCTGAAGCTCCTATACTTTGGCCACCTCGTGCAAAGAGCTGACTCCCTGGGAAAGAGTGATGCTGGGAAAGATTGAAGGCAGGAGGAGAAGGGGGCAAGAGAGGATGAATGGTATCACTGATTCAATGGACATGAGTTCGAGCAAACTCTGGGAGATAGTGAAAGACAGGGAAGCCTGGAGAGTACAGTCCATGGGGTTGCCAAGAGTTGGACACAACTTGGCTACTGAAAAACAAGAAATCTGTGCTGGAAAACCCAGTTTTATTTACTGTTAACAAATTACTCTCATTAGATAATACTAACCTTTGTGTGTCGGGATGAAGTTGGAAGCCAGTGCACAGAAGGTTAAGATAGCAAAAGAAAAGATGGTTCAGATCCAGGAATTCCACTTCTTTCTATCTCAAAGGAAATAAAAACAGAATACTGAAGAGATATATACATACTCAATGTTTTTTGCAGCATTATTCACAATACTCAAGATAGAGAAATAAACTAAGTGCTTGTCAAAAGAAGAAGAGATAAAGATGTGGCATATATTTATAGATACAGATATAGACATAGACATAGATATAGATACATGTTGGGCCCTACCTGGGAAACCTTAAAAAAAGGGGCTAGCTTTTGCAGTCGGAAACTAAGCGTCCAGCCGGCGGAAGAGATAGGGGTGTAATCTGTTACAATGAAGCGCATTACAATTTGACCTTTAACGTGATTGGTGCAACTATGGTATATTATAATTTGAACTTTAACGTGATTGGTGCAACTATGGCATATTATAATTTGACCTTTAACGTGATTGGTGCAACTATGGGATATTATAATTTGACCTTTAACGTGATTGGTGCAACTATGGGAGGTCCCTCACAGAACCCCCTTGCTTGTCTATATAAACCAAGAGTTTGTGGCAGTGAAGCGGAACTGCTTAGCGGGAACCCCTGTCGCTTGTGATCATCTCTCGCTCGCCGAGGGGCTGGGTTGGCCGACAGCAGGCTCACCTCTCCTCGGGACCTCTCGGCTTTGCTGAGGGAAGTTCCACTGCCTCCCTCTTTCTGCGGAGCGCCCCCCGCAGATATATACATTAGATATATCTGAATGTTATTCAGCCATGACACAGGACATCCTGCAATTAATGACAGCATGGGTGGATCTTGAAGATGTTATGCTAAGTGGTATAAGTCAGACCAAGCCAAATACTATAGGATATCATTTATATGAATCTAAATAGTCAAGGGCTTCCCTGGTGGCTCAGAGGTTAAAGCATCTGCCTGCAATGTGGGAGACCTGGGTTTGATCTGTGGGTCGGGAAGATCCCCTGGAGAAGGAAATAGCAACTCACTCCAGTATTCTTGCCTGGAGAATCCCATGGATGGAGGAGCCTGGTGGGGTACAGTCCAAGAGGTCGCAAAGAGTCGGACACGACTGAGTGACTTAGCTTTCACTTTCACTAAATAGTCAAACTCATAAAAACAGTGAAGAAAATGGTGGTTAGCAGGGAATGGAGGTGGTGGTGGATAGGACAGTTAGTAAAGGGTACAAACTGGCAATGGCTAGCAAGTCAGGCCTACAGATCTCATGTACAGTATAATACAAACCGTATTATGTTATATACATCAAAGTTGTTCAGAGACTAGATTTTAATTATGTGTGTGCGTGTGTGTTCAGTCGTTCAGCTGTGTCTGACTCTTTGTGACCCCATGGACTGTAGCCCTCCAGGCTCCTCTGTTCATGGGATTTTCCAGGCAAGAATACTGGAATGGGTTACCATTTCCTCCTCTAGGGGATCTTCCTGACCCAGGATCAAACCCACATCTCCTGTGTCTCCTGCATTGGCAGGTGGATTCTTTACCACTGCATCACCTGGGAAGCCCCTAGATCTTAATTATTCTAACCACTAAAAAAAAATTATAATTGTGACAGGTTATAGAAATGCTGATTATCACTACAATGACAACCATGTTAATTAATACATCAAATCAGCATGTTATATATCTTAACTTATATAATGTTATATTTCAAATATATTTCAATTAGGAAGGTAGTAAATGTCATAAATTTAACAAAACTCAAAAAATTATTTTTATTAAAGATGCTCTGATTTAGGTTGGTTAGATGTCTGTATACAAGACATTAGTTTTCTTTACACGTTATGCTGCTGCTGGTACTGCTGTTAAGTTGCTTCAGTCGTGTCTGACTCTGTGCGACCCCATAGACAGCAGTCCACCAGGCTCCTCTGTCCCTGGGATTCTCCAGACAAGATCACTGGAGTGGGTTGCTATTTCCTTCTCCAATGAATGAAAGTGAAAGTCGTCTAACACCTTATTTAAGAAGAAACAAACAGTGTGAGTGAATGTAAGCTTCCATTCTCTAAGAAAGATAAGAAATTGCTTCTTGGTGAATGTTCTTGATGTACAATAGAAGTGGAAGATGGGACACATGGGCTAATAGAAATACCACATGCACATACACACAAAAATACACAAATACACACATTGAGGGAGTCACAGGTGAATGTTAGGCTTATCCAAAGGCTCATAAATACTGATAGGATGAGCTGATGTCTGTTTGTTACCCATTAATAAATAAGCAAACTATCTGCATGTTGATAGATTGGCTTGTTATTAGTTGTTGGTTATCAGTTGTTGATGGGTAGAGTTGGTTTTATATCTAAGCTCTGCTCCTTACCAACTAGGTTTTCTTGGAAAAGTTATTTAATCTCTCTTAATAATAGTATGAAATTATGCATGTTGCTATAACAGCATGGTTCTTTTTTTGCTTCTTTATGCCTTAGTATATATTATTATTTTGACCAGAGTACTTTTCCCACTCTTTTTTTTCCTGATAAAAAAATACATTTGTCCTTCAAAATTAAGTTTAATATTACCTTTTTGAAGCCTTCCTCAACTCTTCACTGTTTTTGTTTAATTTATTCTTACTCTTCTCCTGGTTCTCTTTTATATAATTCTGTTATGAAAGTTATTTCACTTGTTCAAAAGTCTATCTCCTTCACAATATTTTTTCACACAAAAACAGAATTTGTATTCCTCTAGGACAGAAACCATGTCTTGTATTGATTCTTGAGGACCAATATCTAGTGTGGTGTCTGGGCCTCTTTAGTAATGTCTGTTGACTGAATGAATAGATTAATAAATGAATGTGCTAAGATATTTCTGGAACAAAGTAAAGGCAATACAAAAAGTTCATATTTGAGAATCAGTGTGAAAGTGCTAGTTGCTCAGTTGTGTCCGACTCTTTGTGACCCCATGGCTCCTCTGACTAAGGAGAATCAGTAGGGTTCACTAAAAACAAGTATATGCACTTAAACTCATTTATATTTATAGCATGTTTCTCACAAGATATAGCTGTCTCTCCAAATCCATTTTCCTTATTCCATAGTAATAGAATAGTTAATTTTTATTGGGCACACAAATGTACAGAATTTTTAAAAATGCACTTTTCAGCTTTCTTGACAGTGAGATACAACTATCTGACTATCTTTTGGACAATGAGATATACATGTCTCATAGAATGTCATGTAGCAGCTGCCAGAATCCTTTCCTAAGGTGAATTTGTATTATCCATTTTTCTTTATTCTTCCTCTTTGCTGCTGCCTGAAATGTGAGTGTAATAATCGGAGTTTGGAGCAATTATCATGAATAATGAATTAATCTTGAGATCGGAGGCTGTGCATGATGAAGAAACAAGATAGAAAGAACCTGGTATTTTGAGAACTGTGTGAAAAAGAGCAACCATACTAGCTTTAGACTGCCCTTCTCAAACTTTTAAGTGACAGATAAATTTCTATTACATTTTATGTATTTTATTCTGATTCTGTTACATACACTGTGAATTAGTTGATGGAATTTAGGGTATAACCAACTATTCAGAGCTGAGTATACATGTATTCTGAAATATACATACTGCAGAGATATTAAGAAACTTGCTTAATGCTACGGGGCTAGTAAGTGATGAGATACAAAAAGCCCTTGGACTTCTTTCCTTCTAGTTTTGTGGCATCATGTACTTTTCCTTAGTCCTTTGTGTCCTTATATGTGGGAAATTAAAAAGGTCATTTCAGATGGTGATCATAAATGAGGAGATGCATTTTGAAGGTTTAAATGCTCAATAAATGTCCACTGCTTTCCCCACCAGAACTGACTCTGCTAGATCTTTGAGAGCAGAGAAGTATTATTGACACAGTTTATCAGAAGTTCAGTAAAGCAGTTTGTAAATTCTCTTGAATACAGCATGCTTGTAGGCAAAATAGAGAAATATGTTAAATGATGGAGCAGTTTAATAAATTCTTAGCTTACCCGCAAGTGTGTTGTTAATAAATGATTGTCACCTTGGAAGGAGGTATCTTGTGGCATGTCATAAAATTCTTTATTTAGTCGTAAATTTTCATCAATGACTTGGATGAAGGAACATTTATCAGATTTGTAAGTGATACAGTGTTGGCAAGGGAAGCAATTATTTCAGGTAATAGAATCAAGGTTCAACTATTTTACCCAACAGACTTAACTTATAGACCTAAATTAACAAGAATCTGAACACACACACACACAAACCCAAACAGAGATTCCAAATACACAATGAAAATATCAATTGCAAAATATAGGACTGGAACACCTGGCTTAACAGAAACTCAGATTAAGTTTACTTTAAGCTTAATGGGTACCAGTAGTAATTAGGAAATGTTATGATATTATTTTTTGCTCAAAAATCTAGATTAGAGCTTGTCCAAGTAAGGTTTATAGACAACTCAGCTCAGAATTCTTTGCAATTAAAAAAAAATCATATTCAGTCTAAGTATACCAATTTCTGAGGAAATATATATATGCGTTTCAATGCTAAGTGAAATCAGTCAGACAGAGACAGTACAGCATGATTTCTTGCACTTTTATGTGCAATCTTAAAAACAAAGCAAACAAATAAAGCAAAATAGGTATGAAATCAGATGCAGAGGACAAACTTGTGTTGCCCGAGGGCAAAGGAGTAGGGGTTGAAACATGAAGGGGATTAAGAGGTACAAACTCCCAACTCTAAAATAAATAAATCATGGGGATATAATACACAGCATAGAAACTAGAGTCAATCAATTTTAATCAACATTTTTATGATGATGGGGAAACAGTGGAAACAGTGTCAGACTTTATTTTTTGGGGCTCCAAAATCACTGCAGATGGTGATTGCAGCCATGAAATTTAAAAGATGTGTACTCCTTGGAAAAAAAGTTATGACCAACCTAGATAGCATATTGAAAAGCAGAGACATTATTTTGCCAACAAAGGTCCATGTAGTCAAGGCTATGGTTGTTCCAGTGGTCCTGTATGGATGTGAGAGTTGGACTGTGAAGAAAGCTGAGCACCGAAGGATTGATGCTTTTGAAGTGTGATGTTGGAGAAGACTCTTGAGAGTCCCTTGGACTGCAAGGACATCCAACCAGTCCATCCTAAAGGAGATCAGTCCTGGGTGTTCATTGGAAGGACTGATGCTAAAGCTGAAACTCCAGTACTTTGGCCACCTCATGCAACGAGTTGACCCATTGGAAAAGACTGTGATGCTGGGAGGGATTGGGGGCAGGAGGAGAAGGGGACGACAGAGGATGAGATGGCTGAATGGCATCACTGACTCGATGGAAGTGAGTCTGAGTGAACTCCAGGAGTTGGTGATGGACAGGGAGGCCTGGCGTGCTGTGATTCATGGGGTTGCAAAGAGTCGGACATGACTGAGTGACTGAACTGAACTGAACTGATGGTAACTCATCTTACAATAGTGATCATTTCATAATATTAAAATGCAGAATCACTATGTCATATACCTGAAATATAGTATTGTATGTTAGTTAAAGCTCAATATAAATAAATAAATAAACCCTAAACATTTCATGGGAGAGAGAGGCTTTGGATTTTGAAAATCATTGGTTTGGATAAGTAGAATCCCCTCTTCAGAACATTCTCTTTTCCTCTTGAAAGTGCATATTAAGAGACTCAGTGTTAACTCTGTGTCCATCTAGAATTAGATCTCCATTTGGCAAAGGATAAAGAGGCCATGCTGCATAAGAAAACGAATGAGAAATTGGGAATATTTATATGGGACTTCTCGGGTGGCTCAGACTGTAAAGCGTCTGTCTACAATGTGGGAAACCTGGGTTCAAGCCCTGGGTTGGGAAGATCCCCTGGAGAAGGAAACGGCAATCTACTCCAGTACTATTGCCTGGAAAATCCCATAGACAGCGGAGCCTGATAGGCTACAGTCTATGGGGTCGCAAAGAGTCGGACACGACTTCACTTTCACTTTCATACTGTGGAAGACTAACCTAGAAAGGATCATAGTAACAATCTTCTCATACTCTAATTGTTTTCCTTTAGAAGCAGAACATGGAAACAATAACACAGAGTCAATACTACAGTGTTACCTAAGAAAAAGCTTGGATTCAGTCAGATCAAACACATACATATTTGTGGTTGTCATTTCCCTGAAATTATTTAGGCAGAGCCCTGAGAATATCCTTCAAGAGGACCTCTCATTTTGGCAGGGGGATTCCTGTTTATCCATGAGGTCACAAAGAGTCAGACAGGACTGAGCAACTAATATTTCTATTTCTGTTTCATTAGATGATACCTGGGGTTTCTTCCTTTTTGAGTATGTTTGGTACTTTTTCTTTTAGCTTTTCATTTCGTTCAATTGTTACTGTCCAGAATTCTTGGCCACCTTAATCAATACAAATTGATCAGAGGCCAGATAAGAAATTCAGGCGAGGCTTTATTGGAGCCCCTGCTGAAGCAAGCGGGTGTAAGAACAAACAATGAGCTCCCTTGCTTGCTCTCTCTCTGAGGGGGCTGAGCTAGTTCCTTATATGGGAGTGAGGGTAGGGGTGTGTCAAAGGTCTTGGTGAGAGAGGTGGCTTAAGTGATTTGCACACCCCTTTGTGATGTTGTGTGCAGTGGGACATGCAGAGTAACCTGCTTTTGCTTTCAATCCCCTGATTTTGCTCCTGGCTCTTTAGTAGCAGTAGTTGGACTGTTTGGGGTTTTTTGCATCTTTTGTCCAGAATTTGCTTAAAATGCTCATGCACACAGTTATTTTTAGTCCCTTATGGTTTCTTTGTGTATTGTAGCTCAAGGAGATGGTTGTCAAGTGCAAGCTTTGGAGCACTATAGCAAAGGATCCCGGGTCCTAAAGTGTCTCGCAATCACTTTCATTGGTAAATAACCAAGAATTCCTATGTTAATACCTAACAACAAAACAACCATATTTAAGGGAATGGCTATCTACTCCAGTATTCTTGTCTGCAGAATTCCATGGACTGAGGAGACCAGTGGGCTACAGTCCATGGGGTCACAGAGTCAGACACAGATGAGTGATTAACACTTTCACTTTATTTTCACTTAGTAATTTAGACTTTTTGCACCTAAAGAACCAAAATGGGACCTTCCCAATTCATTCTGGAAGATGTAAGGTCATCTCTACAAACAAAAACTATATACATTGTGATTTTTCTTAATTAAAAACATCAGATATTTTAATTTATTGATGAAAAAGTTCTGAAACCTGCCCTATTTTCATGTGGACTAGCTGTATATTATTAAAAATATGTACAGTTCAATAAACATATGTGGTCCTAAAGTCTTGAAAAAAACACATATATCTTGATTTGGAGGCAGGGGGGATGTTAGACTAGTGTTGATCTTGAAGCTTGTTCACAGATAAGCCTACTGCTGATAGATTTGGCCAGCATTTGTCAAGTAATTTTATAATGTGAGCATTAGTGCTGAAAAGAGATATGGAGTGTCCAATTCCACAAAGGGTGAAATCATTGATTGGTGTCAGCTTTTTCCTGTTGGTACCTTCAGAACTGACTGAGCTAGCAAGAAATATAAAATCTATCTTATTATATCTTCATATGATTGTGTTTATTGTCTTTGGAATAAGATTAAAAATTAATTGAGCTCTAAGGTCCAATTTTTATCAACATTATTTTAAAAATCCATTAATTCTTAAAGAGTTACATTTCCACAGAATTCCTAGCTAATAATGTTTTACACTCTTAATGGTGTAAGAGAAATGATATTTGCAGATAATAAATCTCAAAGTTATTTAATACTGTTTGCTGCCAATTTAATGCATTAGTCATTGAGCAGATGCCCATAAAAATATACTTTAAAAATTTTCAATTAATTAACTCCTACTCTGAACAGAGCATGTGCATTGTGACATATGCCTCCTAAGAGTATAGACATTTGAGCATGAATTAATGTATTTAAAGGGCTTCCTAAGTGCCACTTAGTAGTAAAGAATCCTCCTGCCAAGGCAGGAGACATTGATCCTTGGTTCTGGAAGATTCTCTGTAGAAGGGAATGGCACCCCACTCCAGTATTCTTGCCTGTAAAATCCCATGGACAGAGGTGCCTGGCAGGTCCATGGGGTTACAAAGGGTTGGACACAAGTGAACACATAGGGCAACGTGTTTAAAACAGTGTGTTAAGAAGTAAGTTTAAAAAATAAGTAAGTATATAGCTTTTAAATCAGGGTTGACAACTTCTCTGTTTTGAGGTGGTAGAGTTAAACATACTTCAGGAAGTTGAAGTTAAGTAAATAGAATGAGAAAGTTAAATTATGATAATCATCATGTAGGAATTAGAGCACACATTTGCAAAAAATTACCCCTCTAGAGATAGAGTGACTTCCTCACCTAGAAACATTTCTATGGCAGAATTAATGTAAAGAGAGATTATATTATTTAGCAGAAAAGTGTTAGTTGTCCATGGAAACATAAAAAGAATGGCCTCAGTGGCAAATATTGCTTATGTGTATACCAGTTGTGTCCACGGTTTGAAGGGGTGGGATCTGTAGACTGCTCCAGTCTGGGTCGGGCATATTTTTGTCTCAGGCCTGGAGAAGGCATGTTAGATTGTCTTGGCTTATGTTACACTTACACTTTTCATCATATGACTAATGATTTTAAAAATTTTAATCAAATTGTATGTACACAAACGCTGTATATCTATAAAGCATTTTACAAAAGACAGTAGTCTTTTTCCCATCTTCCAGCCAGATTTCAGCAAGTCCTTCACCTGCATCTTTCTTCATCTGACTTTCTTATTGATTTTTTCAGAATTTACATTCACATTAATTTACTTTGGGCTTCCCAGGTTGTGCTAGTGGTAAAGAAGCCTCCTGCCAATCCAGGACACATAAGAGATGCAGGTCCACTCCTTGGGTTGGGAAGATCCTCTGGAGAAGGAAATGGCAACCTTCTCCGGTATTCTTGCCTGGAGAATCTCATTGACAGGGGAACCTAGTGGGGTACAGTCCATAGGGTCACAAAGAGTTGGACACGACTGAAGCGACTTAACATAGCATAGCATAGCATAGTTTACATTGCTATTTCTTATTTATATTTTTGTATGGTCATAGCAAACACTCAACAACACAAGAGAAGACTCTACACATGGACATCACCAGATGGTCGACACTGAGATCAGATGGATTATATTCTTTGCAGCCAAAGATAGAGAAGCTCTATACAGTCAGCAAAAACAAGACTGGGAGCTGACTGTGGCTCAGATCATGAACTCCTTTTTGCCAAATTCAGACTGAAATTGAAGAAAGTGGAGAAAACCACTAGACCATTCAGGTATGACCTAAATCAAATCCCTTATGTCTATACAGTGGAAGTGAGAAATAGATTTAAAGGACTATATCTGATAGACAGAGTGCCTGATGAACTACGGATGCAGGTTCATGACATTGTACAAGAGACAGGAATCAAGATATCCCCAAGAAAAAGAAATGCAAAAAAAGCAAAATGGCTGTCTAAGTAAGCCTTACAAATAGCTGTGAAAAGAAGAGAAGCGAAAAGCAAAGGAAGAAAGGAAAGATTGTACCCATTTGAATACAGAGTTCCAAAGAATAGCAAGGTGAGATAAGAAAGACTTCCTCAGTGATCAATGCAAAGAAATAGAGGAAAACAATAGAATGGGAAAGACTAGAGATCTCTTCAAGAAAATTAGAGATACCAAGGGAATATTTCATGCAAAGATGGGCACAATAAAAGACAGAAATGGTATGGACCTAACAGAAGCAGAAAATATTAAGAAGAGGTGGCAAGAATACATATAAGAACTGTACAAAAAAGATCTTCATGACACAGATAATCATGATGGTGTGATCACTCATCTAGAGTCAGACACCTTGGAATATGAAGTTAGATGGGCCTTAGGAAGCATCACTACCAACAAAGCTAGTGGAAGTGATGGAATACCAGTTGAGCTATTTCAAATACCAAAAGATGATGCTGTGAAAGTACTGCACTCAATATGCCAGCAAATTTGGAAAACTCAGCAGTGGCCACAGGACTAGAAAAGGTCAGTTTTCTTTCCAATCCCAAAGAAAGGCAATGCCAAAGAATGCTCAAACTACTGCACAGTTGCACTCATCTCACATGCTAGTAAAGTAATGCTCAAAATTCTCCAACCCAGGCTTGGAGAACTTCTATATGTTCAAGCTGGTTTTACAAAAGGCAGAGGAACCAGAGATCAAATTGCCAACATCTGCTGGATCATGGAAAAAGCAAGAGAGCTCCAGAAAAACATCTATTTCTGCTTTATTGACTATGCCAAAGCCTTTGACTGTGTGGATCACAATAAACTGTGGAAAATTCTGAAAGAGATGGGAATACCAGACCACCTGACCTGCCTTTTGAGAAACCTGTATGCAGGTCAGGAAGCCAGAGTTAGAACTGGACATGGAACAACAGACTGGTTCCAAATAGGAAAAGGAGTACATCAAGTCCGTATATTGTCACCTTGCTTATTTAACTTCTATGCAGAGTACATCATGAGAAACGCTGGCTGGAAGAAGCACAAGCTGGAATTAAGATTGCTGGGGGAAATATCAATAACCTCAGATATGCAGGTGACACCACCGTTATGTCAGAAAGTGAAGAACTAAAGAGCCTCTTGACGAAAGTGAAAGAGGAGAGTGAAAAAGTTGGCTTAAAGCTCAACATTCAGAAAACTAAGATCATGGCATCTGGTCCTATCACTTCATGGGAAATAGATGGGGAAACGGTGAAAACAGTGGCTGACTTTATTTTTTGGGTCTCCAAAATCACTGCAGATGGTGATTGCAGCCATGAAATTAAAAGATGGTTACTCCTTGAAAGGAAAGTTATGACCAACCTAGACAAGCATATTAAAAAGTAGAGACATTACTTTGCCAACAAAGCTCCATCTAGTCAAGGCTATGGTTTTCCAGGGGTTATGTGTGGATATGAGAGTTGGACTGTGAAGAAAGCTGAGTGCCGAAGAATTGATGCTTTTGAACTGTGGTACTGGAGAAGACTCTTGAGAGTCCCTGGACTGCAGGAAGATCCAACCAGTCCATCTTAAAGGAGGTCAGTTCTGGGTGTTATTTGGAAGGACTGATGTTGAAGCTGAAACTCCAATACTTTGGCCAACTTATGCGAAGAGCTGACTCATTTGAAAAGACCCTGATGCTGGGAAAGATTGAGAGAAGGAGGAGAAGGGGACAACAGAGGATGAGATGGCTAGACGGCATCACTGACTCGATGGACATGGGTTTGGGTGAACTCTGGCAGTTGGTGATGGACAAGGAGGCCTGGTGTGCTGTGGTTCATGGGGTCGTGGAGAGTCGGACATGACTGAGGGACTGAACTGAACTGAACTGATGTTATATATATGTTATCCATGCACATTATATATTCACACATGCAAGTTATAAATGCATGTGAAAGGTATGTTATATGTGTTATATGTGTATGTTATATGTTATCTTTCTACTGATGATGTTGATTTAGCTCTCCATCTCTCACCTTACCACATGCATTTGCCTCACTTATCCTCCAAAGCAGTTATATTATGATTTTTTTTTATAATATATTCCATTTTTATAGGGTATTCAGTGTTATTATGCCATAAAAATATTAATGGGTGAACAAAGTTATGACCAACCTAGATAGTATATTCAAAAGCAGAGACATTACTTTGCTGACTAAGGTCCGTCTAGTCAAGGCTATGGTTTTTCCTGTGGTCATGTATGGATGTGAGAGTTGGACTGTGAAGAAGGCTGAGTGCTGAAGAATTGATGCGTTTGAACTGTGGTTTTGGAGAAGACTCTTGAGAGTCCCTTGGACTGCAAGGAGATCCAACCAGTCCATTCTGAAGGAGATCAGCCCTGGGATTTCTTTGGAAGGAATGATGTTAAAGCTGAAACTCCAGTACTTTGGCCACCTCATGCGAAGAGTTGACTCATTGGAAAAGACTCTGATGCTGGGAGGGATTGGGGGCAGGAGGAGAAGGGGACAACAGAGGATGAGATGGCTGGATGGCATCACTGACTTGATGGACGTGAGTCTGAGTGAACTCCGGGAGTTGGTGATGGACAGGGAGGCCTGGCGTGCTGTGATTCATGGGGTCGCAAAGAGTCAGACATGACTGAGCGAATGAACTGAACTGAACTGAAAGTAATATAATTACAAGAGCAACAGCAACAAGAAGCTCTTCCTCAGCATTCACTTTGTGCAGGACAGTGATGTGACTTCCTTTCTTCTACAGTCTTATACTTGGAGGTTGTTTCATTTACTGATTTATTTCTCACTCTCTTTTTTAATTATTCAGACATTAAGTGGCGTCTCACAGACATCTCCTCAGTGCATTAAAAAAAAATCAAGTATAATGCTAATTTTATGTTCTTCTTTAATCTCATTCCTAGAATCCTCTCTTTATCAGTTCCAATGGCTACAGTCCGAGTGTGTTGGGCAACTTTGTTCTGAATCAGCCGCTACATACACCATTCTTCCTTTACTTATTTTCTTGGCGTCATCCCTCTCATGTTGGAAGTTCCACATTTCCATTTTTCTTAATTCCTCACTTAGCTGGAACACATTTTCAAGTCAGTATCTGAGAAATAATCTAAGAAATGATTTCTGATACATTGTCTGAAAATACATTTTTATTGTCATACTTCAGCATGTGATGATGCTTAGAGTTCTAAAATGGAATTATTTTTTTCCCTCACATTTGATGGTGATGCTCTATTGTCTTCTTTCAGTGCTGCCACTGAGAACGCTAAGGCCAATCTGATTTCCAAACACTGAGGTCTTTTTATTTATTTTTGCTATCTCCTTTTGAATCTTGTATTCTTAAATTCTAGTAATTGTTTTAATGTGGATCTTTTTCCATCCATTGTGCTGGGCACCAAATCTATCTCTACTGAAAACTGGTTCCTTTGGTTCTGTAATGTTGTGATGTATTATTTATTTGATAGTTTCTCTTTGTTTCTTTTAGTTTACAATTGGTATCATTTTAGTGTAGATTCTGTGGTAATCTTCTAAACTTTTCTTTCCTACTTTGTCTTTTACTCTATTTTCTAAAACTCTTCAAATTCATCTTTTTATTCTTGCAAAGGATTTTCATTTTAATGTTTTATTTCTTAAATCTTTATTTCTTTGTAGGTGCCTCTGTTATTAGTTGTCTGTGCTTGCTTCAGATTGGTAATATCTTCTTTTTGTCACATAGGATATCAAATAAAGCCTTTTGGAGTCTTCTTATTTTCTCTGCTCGCCTTGGTTCCTCTAACTTTCTTTTTGCTCTTCATTTTAGTCTCTTTCATTTCAAAGGTTTTTCTTAAGTGTCTATTGATCCTTGGTTAAAATTTTCCATTTGGGACTGATACACTAAATCTTCAGTATCTTTGTATGTGTTTTGGGGGAAAGGAGACTTGTTACCTGATAGGACTCATAGTAAAGTGATCTCAACCTACTGGAGATCCAACAGCTCACGTTGGTTCTCCTGGGACCATTTTTTTTTTGAGAATGGAATCATCTTGACTGCTAACTGGGAAATATACATCTGGCTGCCGACATTTTTGAAGCTGACAAACAGAAGAGAGCTAAACATGTCTGATTTTCAACATGGTTACCTTTTGCTCTCAGTTGTACCTGGGTTCTTCCAAACTCTAGTTCTTCTAGACTAGTATCTCCAGAAAAGGAATCCTGGAATCTGATTCCTATTTATATAGACTTCTAACCACTCCTTTTATTTTCATCCTTACTGCTACTCCTACTTTTAGAGTTATGTTGTTGTTGTTAGTCCCTCAGTCCTGTCCGACTCTTTGTGACCCCATGGACTGTTGCCCGCCAGGTTCCTCTGTCCATGGGATTCTCCAGGCAAGAAGACTGGAGTTGGTTGCCACGAGGTACTTCCAATTCTTTAATCCTTCTGAATTTCTAAAGGAGATCAGCTTGTTTTAGTTTAGCACATTATATAACTGAATTTCAGCTTTATCAGAGCTGGCACATTAGTTATCATTTATCCATCTGCTTTACTGTTTTCACTTTTCTCTCCCCGTCTTTGTGGGTTTTATCCTTCCAATTTAGTAGGATTTGGGGATGGAGAAGATGTAAATCAAGCTTCAAAATCATATAACAGAAGAAGTTCTAAATAATTTTATTTTAAGCGTAACAAAATTAATTCCACCTCCTCCCAAGATATATGATTTTTTTAAGAAAAAAATAGGAATTTTTTCCATGTATCAGATTATAAAACAACAGTCAATGACATTGACTATGAGTGAAGTGAAAGTTGCTCAGTCATGTCCAACTCTTTGTGACCCCATGGACTGCAGTCTGCCAGGCTCCTCTGTCCATGGAATTCTCCAGGCAATAATACTAGAGTGGGTTGGCATGTTCTTCTCTAAGACATTGACTATGGTTGCCCTTATAATGGTATAAAGCAGGATTTGGATGGAATCAAATGTTACCTAATGCAGTTATCTTATGGATATCAATGTTTAAAAAAGCTGGTTAAAATTCATAAACTATAATGATTGTTCTGAGTACTGTCTATGTAGAAAAGAAACACATAAAGGAAGAATTGATGTTTTGGAACTGTGGTGTTGGAAAAGACTCTTGAGAGTCCCTTGGACTGCAAGGAGATCCAACCAGTCCATTCTAAAGGAGATCAGTCCTGGGTGTTCTTTGGAAGGAATGATGCTAAAGCTGAAACTCCAGTACTCTGGCCACCTCATGCGAAGAGTTGATTCACTGGAAAAGACTCTGATGCTGGGAGGGATTGGGGGCAAGGGGAAAAGGGGATGACAGAGGATGAGATGGCTGGATGGCATCACCAACTCAATGGATGTCTCTTTGGGTGAACTCCGGGAGTTGGTGATTGACAGGGAGGCCAGGTGTGCTGCAGTTCATGGGGCAACAAAGAGTCGGACATGACTGAGCGACTGAATTGAACTGAACTGTAAGGTTCTTGGGTTTAAGTTTCCATGAGGGTCTTTTTTAAGGTAGCAAAGAGAACACAAGTATGGTAGCTTCAGAAGTTAGCATCACTGTATCATAGTTAATTAAATTTCTCCATTTGTATATCATTTTTATGAGCTTTTTTTTTTAAAGCCCACACTTAAGCAGAGGCATTTTGGTGTGCTGACAAATTAGGTTTTGAATATCCAATGCTTAAAGATCGACTTTGAGCCAACACAATTTTAGCAAGAGTGTGATACTGAGTTAGACAACAAGGTTCAAAAAATAACTTTAAAAAGTAAAGATGGTAAGCTAATATTTCAAACATAGAGATGGTCCAATGTGTACAGAGAAGACATTGAAATGGAAACAATGGGGGCTGAATCAGTACCTAGCTCCATTACAGTTCCTGGAAACCAGGCACATCCATTTGGAACCATGTAGCAAAAGAGTCAGACACGACTGAGTGACTTCACTTTCACTTTTCACTTTCATGCATTGGAGAAGGAAATGGCAACCCACTGCAATGTTCTTGCCTGGAGAATCCCAGGGACGGGGGAGCCTGGTGGGCTACCGTCTATGGGGTCGCACAGAGTCAGACATGACTGATGCGACTTAGCAGCAGCAGCAGCAGCAGCAAAAGAGAGAGTCTGTATGAAGGACTGGAAGAGCCTGAAACCCAGACAGGGCTATCAGTGAGGCAACCAGAGGGTACCTGCTGCCATCCATAGGGAATGGGGGGATATAGAGAAAAAGTGACTATGGCACTGTAGGAACTGAGGGTGCCTGGCAGGATTCAAGCTACTGTAAGGAAGAATCTGTTACTGTTGATTCCACTGGAAGTGGAGAAAGAGAGAAATACTCCAGTTTTTCTTTTCTTCCTGCCATCTAATATTCCACCAATGCTTCCCACTGACAAGCTCTAACTGGAAGCTACTTATCAGGGAACCTTAGAAAATACAATGTTCAGGACCAGGGCAGGGAAAGCAAGGAGATTTTAAATGAATTACAATCTGTCATTCAGGGTCGAGATACTCTCTCCACAGGACTTGACAAGGAAGCAAATCAGCTCTGGAGTGGAAAAGGACTGCCACACCAACTTTCTGACTGCATCTTTTTGAACACCTGAACATTCATAACTTTCTCTGCAGTGGGATCCTTAGTAAATGTTCATGTGGGACAAACTTATTCCTACAGGTTGGATTCATTCCTAAGCTATGTATATTTTTAAAACTCTGTCAAAGTTTCTTGCCCCCAGAACTCCAATCTTGCTTCTCCCAAGTGCCAGAAACCCAGATAATCTGCTAGCAATTAACCAGAAATTAGAGTATATTTTTACTTCAGCATGTATTGGCATCTTGTAAAAGAGACAGCAGGATATACTACAAGAACTTCATCCAAGTGGGTAAATATCAACTTTCATCTACCCTTTTGAGTTTACTAATTTGCTACAGTTCCACATATGGAATAACAGCTGCAGTCAGATATCCTTCCTAATTAAGCTTACAATAATTCAGTCATTCTCAAAAACCCATCTGTCTTTGAAAGTGGTCAAGTCTGAGCATTAAATGGGCTGTGATATAAATCATTACTCTTGCATCTTTAGAGTCTTTGATGGAGGTACTTATTTCTTTGACTTTTCTGGTGATACACCATTGGTCTTTATTTGCTATTTTCTTAGATAGGACAAACTATAGAACCTTGGCTTCTCCTTCTGTAACAACTCTTATGCAGGATCCTGCCAATGGCTTACATTATTTCCAGACACCATACACCCTAGAACTGGGAGAACCAAACGCAGGCATTCTGCTGTGTATATGGTGAGGCGTATATAGGCAAAAATTTCATCTTTTTCATTTGATCTGCAACAGCACCTTTGTGTATTTGCCCAAGAAGTAGCAATAATTCAGAGTCAGTCAGGATCTTTTGGAGAAAGTCAGGAGTTTTATATTAGTATTTGTTTATTATTTTCATTATATTTCCTCATGAATACCTAACATCTTAATTCAAGGTAACAGGCCTGTTAAGGGATATAGTTCTGAAAATTCAATAAGTGTGACTTTCCACTGAAATAACTCACTCCAGACTTCTGCCTATCTCATCTGGAGATTTTTTTTCCGTTTGTGTAAATCAAGTATATGGCTCTAGGGCAGATTCTGTATTAATGTTATAGTCAAAGTCCTTGCCACTGAGGTCACTGGGGATTAAATGATGTTGATAACAAGTTCAGCTGCCTGAAAATGTTATCACTGAAAATCTGTCAGGGGTATTTATATCACTCCCTTTGACTTCCCTACCTATTAATTGTCTGCCCATAGGAATCAAAGAATTCATTTCAACAATAGCATTGAAGCATCTCTAATCAACTACCTACCTACTTACCTAAGTGAGTGCTCAGTTTTGTCTGACTCTTTGCAACCCCATGGACTGTAGCCCACCAGGCTTCTCTGTCCATAGAATTTTTAGGCGAGAATACCAGAGTAGATTGCCATTTCCTTCTCCAAGGGATCTTCCTGGCCCCAAGATTGAACCTATGGCTCTTACGTCTCCTGCATTTGCAGATAGATTCTTTATCAACTGTGTCACCCGGGAAGCCCATAACCAGCATCTTAGTCCAACAAAAATCACACGTTCTCTTAAAGACTTTTAAAGCTACTAGGCGTTTCGGGCAACAATGCATTATCAATATAATTAAGGCATGGCTTGCTTTCCGGGAAATAGAAGATAGCCGCGTGGTCAATAACTGACAAATCCACTCTAACATTCCTCTTTCACAGAGCATTTGGATTCCTTCTTTAAATCATATTGAGTTGTTTGTTTGGCATCTCAACTCAATTTAGCAAGGGCACCTCAACTCTTTCAGTAAAGATTTCAGTAACGTAACTGAGAAAGCCATTAGAATCACATTCAAATACTCACTGTATAATGTTGATTTGCTTTCTGCAGTAAGAACACTCATATTGAAGTTATATCTCATTTGACATTATATTCTGCCCTCTTTCTAGTTTTTAAATTAATTCCCTTTCTGATTATTGAAATTTTTGCTTACATCAAGTTGAAAAAGTTTAAAAAATTTTGGCATGTACCTCAGCTTCAGTGGACTGGTTTTCAACTTCCTCCTTATCATTGAAGGATTGAGCTGTGATATGTCTGTGATTAGGGATCTGGTGATAATAAACAGGGCAAGGATGGAGCCCAGAGAGAATCTGCTTCCTCTTACATGATGACATGGTTGGCTGCACACAAAAATACCTCAGAGGAAACAAGAAAAAGGACTGTTTTGCCTGACTGGGTTTGTGGATACATGGTGTGCTGCTTCTTCAAAATTCCCTCATATAAATTTATCTCAATTCTGGTTTTCTCCCCCACTAGCAGTGTTATAGTTTTAAAATGATAGTCTTAAAACAACTGTGAATTCACTTGATATCAAACTTCATCAATCTGTAGGATAATTCTAAGTGTGCTGTTTAATTGTGAGATACAGGCATCTTTTATTTTGAAAGTATTGCTATTCTCTTAACATAACTATACTCTCAAGTCTTCCATTTGTTCCTTGAGCCAAAATTATAGATAGTTTGGATATTTTTCCTTATCATTCTCTTTTCTTATGCTATTCAGTGCCGTAAAGGCAGCTACCTCATCCCACAATTCTTAACTTCCCAATAAACTTTATGCTTAGTAGTAGCTATGCAGAATCCTAGAGACTTACCATCATTTTATGGAGATAATTTAACTGCTTTATTATCACACATCATGAGATTGCAGGTTACTATGCCCCACTAGTGGATTTTCACTGTGACACTTTGGCAAATTAAATACAATCACTGTCATTGATTGAATAATGTTCCCCAGAAATTCACATCCACCTGGAACCTCAGAATGTGATCTTATTTGGAAACAAGGCCTATGCAGATGTAATTAAAGAATGATAGAGATTAGAAGAATCTCTATCTAAAGTAGAAGAAGTCTAAATTAGAAGAAGTCTAAATCCAATGAGAGTGTACTTATAAGAGAAAAGACACACAGAGACATAGGGGCCACATGAAGATAGAGATGAGGATTGGAGCTATATTACCACAAACCAAGAAATCCCAGGAGCCAGAAAACTGGAAAAGGCAGGGAAAGTTTCTCCCCTACAGTCTTTGCGGGGTGGGGGTGGGAGAAGAAGGGGGTAGAGAGTGTGATTCTGAGAATATCTTGATTTCAGCCTTCTGGCCTCTAGAACTGTGAGAGAATAAAGTTTTGTTGTTTTGTCACAGAGCTGTGACAATTTATTACAGCAGCCCTAGGAAACTAATACAGTTACAAATTACAGTTTTCTTTATTTGCCAGAGTTATGTTCAGTATTCTGATCTTATCTATTTCTGTACAAGTCAGGATTTTTAGCTGAAAGAAAAAATACAAAATTGCTTCTTTCTGATTTTTTTTTAAACAGCAATCAATTTATTGAAATGTGGAACACTCACAGGATCCCTGTGGATTCTTAGGAATGAATCTTAGAAAATGGATGGAAATGAGTGGTAGTCTAGTTAGTCAGTTCATTCAGTCAGTCAGTTCAGTCGCTCAGTCGTGTCCAACTCTTTGGGACCCCGTGAATCGCAGCACGCCAGGCCTCACTGTCCATCACCAGCTGCCGGGGTTCACCCAAACTCATGTTCGTCGAGTCGGTGATGCCATCCAGCCATCTCATCCTCAGTCGTCCCCTTCTCCTCCTGCCCCCAATCCCTCCCAGCATCAGGGTCTTTTCCAATGAGTCAACTCTTCGCATGAGGTGGCCCAAGTTGTGGAGTTTCAGCTTCAGCATCAGTCCCTCCAATGAACACCCAGGACTGATCTCCTTTAGGACGGACTGGTTGGATCTCTTTGCAGTCCACGGGACTCTCAAGAGTCTTCTCCAGCACACAGTTCAAAAGCATCAATTCTTTGGTGCTCAGCTTTCTTTATAGTCCAAGTCTCACATCCATACATGACCACAGGAAAAACCATAGCATTGACCAGACAGACCTTTGTTGGCAAAGTAATGTCTTTGTTTTTTAATATGAAAAGCAGGCCAAATCAGGCCCCCCAGCTGTCATAGCCATTGGGCACCAGACTGAGGAACTGTCCCTCTTCAGCTGCTCTGGACTCCCTATAGCACCACTGCCCTGGCTGCCCCTGCTTCCAGGCTCCTGGACACTGTGGACGCTTCCACCACAACCATAATGAAATCTCTCTCCCTGTTTCTTGGCATCATGAGATGTAAATCCAGTGTTAAGGGGTCATAGTAGATTATCCTAGCCTGGATCACTTTTCTATGACCTAGTGTGCAGAAAGGCAAGTGAGATGCTGAACTTGCAGGCATCTGTCTTAAGTAATGGATGAGGATTCTGCCTCCCCCAAAGATTACATACATTTAGGGTATGGGGTGGGTTTTCACAGTTGCAGAAAGGAGGTCATAAGCAGGGAGGCAAAATAAAAACAAAACAAAACAAAATCAAGCAAAACTTTTCACAAATGTGCATTGCATATATTTATGTAAGGCCAATTCCAGTAACTGTAGAAAAAGTTCCTTCTAGACTCTGCCAAAATTTGACATAGTAGTCATAGTTAGAAGCTGGGAGAAGTTACATTAGGTTCTTTACTCAAATAGATATGTTTCTAGTAGAGAAAGGATGAAAAGTTCTTATATAGTTGTTCCTTGGATCTCACTAATGACAATTTTTAAAATACTTAGAACAATAGTATATGTGCCTTTTGTGTTTATCCTCAAGAGATCTTTGCTCATAATTAAGCATCATAATGTCTTATCGGTGCCATATTCAGAATTAAATTCAGGTAACTAAGTGATAGTTTAAATGAAAATGAAATATTTATTTACCTACATGCAAAAATATTAGATACAACATTAATAAAACTCAAGGTCTTGATATTGTTACATAAGGAAATTCAGTAAATTTTAAGAAGCCACTTTAAATGTTAATTCATGATATTATTTCAAAGGAAATTTATTTCATATTGGTAGACCAGAAAAGAAAATGCTTAGATCACACTTAATGTTTAATAGATCACATGAGATGAAGCAATATTGACAGACTATGGCAATTTCTTACTGTCCGGGAAAGTCAGAGTCATTGCTGTCACTGGAAGTACCCCAAAGAAACATATTAACCAATTAAAAAAATCATTTTTCATAGCTTATGCTGCCACCACTATTGAAGTTTAAATACACATGACTGAAGGGCTTGTCTGTATTCTTGTCATGTAGTATGTGAAAATAAGACACCAGTGTAGCATATGTAATATTTATCAAAGATTTAGAAATTGAAAGAAGCACACTATGATGTCATGTTACTTTAGTCCAATACTCTGCTGCAGCATACATTTCTGGTATATTTTAGAGATGAATAGGGATCTGAAAGACTTTGACAAACATTTTCAGCATAGGAATGCACACAATCTAAAATTAAAAGCCCTTTCTTATATTACCTTTACTTGAAATGTATATTTGTTCTAAAATCACATTTGTGACAGGTATTGCAGTTTGCTTAGCTTCTTCTTATTCCATCAGTCTTCTAGGATATCTTTCTTAAGCAGATGTTGGAAAACTAAAAATTGCATTTTCAGTACTCCTTTACTGCTAAGGATCTGAATGCTAACTGATTCCCACCAAAAAGATCCATCCACACGAGAACTGGAAAATCCAAGTGAGAATGAAGACATCCTCCTGCCCTTTTGAATGTTTTTTACTGGTAGGCAAGGTCTTGCAGATGTGAAGTTTTTCTGCAGCAGTATTATAGCTCCTCTTCTCCTATCTCCTGGTTTTAGAGATTGTTATCATTTTCTAGGATGCAGGCACCAGTTTTTATGTTGCGAGACATTTGTGGTAGTGTTGACTTCCTGATATCTGGAATACAACCATGGATCATCTTCATCTCAATAGTTTCAGTGGGGGAACTTCAGTTTTAATGATAGGAGCTCTTGCTGGCTGACAGGTTCTCATGGTTTGGAAATTGTTTCTGAATTCCGAGAATAAACTGCACTCCTCCAACCCTTCCAATGATTTTATGGGCACTTACTCTCTTATATGAAATCCCTTTCTAAATAGATGCAAGATGCTTTAGTGTTTCCTATTTCCTGTTTAGCGCATTAACTGATAGAACATCTAAAAATAATCTCCCCAGAAAATTTCATCTGTCTCCTAAAAATGAATTATGAAACCCAACCAAAAATTTATAGCAGTTCTGTTTGAATATGGATCAATCTTGGAGAAGTAGTCAGTCAGAACTCTCCCAGAAGAGGTTGACTTTAGTTGAACCATAACTTCTTTACAGATGCAAGACAAAGAAAAGAACATAAGCTGCCAGTTCCATTCATGTAGTTAGTTGGAGTTATCATCATCCTCTCTGTGACCTTGAACCTGGATCCCCCAAAGCTCTCTTTCACCAACACATTCACATTCTTGTTGCTATTACACCTTCATTTGAAACATGGGCAACAAGATATTTAATATGTAATGACAGAATTGTTTAGAATTTCCAGGAATAGAAAAATCAGAGAAGGAAAAATATATTCATCAGTCTAGTTTTCCAGTTGGGCTTCCCTGGTAGCTCAGCAGGTAAGGAATCCGCCTGCAATGCAGAAGACCCAGACTGGATTCTTGGATCAGGAAGATCCCCTGGAGAAGGGATAGGCTGCTCATTCCAGTATTCTTGGGCTTCCCTGGTGGCTCAGATGGTAAAGAATCCACGTGCAATGCAGGAGACCTGGGTCATGAAGGTACCCTGGAGAAGGGAAGGGCAACCCACTCCAGTATTTTTCCCTGGAGAATCCCCATTGACAGAGGTGCCTGGTGGGCTACAGTTCATGGGTTTGCAAAAAGTTGGACACGACTGAGTGACTAAGCACAATTTTCCCATTAAAGATCATTATGTCTATCATGAAATGCTTATTTGCTTTCTTTTATTCTATTCAAAATAACGAAGAATCTACTTCTCAGAGATGAGTAAATTTCACTTAGTGATAAAAAAAGGAAAAAATTATTGTGACTGCATTCCTAAACACTTGTTTTCTGTTCATTTGTGTTTAGTTTTATGGTAGTGGTAATTAGTGAATTACTTACTTAACCAAAATATCTTAGTAATCAGGAGTTCATATTTTACAGTTATCACTAGGTTCTTCAAAATAAATGGTGGCA
Organism: Connochaetes taurinus; assembly: GCA_006408615.1. NCBI lineage: Eukaryota > Metazoa > Chordata > Mammalia > Artiodactyla > Bovidae > Connochaetes > Connochaetes taurinus. The sequence goes on from SJXO01001579.1 coordinate 659,909, forward strand.
AAAAAGCATTTGGAGCCATAAAAAATGTGCCATTTAGTGAAATTAAAACTTTGGCTTGCCAGAGCATTACACAAAATGACATGTTGCTCAAAGGAAGTCCATTTTACTAGGAATAAATAAACACTGGTGGGAAATAAATCTCTGTTTCAGATTTCAAATGCAGTTGTTCACAATATTGCACCTAAGGGTGAAAAACAAATGAGGTAAATGAATTTGTGTATACATTTCATGATTTTCCAGCAGTGTTATAATTTAAACTATAAAACGTCGCCTTCAGCAAACAGCTATTGTGGGAATTCTTTCACACAGCCTTGTGCACGGAAGCCCCATTTTGTTTGTCTTGACTTTCTCTGACAATGATTGCAACTGTCTGCTGAGAGAAGGGAAAATGTAATTTTTATGTAGAATAATTCACAAGAAAGACAAATGTTATCAGGATTAGCTCACCCTGATTAGCTTCTGAAAAATAGACACTTCAAAATCAAAACTTAAGTTTCCATCATAGAAAAGAGAAAAACCATCTCTGTGTTTTGAATGGAACCACTAAGGGCCTAATAGTCCCTCGTCAGAGTCTCAGAAAATCATAAACCATACACAGAACTGCACAAACTCTAAGAGAGGTGGGTGGGTTTCGTTGAATCTTCATACTGTCAATATCTCTGTCAGTCTTTTGTACCTAATCCCTGATGTCACCATATTTATTATATCCTTAGCTAAAGTGCAGACTACAGCCACATTTTCTTCCAACATTAATAGACCACATCCAACCCCTGATAACATCAAGTTGGTTCCCACATCACTTCATCCTTCACCCACCCTTGTGCATGGCAGCCCCATTTTGTTTGTTTTGCCTTCCTCTGACAATAATGCGAAGTTTGGAGTCGACTTCCTGAGGCTCATGTGTGTATTTCCTACCAGATCTGTGTTTCCTCCTGTCCTGCACGCTGCTCTTTCTCAGTCTTCCACTGGTCATTCCTTTCCTTTCTGACATTGAGTTATCAGCATTTTCCAGAGCTCAATCCTTGTGCTTCTTTTCTTCATTTAAAATTGTACTTTAGATAACTTTATTATGACCTATGACCATAATGGGGCTTCCCAGGTGGTGCTAGTGGTAAAGAATCCGCCTGCCAATGCAGGAGACATCAGAGACACGGGTTCGATTCCTGGGTTAGAAAGATCCCCTGGAGGAGGACATGGCAATCCACTTCAGTATTCTTGCCTGGAGCATTCCATAGAGAAGGGAGCCTGGCAGGCTGCAGTCCATAGCATGGCAAAGAGTCAGACATGATTGAAGTCACTTAGTGCCCACCCACGCACATGGCCATAAATTCCATCTTTATCCTATTATCACCAAATAAATAGCACCAATCTAGACTCTCCCTTGGTTCTAGACGTCTCTATTTCACTGCCTACTTATCAAGGCATATATCGTTTAGCATGTTCGATAAAGAACTGATCTGTATTCCCAAACTCACTCCCTTCCCCTGAGTCTTCACTGTTGCTTTGCACTAGGAGCTCAGTCAACACTCAAGGCTCAAGCTTGTTTTTCTTCCCTGTTCTCAACCCAAGTCCAGTCCATCAGCAAGTCCTGCAGAGATACCTCGATAGGTATCCAGAATCTCATTCCTCTCACTGCTTCCTTCACTGCTGCTTGGCTCAAGTCACCATCATGCCTCCTGAGAGCGCTGCAAAGGCTTCTGACTGGTCTCATCCTTTCCATTCCTTCTCCCTCCCAAGCCCATCCTCTTGATCACACTCACCCTCAAGTCCACTGTACACGGAGTTTTAAAATGTTTATCACAGCACATAAAACTAGTACTTCCAATGATTTCTATAGCATTTAGACTAACTGAAAGTCTCTTTCACAGCCTAAAAAATCCTTTGTCATCTGAACTGTAACTATTTGAGTGACCTGGTCTCTGAATTCTCTTGGTTCACTCATTCCCAGACTCATTGAATGTTTGNTACTTCCAATGATTTCTATAGCATTTAGACTAACTGAAAGTCTCTTTCACAGCCTAAAAAATCCTTTGTCATCTGAACTGTAACTATTTGAGTGACCTGGTCTCTGAATTCTCTTGGTTCACTCATTCCCAGACTCATTGAATGTTTGGCTGCTTCTTGAGCACTAAACCGGCTTTGGAGTCTACATTTGTTCTTTTTCTCTAGTGTCATCTTTTCTAAGACATTATGCCTGATTATCTGAATAGCATAAGAACCATACACACTCTGTCTCTTACTCTGCTTTCTTTGTCTTCATAGCTCTAACAAATTTCTCTTTAGGAGGAGTTTTACATTTTATATTTTCTTTTGTGTTTATGAGTGTCATTACTTGTCGTTCTCCTTCAACAGAGTGTAATTTCTGTAAGTACATATTATTTTTCTTTGCTACTTTGTGCCTCAATCACAGCCTGGCAAATAGTAGCTGTTCAAACATTATTTACTAAATAAATAAGTACAATTTCCTTTTCCCCTCTTCTCTAAGCCAACCTCATCCTGAATATACAACATTAGCGCACAATTTAATCCCCTCCTTAAAAAAGGACCATTAATCTTTACTTGCTTACTCTGAGGCACTATCACTCCTAAACCCCCGCAGATATATCACCTGAACTTCACTCTCCTTTTGACTGACAAATATTTAACATTAAAGAACAATTACAACTCATTCTTTTATTTTTATTTTGAGACAATAGATTCTTATTGAATAGTATATTGATGCCAGGAAGTGAAAAAAATAAAATAATTTTAATAAGAGCAAAAGTTTCTGAGACAGAAATACAGCTTTAGTCGTAATAATTTTGGTTCAAAACGACTGTCCTTTATTTTCCCTTTTATGCTGAATATAAGTTTATGTTTGTTTTCATTACAGTTCCAGTTCCGGTTCAGTCGCTCAGTCGTGTCCGACTCTTCGCAGCCCGCCAGGCCTCGCTGTCCATCACCAACTCCTGGAGCCTACTCAAACTCATGTCCATAGAATTGGTGATCATTACAGTTATAGAGTGCAATAAAAAAATGGAAATCTGTTATCAGT
>SJXO01001580.1:0-47388 GCA_006408615.1 Connochaetes taurinus
CCCGCAGGCAGGCAGGCAGGCAGGCGCAAGCGTCTTTCCTGATTTCTACCCAAGGCGGCCTGCTTGCTGCCTGTGCATCCCTGCGCCCACCCAGGGAGCGTCTAACGCGGGCCCTGGCCCTGGTGTCGCGCAGCCCTGGGCCACACCTGGCTCTGCGCTCACCGGACGTCCTCTGACACACATCTCTCTCGGGCCTCGGGCCTCGGGCCTCCTCATCTATACGACGAGGTCTGCGCTTACCTCATCAGGGTTTGTTTGAGGTTCAAACGAAGCCGTGCGTGTAGAACACGGTTAACACAGTCAGGGGCTGGGGTGGGGGCTGTGAGCACATCAATGCCGAGCCCCAGCTTCGAATCCCACGGCCAAGCCGGCCAGCCTGTCCACGCACTGGGTTTGTGCTGACTCCCGCCCGGCGGGGTGACCAACCCGCCCCGGTTTGCCCTGCTTTTCCTGTTTTAGCAAGAAAGTCCCACATGCCAGGAGCCCCTCGGTCCCAGCAAGGAGGCCGGCTGGACCCCCGGTTCCAGCTCACGTGGAGACACATGGAAACGTCCACACCTGTGGGTGTCATACACGTAACTGTCTCTGGAAAAGATCCCAGGTAGCGATGAGCCGGACAGACGTGCAAGGTGAGAAACGCCTGTGCTTTTAAACCTCGTGTATTTTCTAACTTAAACTTTCCTTTTAGAGAAATGAGATGTTGAACGTGCACACGGACAACAACCAGCCCTGCATCACACAGACAGCACGCTGACCCCCGTGTGAGCCCTCGGGGCAGCCGGCGGCCTCTGGACATCACACCTGCAGGACGCTGTCCGCTGCCCCCGCCACGGCCCCGGAGACCAGACGCCCACAGCAGCACCGTCAGACCCTCCAGGACAGCGTGAGCCACCGCCGCTCCCTGACCTGGCGGAGCAGGGTCCTCCCAGCCGGGCGCCCGACCCCGGCCCCGGGTCTAAGCAGCAGCCCCGTGCAGCGGCCTCCCCGTCACCGCGCCCGTCTGGCGGGGCCTCAGACCCGGCCACCTTCCCGCCTGTGTGGCTTGCACCGGGGTATCTGGGCGACGGCCCCCAGCCCCCCACCGCGCCCAGACGCGGCCGTGTTTGAGGGGAGGACGTTCCTTACCGAATATTGTAGCCATATCATCATCCAGATTCCTTAAATTTGCTGGCATTTCAGTGCTTGAAGCTAGGGGGGAAATAAAAACCCTAGTAGGTTAACAATGTTCCTCGAACTGGCACCAGCTTCTCTCCAAATAGGTTTGGTTTTGTGGGGCCACCAGTCTGCTTGAGGGGAGGGAGCCCTGCCCAGGATCTGGGGACTCGGCTCGTCTGGAAGGAGGTTGGAGGGTGATGACAGGTGGCCCTACTCTGGGAACCAACCCCGCTCCTGGGCAGGCTCACTGGCGCCGCCCTCGGGGAGGGTAAGAAGGGGCACACGTGTCCTTCTGTGAAAACCACACTCTCCTCCCCGATGACGGGTTCCAGCCGCAAGCCTGTCTGGGGCTGAGGATGTGGCGTGGAGGAAGGGAGATGGGCACGGCTGCCTGCCCTCTGCCCCTCTGCTTGGGGACCTGAGAGCCCGGCCCCTGTGGCTCCTCGTCTGTAAACAGCGATCCCAGTGGGGGGGCTCTGTCCCTAGGGTCGGGCCTCTGGAAGCCAGTCCTCCACGGGGCCCTGGACCCCTGGCTCCACCTTCCCGGCCTCCTGACCTGAATCAGCCGTGCAGGGCCGGGCAGGGTGCAGAGACCCTGAGCACCAGTCCCCACTGCACCTCCAGGGCGCCTCCCACTCTTCTCAGAGCTGGTGTCGGGGTCCACGTCCTCCACTCAAGGTCAAGATCAGCCCCATCCTTCAGCCCCAGGGGGATCAGAGAGCAGACGGCCACCCCCCAGGACCCCCAGGACCCCCAGGAGACCAGAGAACAGACAGTCGCCTCCTCAGGACCCCCAGGGAGCAGACGGCCGCCCCCCAGGACCCCTGGGGGGACCAGAGAGCAGACGGTCGCCCTCAGGACCCAGGGGACCCCAAGGAGACCAGAGAGAGACGGCCGCCCCCAGGACCCCAGGCAAGGCCGCCTTCCCGTTGCTGCACACAGAGCATTCAGGGGGTGTCTGCAGGCGTTCACGTTCCAGCGCTAAACCAATGGCGGCGCTGATTTTGAAACGGTTTTAATGACGGACAATCTGCATAGCAATCGCTCATCTGCGCACACGCGGGCTCAGAACAATGCAGGGAAACTGCACAGAAAGGTCTGCGTTGTGATGACAATCGCTTCCCAGTGTGCTGACCTCCGTCAGCACCGCAAACAGAAGCACAGTCCCCTTCGGAGGCGACGTTAGCGAGTCACTATGGATGGGCACAGCTGCTCCTGCGAGCGCTTTGTCAAAAATATTCTTCTCATTTCGCGTCTGTCCCTAATTATAATGGAGCCATTGTGTAAGCCTGCCCGCACGCGTGTGCAGAGAAATATTGATGTTTGTGACGCCCGCTCGGCCCGTGCAGCGCGCTGTCCAGTGTGGCCGCCTGTCCGCCTGCGTCTCCTCCACCGTCCAGGGTCCGCCGGCCCTGTGCCCGCGCGGGGACGACGCTGCTTGCTCCGTGCTTGCACAGTGCGCATCCTGGCCCCCGGCACGGGCTTGCCATGGAGTCCTGTGGGTGTGCTCTGCTCCACCCGGGGAAAGCAGGACGGTGACCTCTGCACCCCCAGGGCCCAGGGCCTCACCCTTCCTGGTCTCGGGGTCAGGCCAGCCCGGTGTCCGCCGAGGCTGGAGGCTGGAGCAGAGACCACGGCCCGGGACCAGCCCTGAGCTCCCTCGGGGTCGCCGCGGATGCTCTGTTGGGACGAGGAGCCAGACGGGCTCAGGGCTGCGTCGGGAGACTTGGGTCTGTCCCGGCCCCGGAGCGGGTCCCGTGGGCGCTGGGGGCCGGGAGCCACAAAAGAGCGGCAGCCGGGAGCCAGCGCGGGGTGAGCCCGACCCCGCTCGTCACAGACCCCGCGCCCCGGCACCCAGAGGAGGCCTCCTTGCAGGCGCCTCAAGACTCAGCGTCCTGAGGAAAGACCGCCGGAGACACCAGCTTCTTCACGGCGAGGTCAGGCAGGGGACCCCCTGCCCTCCCCCCAGACCAGGAGCGGGCTGGGCCTCCCGGGTCACTCGGGGCCGGGCCGAGGCCGCGTCCTTCTTGGGGGAGCCGCCCGAGCCCTGTGGGGACCTCCAGGGCCGCTCGTCCCCTGGGCACTGGGCAGGGGGCCTGGCAGGGCCTCGTTCCTGGGGCTCGTCCCTCTGAGGAGGGTGGGAGGGGGCCTAGCCTCAGGTCTCCCGGCAGAAAAGTGGGGTCACGGGGGACCCCGCCCCCCGCACTCCTGGGGCAGCGAGTCACATCCCAGGAGGGGGGCGTCCACTGTCGTCTTCCTCGACCCAGGGGTCGGGATGCAGCGGCCGGAGCCCAGCGGGGCCTGCCTGGGTGGGATTCGAACCCGCGGCCTGTAGAGGACGTTCTGAGACCCGGGGGTGGGGGTTGGGCGTGGGCCAGGATTGGCCCTGCGTGGGAGTTTTCTTCACTTTGTTAGTGCTTCAGTGACGCTGAAGGTGTGTAAAAGAAAAATGCCCTTATCTTAGCAAGACACATTTGCAGGGAATCATAAGACATTTTGGGCGATGCTAAAATACTCCAATAACCATGAAAGCATGTGTGTGTGCGTGTGCGTGTGCAAGACAAGATGGAAACATGTGTACGACCGAAACCAGGCAGTGGAGTGTCTCTCCACGACTCCTCCACTTCTGGGTAAGCCAGACATGTCCATCATGAAAGTTAAAGTATATAATGCATGCTACTCTCCCATCCGAAAAACTCTTTGAATGTAGGAGAGCTGTGCAGCTTGCTCCATCCTCCAGGAATAAGTGGTAAATCTGGGGCGGCACGCAGGGGAAGGGCCTGGGAGAACCCCGTGCCCCCAGACTCACCTGGGGGCCCCGTTACCTCCCGGCCATGACAACCCCGAGGTTGTACCTGAGCTCATGTTGATTGGCGGGAGCTCGGCTCCCTGCCCGCAATAGAGCAGCAGGACCAGGAGGGTCAGTCCCGTGGTGGCCGCCATGCGCCCTGAGCAGGAGGAGGACCCTCTCCTGAAGGCCCCTCAGCTTCTCCCGCCTCGGTCTCCAGGACACAGCGGAATGCCCAGGGAGTGTGACATCATGGCAGGAGAGGAGCTGGGTCCTGCCTGTGTGTTGGGATGCGGAGAGAGTCATGCTCAGGGTCTGTAGCTGGCAAGGAGGTGGGAGGCGGGCTGGGGTCTCTACGCAGGACTGTGTCCTGTTCTGACTCCTTCTTCAGTCCTGCAGACCCGCTGGCTGTTTCCCCAGCTCACCTGAAAGCTGCCAGAGATGCAGAGCTCGGGAGCAGCTCAGATCTGCTGAGTTAGAACCTGCCTTTTCACAGATGCCTGGGAGACACATGTGTGCAGTGACTTCAGACTACAGGGTACGGTTTTCAGCGGTGGCTCAGTGGAAAATAATCTGCCTGCCAGTGGAAGAGATGCAAGAGACCCGGCTTCGATCCCTGAATTGGGAAGATCCCCTGGAGTAAGAAATGGCTACCGACTCCAGTATTCTGGCTTGGAGAATCCCATGGACAGAGGAGCCTGGTGGGCTACAGACCATGGCGTCGCAAAGAGTCGGGCACGCCTGAGCGCCTGAGCACACGCTGGCTCTTCTGGGAAGGAGACAGTTTTCGTCTACCCATTTAGGGTCCCCGAGTGGGTCTGAATTTACACTGACAAAGACAGACCCCCAGGAGGAAAGCTTACACGTTGATTTAACATGTTTTACGTGAAATGGGAAACGTCATAAGGAAACAAAAGTCTGAGGAAATGGTTGGAAGGACGTGAGGGTTTTCACACTAGCTCCGATGAGGAATGGACAGTCCTGGAGGAATGCGGCTGATCAGGCAGCAGGAGGTAAATGTCGCGGACAGCGCCTGTTAGCTGGGATCTCTTTTTACCTTTCTATTTTATATTGGAGTATAGCCAATTAGCAGTATTGTGACAGTTTTGGGTGAACAGCAAAGAGACTCAGCCATACATATGATGTCTCCATTCTCCCCCAAACTCCCCTCCCATCCAGGCTGCCACGTAATACCGAGCAGAATTCCCTGAGCTGTACAGTAGGTCCTTGTTGGTTATCTATTGTAATTAAAAAGTTTTTAGTTAGCTGGGATCTCTTTTTACCTTTCTATTTTATATTGGAGTATAGCCAATTAGCAGTATTGTGACAGTTTTGGGTGAACAGCAAAGAGACTCAGCCATACATATGATGTCTCCATTCTCCCCCAAACTCCCCTCCCATCCAGGCTGCCACGTAATACCGAGCAGAATTCCCTGAGCTGTACAGTAGGTCCTTGTTGGTTATCTATTGTAATTAAAAAGTTTTTATTTTGTATTATAGCCAGTTAACAATGTTGATTATAATAATGGTTAACAATGTTGATTATAATAATGGTTAACAATGTTAATTATAGCTGATTGACAACGATTTGATAGTTTCAGGTGGACAGAAAGGGGACTCAGCCGTATACACGCACTCCTGCGTGCGTTGTCCCCCACGCCCCCTTCCCATGACGCTGAGCAAAGTCCCCTGAGCAGGTCCGTGTTGTCCTGGGATTCTTCTCGGCACACATTTGTCTGCAGAGACGAGGCTGCTCTTCCTTCTGGGTGTGGGGTGGGTTCCAGGGAAGGAGGTTGGAGGCAAGGTCAGAGTTGGTCAGCGTAAGGGGTAGCCCAGGTTTTGGAAGAGCTTTTCCTGCACCCCATTGTTCTCCTGTCTGAAACTTTCCCAGGAAGACTCACAGTCCAGAATAGACTGATCTCTACAGAGGGGCCCAGGCCCTCAGCCCTGCACCTGTCTATGGAAACAAACCCAACCAAAAAGGACTCCTCGCCGGCCCTGGAGGGCGCACGGCCACACGTGGCCCGCCGGGAGCAGGCGGTGAGGTCGTGGGTGGAAAGAGAGCGTGGGTGAACTGGGGCTCTGCCTTCGTCGCAGTCCAAGGGTGGAGCGGCTGGGGTTTCACGCGCACGCCCTTTATAGGTGGCTTGAAACGTGGAGTGGGAGTTTGAGCACGGATGGCAGGAGCAGGCCACACAAACGGCCAGCTATCCAGTTTACCCAGGACTTCCTAACGGGAACTTGGTGGGTGGGGCAGCCTGGGCCCTTCCCCAGTTGTTTGGCTAGTAACTAAGTCATATAGCTGGTAGTACATTTATTTGAGACGGATGTCTTCGAAGCCGATGCCGTGGCAATCAAAAGCTCAATGTCAAGCACTTAGGTTACAATCAAAACTTAATGTCAGTACAACTATCTATATTCTCCAATACCACATCCAGTCAAAGCTTTGTTATATAACCAAAGTTCCCACCGTGTCCTGCTTTAAGGAGAACAGATTCTTATTGGACTCATGGGAATAACCAGTTTTCCATGAAGGTAAGGATACTCAGGAAGAGTTTTCCAGCCCTGGAGAAGTCAGGGAGAAAGATAAGTGGTTCAGTTCTGTTTGGAAAGGTGTAACTCAGCGACTTGCTCCGAGTTATAGGTAGCTTGCGGCTTCCCTGGTGGCTCAGTGGTAAAGATTCTACCTGCTGATGCAGGAGATGTGGGTTCAATTCCTGGGTTGAAAAGATCCCTTGGAAAAGGAAATGGCAACCCACTCCTGTATTCTGGCCTGGGGAATCCCATGGACAGAGGCTTCTGGCAGGCTAGAGTCCATGGGGTCACAAAAGCATCGGATGTGACTGAGCAATTGAACAATAACAGGTAGCTTTAGAGAAAAGAGGAAAGTGGTTCCTTAAATCTGGAAAAGCAAATGTTAAAGAATCTGAAGGTTTAACAAAAAAGCCATAAAAATCTTAACTAACCATTCTTCATCAGTTCATTTAATCCCATGTTGTGAGCTGAGCGCCGAAGAATTGATGCTTTTCAACTGTGGTGTTGGAGAAGACTCTTGAGAGTCCCTTGGACTGCAAGGAGATCCAACCAGTCCATCCTAAAGGAGATCAGCCCTGGGATTTCTTTGGAAGGAATGATGCTAAAGCTGAAACTCCAATACTTTGGCTACCTCATGCGAAGAGTTGACTCATTGGAAAAGACTCTGATGCTGGGAGGGATTGGGGACAGGAGGAGAAGGGGACGACAGAGGATGAGATGGCTGGATGGCATCACTGACTCGATGGACGTGAGTCTGAGTGAACTCCGGGAGTTGGTGATGGACAGGGAGGCCTGGCGTGCTGCGATTCATGGGGTCGCAAAGAGTCGGACACGACTGAGCGACTGAACTGAACTGAACTGTATGAATTCTTGCTCTGCTTGACCTTGAGTTAGCAGTTACACAAATCCATTAGCTTCTCCACTCATTCTGAAGAATTTTACCCAGCACAATGGTGTGACCTTAAAGTTATTTAAGCGAAGGGACCAGGAGTCTCTGCTCCCAGAGGACTGTCCTTCCCCATGGCCCAAGGATGGTGCTTTTTTTGTTTAAGATGAAGAACTTCGGCCTTTATTTGATTACAAGAGCAATTGGGAAAATACCAGAGTGAAAAAAAAAATAGCTGTCGGTAAATGATAAAAGGCTTAAAATGACCACAGTTAAAGATTGATGAGAGTTTGCAGTTGGCGAGCAAGGCAATTGGTTGTTCCTGTGAAGGTAACTGGGATGATCAGTAGCACTATATTGGGACATACCATGGAAAGCAAGGATGTTGACAAATTTCTAGGAACTTCTTATAATTTCTGAAACAACCTTTCATCCACATAAATATAATCTAAGGAAGATTATCAGTTTTTATTCGAGAATGTTTCCAATACAGTTTAACATATCGAATAGACCTAAGGAATTCAGCATCTCTTTTTACAAAGTGAGAGACCAAATCCTTTGAGATTTTCTGAGACCCTCTGGAAAATTTCTGAGTCTTAAGGTCAGGAAGATTTCATTTGGAATTTGATTTTGGAAAGTTGTCCAAAATGTCAAAAAGTTTTGAACACTTGACTAAATAGCTTCACAGATCACTGTGAAAAATATTTATTTAACCAAAGTGACAATAAAAGACTTCAAAAATAAGCATAGGGAATAACATGATTTAAAAAAGAGCTGAGCCTTTCCAGTGTTGGGAAGACTCAGCTTTCTTTCATAATCGACGACATGAGAAAGACAGCCTGAAGTACGTGGAATCTTGGCTTCCTAGGTGGCGCATTCAAAATGTAAAGCAAGTCTTTCACAGTCTCTTATTAAGAATCTCTCTCTTTAGTCGCTAAGTCGTGTCTGACTGTTGCAACCCCATGGACTGTAGCCTGCAAGGCTCCTCTGTTCATAGGATTCTCCAGGCAAGAATACTGGAGTGGGTAGCCATGTCCCTCTCTAGGGAATCTTCCCGACCCAGGAATCGAGCCAGGGTCTCCTGCATTGCAGGCAGATTCTTTACCAACTGAGCTATGAGGGAAGCCCTTATTAAGAATAGTCCAAGAAAAAAACAGTCCAATAGTCCAAGACGACTTATCCCACATCACATGAACTTGGAAAACACTTGAGTCGGTTCCTATATTTCTAAGAATTTTAGGAATATTTACTTTACATAAATGATTATTTTTCTCAAAGCCAATTAAAATAGAGCTCTTCAAGAAGTTTTTAAAGTTGATTTTGACAGTATCATTCTTACATACACATAAATACATAAACACACAGACATGCTCTGAAACAATGGCCAGTATCAATTTGGGATTTTAAGAATTGAAACTCAGGAGTCACGGATTCAGGTAAAACCCACAGAGCATTCTGGGGAAGAGAAAGAGTTGGGGACTTATAAAGGCAGAAGGATACAACGTTGTTCGAGTTTGTCTGGCAAGAATTATAATTAACTCTGACAGAAGAAAGGAAATATTTGTCCGTGAGGGGTAGGCCATCTCAGGGCAAGGGTCTGATGAGTATTTTGAGCTTCTGGAAAGTGTGCAGACATTCTGGAGGCCAGCATCAAGACCATAAGAGGTCAGGGTGCAGATCCCCTAGGGGCTGCGACGTGCGCAACCGCACTTTACCCACGGCCTCTGGTCCATTCAGAGGCCCTCTTGGCAAGACTGGTGCGATCTTGGTTTCGCCTCATAATGCAAATAGAGTTCCACTGTCGTCAGAAAACTAAGGCTTGCGGTTTTCCCAAGTGCAGGATAGTTCCATCTCAGTGTCTGACCTCTTGCAGCCCCTGCAAACATTGTGACTGGGGTTGATGAGCAGGATGGTTGGGTGTGGGTTTTACTTCTAGAGTTACATTTCTGTCTTGCAAAGACTCGATGAATAGGGCAAGGACTGTTATTTTTAATTCTTCCAAGAAGTGGTGCAGCCTGAGTGATAACATTAACACGTTTCCCTACCCATCCAACCACCCTATTGTTTAGTATCGGGAAGATTTTTTGACTGGGCAGGGATTAAAGATGCCGTGGAGCCTCAGGTTTAATTCCGCGTTTCTGTAAGTTATTCCGCAATGGCTTCAGGGTGCTTTCCCTTCCCTCTCAAGTGCAAGGTTGAAACAGCTTCCACCAGGCCTGACCTCAGCCTCCCGCTGGGCCACCCTCTGCCAGGACAGCAGGTCCCAGGGGCAGGTCTGGCTTTCTGCTATCTTGAGTGGGGGATGGGGTGGAGGTTTCTCCAGGAAGTCGACAGGCCTGCCGCACAACTCCAGGGTGATCGGGTGCGGAGGACAGCCCTTAGCAGCCAGCTCTGCTGAGTGGGCTGTGGGTGTTCATGGATGTTTTCAGCTCTAAATCTGGTAGAATCTCCTGAGAGGGAGGTGGGAAAGGCGAACGAGCAAAGGGCTCCTTGATTTAAGAGATCTGTTACCGTCCAGAGGCCGCGAGTTCTTCCTGGTGGGGGACCAGAGTGCACTTGCGTGGGGGCTGCGTGGGGGGTCTGGGACTGAGGGCATCAGGAGGGTCCCAGGCCCGGTGCTGCAGGCGGTTCCTGGGTATCAGCATCCCAGACGTCTGCCTCCTGCCTAGAGGTCAGGCCGGTATTCTCTGAAAGGAAGAGAGGTTAAAAGCAGACAGCTGCGTACTTGTGGCTGATCTGTGTGTTGTATGGGCTTCCCAAGGCAGGAGATGTAAGAGGTGCAGGTTGGATCCCTGGCTTTGGAAGGTCCCCTGGAGAAGGAAATGGCAACCCACTCCAGTATTCTTGCCTGGAGAATCCTGTGGACAGAAGAGCCTGGTGGGCTACAGTCCATGGGGTCGCAGAGAGTCAGACACGACTGAGTGACTTAGCAAGCTCAGGATGAAGTGCAATAGCAGGCAAGACTAGAGCCCTGTAAGAATTTACAGATGTCCGGAATGTTAGTGCAGAGAGTGTGTTTGGGAAGAAGTTTCTAGATATTTTTGTAAGGAGAAGATATACTACAGAAGAAAACCACATTTTCTATCATTTGTTACTGAAACAGAGAAGCCATATCCCTATGCTTCCTTATGGCTTAAAGGTTTCTGGCCTCTTAAACTGATGGAGGTGAACACATCTGTGTGTTGTGGGTGAGAATGGGTGGTCTCAGTGTAAAGTGGATCAGAGTGGGAGAGTCTGGGATAGACTTGCCAGAGCTATGAGAGGCTGAGCTTCACACGGCAACTAGAGGGGAAAGGTGGATGCCAGCACCCGTGGTTAAAGTTAGGAAACTTTCGAACAGCAATCAGGGGCTCACGGAGCCCCTCGGGACGCTCTCCAGTCTCTAAAATTAGGGAAATCTCAGACAGCAATCAGGGGCTCACGGAGCCCCTCGGGACGCTCTCCAATCTGCATCTTGAGTCGGAAGGCCGGTGCGCTCCCCAGGCGAACACGGGTGCTGCTCCGTGGACTGTCTCTGTGGACACACTCGCACTCTAGTTACCTTCGTCTTCTTACACATTTGCCAGGAATTACTGGCCTTAAAAGTGACCGCGCCCCTGTCTTCCACTTTGGCGCCTCCGCGCCCAGCCCTGAGAGCCGTCCTCTGCCAGCCTGCCTGGGCAGCCCCCTCGCCTCCGGGTCTGGAGCGGCCACGCCTTCCTCCGTGTGGCCTGAGATGGGCCGCTTGGCGGTCACCTGCCTGTTGACCGGTTGCGGTTGGGGTCCTTTGTGGTCTGAATGAACGGATCTGGTCTTAAAGAATAATCACCTTCTTCATGTCTGTTCTTAGCGGGGAGGCCTTGGCGTCTGTCCAGCACTTAATGAGAAATCATCATCCAATTATGTTTAATTTTTTCCCCTCAGTTCTTCGTGTGTTTGACATAATGGTGACAATGAAAGAAACTTGAGTGGCAAACGCATCAATAAATAAAAGCACGTTGCAGTTATATTCTGCCCCTGACGCTTTTGCTCCATGACTGTAATTTTTGCAGGACAGAATCTGTGTAGCAATGTGTGCTCATGCCGCTCAGCCTTTGCGTCTCGGGGTTTGCCAGCAGGGTGAGCGAGCGCTACTTTGCCCTCAGAAGAAGGACAAAGTAGCACTGAATGCCCAAGATTTTATATTAAAAAAATTAAATTTCTTTTGTTTTTCATACTGATAAAAATCTGGCTGCATTCCAGTTATCAGGATAAATGAGTGTGCTGTCCATAGAAACGAGCTCTTCTGTTTAAATGAAGAGCAGATAAAGCTATACCTGCGATGAATCTAATCTGTTCAGCAACAGGTCATAGAACCGTGATCTATGAAGTGGTTTATGCAGGCTGGGTAACTTTTTAGATGAGGGCCGCTCACCTTCACCTCAAGCTTCTTGGGCTAAATTCTCTGTGTCTCTGGAACTTAGATCGTTTTAGGAGAAAGGGGAAAGACGGAAAAGGCCGAGTTTCCCTCTCCTCTTTCACATGCGAGGCGCTTCTGTGTCATCGGTGTCTGGGCGATGGGGCTTTACGCGCTGTCTTTTCTTGGGATTTACAGCACCCGAGAGGACAGTGACTCTGCACAGCCCCTGGGGAAGGGACAGGGCAGGCTGGGCCTTCCAGAACTCTTCTGCGCATGCTGCGAGCCGTCTGCCGAGAGAGGCTGTCCACGGAATGCTGTGCTTTTGCAGCAATACTAGTTCTGATGATTCAGGAAGCTTTTTCCGTCACAGGTCGTTTTCCGGGAGGAATGTGGTAAGGATGGCAGTTTCATCACTGTTAATAAAGTCCTGTAGGTTGTGTTATGTAGCTAAGAGAGGTGCCATTTATGGACCTGGGCTGCTTTACTAGATTCCAGTAGTAATTTTAAACGTAGGAGAATCCTAATATTGACCTCTGTGCCAGCCAGTCATTTTATGCTAACTTGCTTTTTCAAAAAACACATCATGGAGAATTGACCACCAGGCCAAGAAAATGAAAGGCTATTTTTTCGAGTCCTGTTTCAATTAACTTTAAAAATAACAAAAACATGTGGACCACTAGACCCATTTGGGGCAATGTCCGGTGACGTCTAAGGCGGCCTCCGCTTGGAGAGGTTGGTGTGCTGAAGGCGGCTTGCCTGGCTTTGCACAGGTGAGTCTGCTGAAGTTCACAAAGCGGCCCCTACATTTCTGATTAAGTCACAGCTAACGGAGTTGTTCGAGGAAGGCCTGGGTGGAGGGACTGCAAGTGTCAGCTTCAGTCCACAGGTACTTTAAAGGGAAGATCTAAGTCGCTGGGTTCTGAACACTTTTGATTCATGTAATGGTTGTTTTGCTCAAAATGTCTTTCTAATTGAAACTTCTTTTAAACTATTTGGTGGGACTTCCTGATCCCACATTCCTCGTGGCCCAAAAATCAAAACATAAAACAGAACCCATATGGCAGCAAATTCAATAAAGACTTTAAAATGGTCCACAATAAAAAAATAATCTGGGCAGCAGAACGCTCAGTCGTGTCCAACTCTTTGTGATCCCATAGACTGCAGCTTGCCCGGCTCCTCTATCCATGGGATTTTCCAGGCAAAAGTACTGGAGCAGCTTGCCATTTCCTGTTTCAGGGAATCTTCCCGACCCGGGGATCGAACCTGTGTCTCCCATGCTCCTGCATTGACTGTCAGATCTTTCACCAGTAGCGCCACTTGGGAAGCCCAATACCCGGTGTAGTTTTGGTTTAAGGAAGGCGGGAAGGACTGAAGGAATGAACTCTAGGTAATTAGCTAGGATGACAAGCCATTCTTTTAAGTAGATTCACAAGAAGGAAAACCATCTTTCTTTCCTGCCTGTGATGAATTGAGTTTTTTTAATAGAAAAATTCATTACTAAATTTAACTTTTATGCCATTAACTGGGAATAAGAAAAAGGATGGAATTTTTAAAAAGTATCATTAAGTAGATGATTATATAACATTTAAATTAAAATTGCTTCTTTAAAACTCTACTCTTAGGTTTTAAAAACCTCTATAGAGCCATCACCATAGCTTTTTTTTTTTCTTCCAACCTGTGCTTTGAAGGAGAAACAATGAGTAAATATTAAAGGATGTTTTTTACACCCCAATTTTTAAAAAATTAAATTTAGAATTTCAGCTTCTTTATGTTGTCTATGTAATCTGTTCCACATCTATTAGTAATTCCAAACATCTAGTAACATTTGGGAGAAAAATAATATTGCACTTTAATACTAGCCTAGGCTGCTGTGATGAAAGTGAAAGAGGAGAGTGGAAAAGTTGGCTGAAAACTCAACATTCAGAAAACTAAGATCATGGCATCCAGTCCCATCACTTCATGGCAAATAGATGGGGAAACAATGGAAACAGTAAGAGATTTTATTTTGGGGGGCTCCAAAATCACTGCAGATAGTGACCGCAGCCGTGAAATTAAAAGACATTTGTTCCTTGGAAGAAAAGCCATGACCAACCTAGACAGCATATCAAAAAGCAGAGACATTACTTTGCCAACAAAGGTCCATCTAGTCTAAGCTGTGGTTTTTCCAGTAGTCATGTGTGGATGTGAGAGTTGGACTATAAAGAAAGCTGAGTGCCGAAGAATTGATGCTTTTGAACTGTGGTGTTGGAGAAGACTCTTGAGAGTCCCTTGGACTGCAAGGAGATCCCACCAGTCCATCGTAAAGGAAATCAGTCCTGAATATTCATTGGAAGGATGAAATTAAAAGACATTTGTTCCTTGGAAGAAAAGCCATGACCAACCTAGACAGCATATCAAAAAGCAGAGACATTACTTTGCCAACAAAGGTCCATCTAGTCTAAGCTGTGGTTTTTCCAGTAGTCATGTGTGGATGTGAGAGTTGGACTATAAAGAAAGCTGAGTGCCGAAGAATTGATGCTTTTGAACTGTGGTGTTGGAGAAGACTCTTGAGAGTCCCTTGGACTGCAAGGAGATCCCACCAGTCCATCGTAAAGGAAATCAGTCCTGAGTGTTCATTGGAAGGACTGATGCTGAAGCTGAAACTCCAATACTTTGGCCACCTGATGCAAAGAGCTGACTCACTGAAAAGACCCTGATGCTGGGAAAGACTGAAGGCAGGAGGAGAAGGGGACGACAGAGGATGAGACGGCTGGATGGCATCACCGACTCGATGGACATGGGTTTGGGTAAACTCCAGGAGTTGGTGACGGACAGGGAGGCCTGGTGTGCCGCAGTCCATGGGGTCACAGAGAGTCCGACACGACTGAGCGCCTGACCTGACCTGAACTGAGCTGACTGAACCTGCTGTGGCTGCCAGGCGTCTGCCGGGGCGGGGGGGGCGGGTGGTGCCAGCCCGGGGCTGCTGCTCGGCTGCGGGCGGCCAGGGTGGGCTCTCAAGGCTGGAGTCTCGGTGGGATCGTTGGGAGGAAGGAGGAGGTGAGTCCACCCGGCTCACCTGTGAGCGCAGGGGGATGGTCAGTGTGCAGGCCACGCACTCTGCATCCCACCTCGTTCTCCCGTTTGGCTTCCTGGCCACGTGTGCAGAGGGCTCTGGGGTGTGGGCCTCTGGTGTCCAGCACACATGCCTGCCCCTTCTGAGCGGGGTCCCGATTCCTGGCTGAGCCCTGGGGGCGGGGGCACCACACAGGCTGGACGCAGAGGCTATGCAGGCGAGGTGAGGGAGGCCCACGAGGGTGGCCAGGGCGCAGGATCGCCGGGCTGCTTACCCTGGCTCTCCCTCCACTGACGGGGCTGTGAGCTCCCCTCGGCCTCGGTTCTCCTGCCTGTAAAGAGGTGACAAGCGCTGCCTTGCAGAGCCAGAGAGGGACGTCAGTGAGGTGTCAGGGCCGGGCATGGGGTGACCTCCTAGGCGACTCCTGCACCTTCCTCAGTCTGCTCAGCTCTCCCGGGCCTGTGGGGCCCTAGGGAGCCGGGTGGACCCCACAGCTGCTCCTTCACCATCGCCCTCAGGGGCCTGGAGGAGGCTCTCGGGGCCTGTGGGACAGCCGGTCTCCCTGGGTCACCTGGGGGGCACCCGAGAGCTCGGGCAGCTAATCTGAAGTGTTAAGACGCTGGCCAGGAGGAGCCTCGGTGGGTCCTGGGCTTCGAGCAGGCACGGAAGCTGGCAGGCTCCGGGGGCCCGTGCGTGGCTGGGGTGCCGTGCCCCGGGCGCTGCTGCAGTCTGTGGGCGAGGTTCTGTCTTTAATGTGTGTTCTGGCCGTTGCTCTTCCATCTGTTCAGTTTCTCAGTGTGTGTGAGTGACAGAAGACCCTGAACGTGTAACTGAACTCCTCGAGGAGACGGACGTTTGCTATCTCCCCATAGCGTCTTCTTGGGGGGAACCCCAAAGCGTGACTTGAACTCAGCAGCTGTGTTCCCAGAAACGGCCGTGAGAAGCAACAGCTGCTGCTACTTAAAAGCTTCCTTCAGACCCACCGCCCAGAAGGCTGAGCTGGTGGAGGTGCAGGCGCCCTGGCCCAGAGCCCGCGGCGGGGGCTGGAGCCCGTGTCCCCGGGCACCCCCTGCTCCTTGCCTGCCATCAGGCCCAAGATCACAGAACTGGAAGGGCCCCAAAAGCGACTCGTCCAGCGCCTGCCTCGGAAGAGCACTTGTAAACAGCTTTATAAAAAAAGTCCAGCTGAGGTCGAGACCCCATCATGTCACTTGGCAGTGGCTGAGCGTGGGATTCAAACTTCCAGAAAGTCAAACGGAAAAGGCCGCCATGAACGGAGATGAGAGGCCGTGGCTGCACGGAGGGGCGTGCAGCTGCTCGAGGCCGACAGGCTTGTGCGGCCGGTGCGGCTGCCGTGTTGTGGCTGTTTACTCGCTCAGTCGTGTCCGACTCCGCGACCCCGTGGACTGCAGCCCTCTAGGCTCCTCTGTCCATGGGAATCTCCAGGCAAGAATATGGGAGTGGGAAGTTGCCCTTCCCTTCTCCAGGGGATCTCCTGCCTTGGCAGGCGGATTCTTTACTGCTGAGCCTCCTGGGAAGTCCGGGGTGTATGGAGGGTGTTAACTCAGCAAACCGCTCCTCATCAGCCACAGGGCCTCTTTTCTGAATCGGCCAACTTTGCAGCTACATACACAGCCTCTTGGCTAAACACGTGCATTCCTAACCCCTGTTTAAGCTTTCTCTCCCTCCTGTTCAGTTCAGTTCAGTTCAGTCGCTCAGTCGTGTCCCTTAGCAGCAGGCAACTCCAATTATTTTTTTAATTAGCAAGAGAAAAATCTTAAACTGACATAAAGAGCGCAGTAGTAGTACAATAAATCGCTTTTCCCTGGACCATTTGAGAGTAAGCTGAGGCTGTGATGCTCCATCACTCTGAAGTGCTCAGTATGATTTTTTTTTTTTTTTACAAACTGCCTACCTGACTCTAAAACACGATCAGAATCAGGAAAGTAGCGTCGCTGTGTCATATGTTGTGCAGTAACACATTCCTTAAAATTACCACTGTCTAATCTTCAACCCCATTTACGATTAACCCTTAAACTTCAAGGTTATAATTGTAATGTTGCTAAGTCGCTTCAGTCGTGTCCGACCCTGTGCGACCCCATAGACAGCCTCCTACCAGGCTCCTCCGTCCCTGGGATTCTCCAGGCAAGAACACTGGAGTGGGTTGCCATTTCCTTCTCCAATGCAGGAAAGTGAAAAGTGAAAATGAAGTTGCTCAGTTGTGTTCGACTCTTAGTGACCAAATGGACTGCAGCCTACCAGGCTCTTCCGCCCATGGGATTTTCCAGGCAAGAGTACTGGAGTAGGGTGCCATTGCCTTCTCCTATAATTGTAATAAAATCAGGTAAATAGCTTTTCTATATCTTAGTACCATCCAACTATCATTTCAGTTCAGTTCAGTTGCTCAGTCGTGTCCGACTCTTTGCTATAAGATGTGATAAAAATAGTCTTCACATTACGGCAAAAACTATACCAGATGAGGAATATCACCGTAAAACACTCAAGATATACAAAGTAATTTTGTATATACAGAAGGTGTCTCTGTGGGGGGAATGTAATGAAGTGAGGTGTTTCCTTTTAATCGCCCAGAAATGGACCCAAAGTTGATAGGCGAATAAGAAACAGAAGCACAAACTCCATCACATAGGCTATGAAGACATCTGAACTCTAACCCTTTAAACAAGAGGAAGTGCTTCTAGATCAGCGACAATCTATCTCATGGGTGTAGGGATTCAAGTGTGCAGTTGAAAAATAAATAAATACAAAGGGGCATTGCAAAGCTGTTTTTAACATATCATCAAGTTTATGGGTTAAAAAAAACCCACACAAAATGACACTCTGTATTTTAATTCTACTTTGCATTTTCTCTGAGGACACATGCTCGCAAATGTATAAAAGATCTGAAAAAAGCCCAGCAAATTGACGAGACTAGCGGGGTTAGGGAGTCGGGGAGAGGCACGGCTGTCATTTATTATTACATTATAGCTTTTTGGAACTGTTCAAAATGTACTTGAATTGCTCATATAGTTAAGTTTTGATTAGAAACATAATTATAAAAATTACCAATTCTTTCTCCTGTTGTCAAGCAATAGTGATCAGACCAGGCCAAATTCTTGTCCTTTCCTGTGTCTCCCACTGCCTTGAACTTGCAGAGATGTAGCTAAAGATGGTCTGAAATGACTAAATGACTCTGGGAGAAATAGGAAGTAACCCTCTTCTGACAGAGAAGTAGTTAGTACAACCACATCCGTGGATAGAGATGTTCATGGCTCGAGTCAGGGTGAGACACAGGCTGGAGGCAAAAGAACTTTAGTGACGATTTCAGACGCAGCAGGTCAGCCTGGGCTTCCTTGGGGCGTGGTGGCTGGGTTCCCAGAGCGGGTGTCTCAGAAGAGCTCGTCAAAATGCAGGACCTTCTTATAGCGTCACCCAGCCTCGGAGGTCACCTCCCATCAATCCAGCCACACTCTGCTGGCCAGAACATCACCAAGTCGGCCCAGAGTCAAGGGCAGGAGATAGCTGACTCGAGAGAAGAGCTTTGAGGTCACACTGTTTGGAAAAAAAAACCCACAAAAAACCTTGGGATGAGAGATACTGTGGCTATTCTTGGAAATTCCAGCCTGCTACTGAACCGTATGTAAGAGTGTTTGACAAAGATTCCAGACATCTGTGCTTCCCAGGGAGCAGGAAGCACGGATTATCCTTGTGAAGTGAGTTAAGACACAGTGAGGCATTTCAGTGTACATTTACTAGTTTGCTGACGTAATAGGCAGGCTTCCCTGGTGGCTCAGTGGTGAAAAATCAGCCTGCAATACAGGGGGATGCAAGTTCAGTCCCCGAGTTGGGAAGATCCCCTGCAGAAGGAAATGGCTACTCGCTCCAGCATCCTTGCCTGGGAAATCCCAGGGACAGAGGAGCCTGGCACGCTGCGGTCCACGGGGTCACAAAGCCAGACCTGACTTAGTGACTAAAGAGCAACAAGGCTGATATAAGAACAAGCTGGCGCGAAAGAGGCCGTTACAGTCCAGCGGCTTAAAAATGTGGGAAACAGCTGTGGGGGGAAATAAAATAAGTTTGTACCTCTGCAGTTAGAACTTTGCAGGGCTTGGCTCCCTCTGCTCCCAGCCTGGGTGGTCTCTCTGAGGTTGTCAAGGGCTCCAGGGAGGGTCAACCTCAACTTAAAGCGTACAGACTCCTGCCATTTAGAATCAAGCTTTGGCGGCATGAAGAATAAAGAAAATACCACCTTCTGAGACAAATACTATTACTGCGCCAGTATGTGACCACGTGCGAGAGAAACGGGCTCTCTGATACAGCCGGCGCCGGGTGGGGCAGGCGGGGGTGTGGTCTCTTTTCAGATCTGTGTCAACACTACTGATTCCTACTCTTGCCCCTTTGCACCAGCTCGGTGAGCACGGTCTGTCCCTCCACCGTCTCTGCCTGCTTCTCATCAAGGCTATTCATTTTCTTTGACAAAATGCTTTGGACCCGCCCTGCTGGCTCCCACCTTCCTGATCTAGAAGAAGTTGCTTTCCCATCTGTGCTCTGGAGGCCAGCTCAATTACGCTGTGTTTTTCTAGATGAAATTGGGCCTAGAGGCCTCCTGTGCTCCAGGGGTGTTGAGACCGCCGCCTTGATGCAGGCTTGGGGCCACCTGGGTTCCTGCCGCTGGCATCTCAGCCCAGCTGCCTCCAGCTGCTGGGGTGGCCTCTCTGACTCCGGGGCTCCCTCCTTGCCTGGCTCCCAGGGCACAGGGGTGACTGAGATTTCTGTGTGCACCGTGCCCTCTGGACAGAGTCCAGGCCACCGAGAGGACGTTTATGGGCCAGTGGCGCCCAGCACAGACCTGACTAGGTACCATCAACGTTAGTCTCTGCTTTTCCCTTTCTGTGAGGGGTAGAAAAATGAGCCGACCCATCCCCGTGCCCAGACCCCTTTGGAGCGCCACCCTGCCTCCAGAGGCTTTCTAGCGCGCCCTCAGATGCTGCTGCTGTGAGGACCGAGGCTTCTTGCAGACGTTGCTTCGGCATTCTTTGCATCTTTCCCCCGGCCTCCCCTGTATGCAGATGACAACTGTGGCCCCAAAACAAAGTCCTGCTCTTCGCAAAGCGACTGATTTTGGCTTCTGGAGGTGAACACAAGGCAGAACTCCAGGATCAGAATCGTTGATTAGACCAAACGAGTGTGAATCAGTCACCTTTGACAGTACGTTAGATTTTTTTAAAGGAATAATTGTCTATATTTCCTCACTGGCTGCACTGGGTCTTTGCTGCTCTGCAGTTGCAGTGAATGGGGGGCTAGGCTCTGGCTGTGGTGGTGACGGCTGCTCACTGCGGCGGCTCCTCTTGCTCGAGGGCCTGTCGGCTCAGTAGCTGTGGCCCATGGGCGCAGCTGCTCTGCAGCACGTGGGCTCTGTGCCGACCAGGGCTTGAGCCCTGCCTCCTGCATTGGCAGGTGGGTTATTTACCGCTGAGCCACCGGGGAAGCCCGGCTTTGATTTTCGGAGTGTTTAAGTTTAAATGTCTAGTCCTTTCTTGATGATCACTTTTTAAAGTTCTCTGCATCAAAGCTCTAACCCCAGAATGAGGACCTAGTCTCTGGGCCTATTCCCGAGACGCGCATCCTGTGCCCAGCATGCAGGTGACTTCTTAGGAGGGGCTGTGTGAAATCACCCCCTCTCCCCCAACCTCTCCCCCAGCCCTTGCCCTGCTTTTAACAGTTGTTTCTCTGACAAGAGTCTGTTTGCTGAATGACAGACCCCATGCCATGCTCCTCAGCCTGGATAGAACCAGGTGTCGCTCGTTGGAAAGGGCAGAGAGCTTGCTCCCGGAGGCCAGGCCTTCCTGGGTGAGCGGGCAGCCGGAGGGACACAGCTGGCCCACAGAAACCCCAGGTTGCTCACGGCTCACCCGGGCACTCCAGGCC
The DNA here is from genome assembly GCA_006408615.1 of Connochaetes taurinus. Taxonomy (NCBI): domain Eukaryota; kingdom Metazoa; phylum Chordata; class Mammalia; order Artiodactyla; family Bovidae; genus Connochaetes; species Connochaetes taurinus. Next base: position 20,720 of record SJXO01001580.1, read on the forward strand.
CAGCTGTCCCCTGATCTGAACCAGTGACCTCGAAACCCGAGTCTTCTCCCAGCCGGAATGTCCCGTCACATGCTGTTTTATTTTAAACTCTGGCTTCCCTGCAGAGCCCTGCGCTCAGACGCCCCCGCGGGGTCAGATGGCGGTGGGCACTGCCTGCCCAGGGCCCACTGGCTGCGGTGGCCTGGGCCATGGGCTCCTCACTAGCGCCTGGGGGTGAGGCCCTGCCTCACCTTGGGGGGCGAGCCCCCAGCTGGCCCCACTCGGGACTGGCCCCACCCTGCAGGCCCAGCCTGACGAGTGTTGGAGGTCAAGCGTGGCTGCCCCTCGCTCCCCATCTACCCAAAGCAGCTCCCCAGCCTGTCCCCCCACCCCGATCAACTTGGCCCTTCCCGCACACCCCCAATGGGACTTGAATGAGAACTCTCAGGACTGCAGAGACTGAAGGGGCTTCCAGCTTGCCCCCTCCCACCGCCCGTCGCTGGTCCTCGTGCCCCTGGGGGGCCCCCCCGGGCCTCCTATTAGGATGGTGACTCAGGCCCTGGAGCCTGGTCACACCCTCAGGGCTCTGCTCCCAGGGGCATGGCATCCAAGGGTGCGTCAGTCCTGCCGGGCTTCTGGAATGCTCTCTTTGAGGCCACAGCGTTCCGCCTACTGGGCTGGCTGTGAGTCCCTGGAGCTTGCCCGCTCCCTCCTGCGAAGGCCACTGATATTGGGGACGCTGGTGCCCGGCCTCCCGTCCACCCCGAACTTCAGAATGTCCGAAATGGGGTCTGCGCTGAGGCTCTTGAGAGGAGATGGTCCTGGACTGGGGTGGGCCCTCAGTCCGGCGGCTGGTGTCTCTGGACGCAGAGGGCGGGCGGCCGAGTGAAGCGGGCGGCAGAGCGGGGGCGACGCGGCCTCAGTCCTCGGAAGCCTGGGCCCGGGAGCTGGGGGAGCGGGAGGAACCCCGCCCCAAGACCGCAGGGGCGCGCGGCACACCGTGATCTCGGACTTCTGAGCTCCAGACCTGGCGGGGAACGCACCTTTGCCGTGTGAAGTCACCCCGTGAAGTCAGGCCCAGGTCCTCCAGCCACAGGGCGCTTGCGAGTCATGCGACCCTCGGGGGGCCGTTGGGTCTAGCGCTCCCTCCTGCCCCTCTTGGAAACCTCGTCTTGCGGTGTGTCCTGCAGGGTGGCTGTGCAGAGAGCCCTGGGCTGGTCACTGCAGCCTGTGGTCCCCCTCCTCAGGGACAGGGAAGAGGGCACCCCTCCCCCAGTCGCCCCCCAACCCTCCATTCTGTGTGAGGTCCTCATTCACGGATCTGCAGGGCCCACCCAGCCTCAGAACTGCTTCCAACAATCTGTTCCACAAGAATGCTTTCCCCATCAGGGGTGAGTCATAATACTGAGTCACAATCTGTATTAAAGCTGTGATTCCCGATTCCAACATACTTGGAAGTTTACTAATCCACCCTTAGAGCTGATTTAAGGTTTTTTCCACTGTAAGAATCTGGCTCCAAAGCCATCCTACCGGCATCTTGGAGGTGACTGATTCTGGTGGGAACCGGAAGAAGAAAAACTCGGGCAGGGCACCGTCTGCCTGGAAGCGTTTCCTGGTCCCCATCAGCTCTGTCCCCTGTCCTGAGCCAGCAGGAAGTGAGAGGCCAGCCCATGTGACTGAGAGTGAGAACGTTCAAGAACATTCTTTCGTCCCCACACTAATCAGCGCACATTCTTCCCAAGCCGTCTCACAGGGTGTCGTCGACGAGTGTGACTCCTGTGCTCAACCCAACAGCTAGGAAACAGCCCATCGCCCCTCAAGCTCTCCGCGAGATGTGCAGTTACTGGGTGATTTACAGCTTTGTCCTTTGGGATCGTTTTGAACGAGGAGGATTTTCTTTGCTTAAGTGTTGCAAATTAGCTGTCTGCTTCAAGTTCTGGTATAAATTCTCTCTCAGCCTCTGAACTTTTGAAGACAGAGTCTCTTGGCTGTTTTCTGCCAGGACGTTCTCCGTCGTGGGGCTGCCCTGGGGTGTAGCGGCGTCGCTAGCCTCTACTCACCGCGGCAGAGACCCAGCCCGCCTGGTGCAGCCTCGCCTGTTTGTTGGGAGCCATCCTGCGGTCCATCTACCCCTGAATCCCCTTTTGGGCCTCCCTGGGGGCTCAGTGGTAGAGAACCCGCCCACCAATGCAGGAGATGTGGGTTCAATTCCTGGGTCGGGAAGGTCCCCTGGAGAAGGGCGTGGCAACCCACTCCAGTATTCTTGTCTGGGAAACCCCATGGACAGAGGAGCCTGGAGGGCTACAGTCCACGGGGTGGCAAAGAGTCAGACACGACTGAAGCAACTGGGCACGAACCCCTGGAAGGGGCCAGCTTTGGTATATGTGGCATCTTGCCAAAGCAACCTCTGAGCACTCTATGAGCTCACCGGTCGGGGGGGGCGGGGGCTGCTGTAGACCTCACCGTCCTACTGCGCAGGTGAAGCTCCGTGGGCAGGTGCCCACCTCCACAGCACACCTGTGGCTCTGCCTTGACCACCCAGCAAGGCAGCCATCCCTCTGGCTCCACCCCTGCTGACTGTCCAGGGCTCTCTGCCGCCTGAGGCAGTTGGGCTCTTTTTCTCTCATTGAGGGGGAAGTGCTACAGCGTGGACAGGGCAGCTGTGGGCCTGTTTGCTTTCAGAATTCCTTGGAGACACCTTGCAGGGAAAACCGCAGCTTCTTGGCAGGTGTGATCACAGCTGATGACTGACATTCGCATTTGAACCTTGAGCTCTTCCGAGAAGGACAAGAGTATACAGAACAACCAGCTACCTGGAGTCTAGATTGCTGGCCTCGGCTGGGACTCAGGTGTGTTAAGATCACATTGACTGGTGAAGTGACTCCATCTTCTGGCAAAAATTTGCTTCATTTTGTACCCTGAAGTAATTTTTGGCTGAAATATGCCATCCCAGCCAAATCCATTTGGATTTATGCATCTTGCCCTTGCCCACAAATGTTAAAAAAGCTTCCTAAGGAAATTAAATTTACAAAAGTGGCTGAACTTCTGGTCACAAGTGACCCGTTATAGGGAATGTTAATTCTAAGTCAAACAGGGGTAATGGGGGCTGAACAAAAACCAAATCTTCTGGGTGATTCATGAGCGCTTTCATGACAGCGTGTGCATGATACACTATCTCACAGAAATACTCTGCACACTCTTGCTGCTTGTTAGATGCTAGTCTAATGGGTTTTCTATTTTTAGAGACTAACCATGTCATCCAGTGGAAAAAGAAACCACACTCAGTAAATTCCACAGCTTTAAATATCCTTATTTCCCAAAAGGGTTACGTTAAGACCTTCCGACCTCCTTAATTCTGGCTTAAAGTTTTCACAGGTGACTCTGTGCGACATGATCTGGCTCATATTTTTATGTCTTTATCGCCAGTGCTGAGATGTGCTCAGTCATGTCCGACTCTCTGTGGCCCCATGGACTGCAGCCTGCCAGGCTCCTCTGTCCACGGGCTTCTGCAGGCAAGAGCCCCGGAGTGGGCTGCCATTTCCTCCTCCAGGGATCTTCCCCACCCGGGGACCTTCCCCACCCAGGGCATCTTCCCCACCCGGGGACCTTCCCCACCGAGGGCATCTTCCTCCACCTGGGCATCTTCCCCACCTGGGAACCTTCCCCACCCGGGGACCTTCCCCACCAAGGGCATCTTCCTCCACCTGGGCATCTTCCCCACCCGGGGACCTTCCCCACCGAGGGCATCTTCCTCCACCTGGGCATCTTCCCCACCTGGGAACCTTCCCCACCCGGGGACCTTCCCCACCAAGGGCATCTTCCTCCACCTGGGCATCTTCCCCACCCGGGGACCTTCCCCACCGAGGGCATCTTCCTCCACCTGGGCATCTTCCCCACCTGGGAACCTTCCCCACCCGGGGACCTTCCCCACCAAGGGCATCTTCCTCCACCTGGGCATCTTCCCCACCCGGGGACCTTCCCCACCGAGGGCATCTTCCTCCACCTGGGCATCTTCCCCACCTGGGAACCTTCCCCACCCGGGGACCTTCCCCACCAAGGGCATCTTCCTCCACCTGGGCATCTTCCCCACCCGGGGACCTTCCCCACCGAGGGCATCTTCCTCCACCTGGGCATCTTCCCCACCTGGGAACCTTCCCCACCCGGGGACCTTCCCCACCAAGGGCATCTTCCTCCACCTGGGCATCTTCCCCACCCGGGGACCTTCCCCACCGAGGGCATCTTCCTCCACCTGGGCATCTTCCCCACCTGGGAACCTTCCCCACCCGGGGACCTTCCCCACCAAGGGCATCTTCCTCCACCTGGGCATCTTCCCCACCCGGGGACCTTCCCCACCGAGGGCATCTTCCTCCACCTGGGCATCTTCCCCACCTGGGAACCTTCCCCACCCGGGGACCTTCCCCACCGAGGGCATCTTCCTCCACCTGGGCATCTTCCCCACCCGGGGACCTTCCCCACCGAGGGCATCTTCCTCCACCTGGGCATCTTCCTCCACCCGGGGACCTTCCCCACCTGGGGATCAAAGCTTCATCTCCTGCAGTGGGCAGTGGATTCCTTACCACTGAGCCCACCTGGGAAGCCAGGATAGCCAGTATCTTGAACTAAATATCTTAAAGCGTGGGCGACAGATTAGATGGTGAGGGGACAGAAACATACAAAGTCAACAGCATTTAGACTAGGCTCTCTCAGATGAAATTTTATAGGGAAACAGTCAAACAACCTGACATTTAAAAATAACCGATTAATAATTCATTCCATTTTCAAACTTGTTCAATAGATTTTAACATTTAAAAAGATTGGTTTGAATGATGTATACAAATGAATAAACACATCTCTGGGGAGACTGGAAACTCTCAGAGGAGCAGAAATAACAGAGTGAGAAGACCATCACTTACAACCATCACGGTAACCAGGCCAGTGGCTCAGCCTGCTAAGCTGCGGACTCTTGACCGCCTCTCAAAGTATCGGTCCATCCCCACGAAATCCTGATTACAGAGAGGGGAAAGAATCCGGCAGACACCCTCCAGGAATCCTGCCTGGAGAATCCCATGGACAGAGGAGCCTGGCGGGCTACAGTCGGTGGGGTCACAGAGTTGGACAAGACTGAGCGAGTAACACGCGCGCACACGTTGAAGAGACACGCTCGGCCACTGGCAAGCAGCCGGCCAGTGCGCCTGCCACAAGGCTGAGTGTGTCCCAGGGCTCGAAAAATTGTGGGGCCCTTCGCTGTTCACCTGAGACTGTCACAACATTGTTAATTGTAAAACAATACAAAATAAAAGCTTATTTTTTTTTTTTAAATTTCAATCACGGAGCAGAAACGAATCGACAGAACGAGGCTGTGTCTGAAGTGACTGAGAGCACAGGACCTGCCGCCCCAGGCTGTGCCTGCGGCCCGAGGTTCCGTTCTGCGCGCCTGGCCCGGCTGTGGTCCTGCCCGGCTGGCCTGACCCGGCGCCGGGCTCAGCGAGGCGTCCGCGGGGGCCGGGCGGGTCCGCGGCCAGGCGGGCTTCCTCCCGAGAGCGGCAGCTGCCCCAGCTGCTGCCAACGCCTCCACACCTGACCCTCTCATTCACGTTTTTGGAGGCTTCACCGCGTCCCCAAACCACCCCTGAGCAGCTGGGCCGCCCGGCGCCTCTGCTGATCTTTCTCAGCCGCCGGGGGAGAAGTTCTGGCTGTGCCCGGCGCTGGGTTCCGCTCTCCGCCCCGGCTCCCTCTGTCCGGAGACGGCGATGTCGCCGCAATTTTAGGACACAGCCTCCACAACAGTGACTCGTGTCGCTGTGACCTCCTCTGCGGTGGAACGGGGCTGCGGCTGAGTTCTCCTGTTTCATCTGAACGCCTTGCAAAGAGCAAAGAGAAACTTTAAACTGAAAGATGACAGGTTAGCTGTTTTTGTTTTTTGTTTAGAATATTTCTTGTCCCATAAAATGGAAACCATCACATTTTATCTCTTTATTATAGACACGCTTTCCTAATCTCCTATAAATATGTATACAACTTCAATAGAAGTCAAACATGAAACTCATCTTGAGGGAGAAAAGTCTCCAAGATGCTCTGGATTCTGCATCAAAATGAGAGAGCCTGAGCCCAGCTCTTGCAACCAGTAAATTAAAACCAGAGAAGCAGACACTTGCCCAAGAGCACGTGAAGTGTGACGTAATGTCATTGATTTTAAAGCACCGAGTTTACACAAGAAATAAGACGCTGAGGCCTGCAGAGGGGGGCCCGAGCCGCAGAGGGGGGCCCGAGCCACATTGTCGGGGAGACAGGGCGCCCAGGGCACAGACAACAGCCACCTGGTCGCCAGTGCGCCCAGCTCCAGCACCAACCTGACACATAGTGGGTACTCAGGAAAGGGCCCTTAGACCGTCAACAGTTAGGAGAGAACGGCCCAGCCACCACGCCACTGCTTTTTCTCATCCAAGTGTTGACTCTACAGAATGGGAAATCATACTTCTTGTCCACAGGAAAATGCCAATTTATGGCCATAATTGGCTATGAAATAGAAACATGAGCTGAGACAATGCACAGCTTGGCAAGATGAATCTGGGGCTCTTTGTGGGCATCTTCTGTCCTTTGCTGTTTAAAACATGTTTCTAAAGTCTGTAGCTTTCTCTCTCTGTTGGGAACACAGTTCAGGCCTCAAGGCACCTACCAGGTGGGGAAAGCTCACCCTCCAGGCCAGTCACACTGGTGAAGGGCACGAGCTCGGGCACGAGCTCATCTTGACTCGTGACACCTGCGGAGGTTTGGGGGTTGGGATGTGAGCCCGTTCTTTTAGGGACACCGCTGCTGTTTAGTCCCTCATCCATGTCTGACTCTGTGACCCCAAGGACTATAGCCCGCCAGGCTCCTCTGTCCATGGGATTCTCCAGGGAAGAACGCTGCAGTGGGTTGCCATGACCTCCTCCAGGGGATCTTCCCGACCCGGGGATAGAACCTGCATCTCCTGTGTCTCCTGCATTGGCAGGCGGATTCTTTACCACTGAGCCCCTGGAAAGCCTTTTCGGGGTGCAGTTCACTCCATCACATGCATCCCTGGGGCCCCTTTCCCCTCCCTCTGGTCGTGTAGGGACCCCAGAGCCTCCCGGCTCAGCGCAGCCCTGCCCTCTCAGGACTCAGGGCCCACTCTTCCCCCGCTGCCCGGAAGCTGCCCCTCCTCACCTGCCAACTGTTGACTCGGGAACTCCTTCCTCCTTTGAAGCCCGGGAGGGTCCCCGGGGCCTGGGCAGTCATGTTGTCTCCTTGGAGGATGAAAGATGCAGTGGGCCCGGTGGGGACACTTCACGTTGCTTAAGGCATCTCCACCTACTTCGTCCTGTTTTGTGGAAACACTAGCGGTAACTACTCCCTGGGGCTCAGGGGGGCACCGGTGAGCGCACCCCACAGAGAGACCTGGCGCTGACCACCGGGCAGCCCGCACACGACCGTCCGGGTCTCCGAGTCATCACTACCCACGGCTCCCTAGAGGCCCCTTCCAGTGAGGTCACGGACTGCGGGAGGAAGGCGGACACCAGGAAAGGGGATTGTCTCCTTGGAGGATGAAAGATGCAGTGGGCCCGGTGGGGACACTTCACGTTGCTTAAGGCATCTCCACCTACTTCGTCCTGTTTTGTGGAAACACTAGCGGTAACTACTCCCTGGGGCTCAGGGGGGCACCGGTGAGCGCACCCCACAGAGAGACCTGGCGCTGACCACCGGGCAGCCCGCACACGACCGTCCGGGTCTCCGAGTCATCACTACCCACGGCTCCCTAGAGGCCCCTTCCAGTGAGGTCACGGACTGCGGGAGGAAGGCGGAAACCAGGAAAGGGGGAGCGAGCTGCACTGGAACAGCAGGCGGGAGGGACTAGTGAGCGACGGGTTAAAGCAGAGAGGAAGACAGATGAGCGACAGATTAAAGCAGAGAGGAAGACAGAAGCATCACCAAGAGGCAGACGGGGGTCGTGAGACAAACGACACAGGAACAGGCAGAGTTTGTTAAAGATTCCGGCCAGCCTTTCTTGTCAAAAATAAACGTAAAACAAGCCAGTCACAAAAGGACGAATCTGCGTGACTCCACGTTTGTGAGGCCATGGAGTCGGCGCACCGAGCAGCCGGTGCAGCTGCGGAATCGAGAGGGACGAGGCCGCCCTCCCCGGTGAGCGCGAGCCGGGTCCGGCGCGGGAACCGAGGGGTTTGGGCCAGGAGCGCCCAGACGGTTAAATGAGAGGCCCGGGTGTTCTGAACCACAGATGCAGCTGTTACCGCTCTGTCGCCTCATCAGACGGCATTTTCACAGCCCCAGCCTCGCCCCCCTTTTCTACTAGACTTTAATGCTGATTTGTAGCTCCTATGAGCAAAGGTGGTGTCAGAGCGCACAGCCATTGATGATGCGCTGTATCGATTCTACCTGCACTTACCACTGATGGCCAATAGGGGGTGGTAACCCACAGCGTTGTTCCTATTCTGCGCAGTGATCTCAATCAGAAAGCGTACCAATGTGTCAAGTTTCAACGCGTTTATTAAAACATTAATATTCAACTTCTTGAATCTCATAGGACTTTTATCGTTCTCATTTTCACTTATGTAGTCTTTAGTCTCAAAGCCAGTTCTCCTTACTGTCTACAAATACACTTTAAAGGATATGGGTGCATTTTAAAGTCAACCTCTAAATGGAAACAGCTTACGTACAGAAAGGCTCAGAAATCCTAACGGTACCATAGAAGAATTGTTCACACAGGCGCTGCATCGTGTGCGGACTCCAGGACAAGATCCAGGGTGTTGCCTGGCGACTCCCTCCTACCCAGTCATCGCTGCTGAAGAGCAAGCGCTTTCCTAGCTGGCTTGGTTGCGGGGGTCTTGCTGTTCTTAAACACGGGAAAAACGACTATATTGTGTGTCCGAATTCTCCTCAATATTATGTCCACGAAATGGTCCATATTTTGAGTGAAGCAGCGTTGCATGGTAGTGTACATGCAACACACGTGGTATATATGAAGCATGCATGCAACACACGTGTAGAATACGTGTAGCACGCGTGTACTGCCATGTAGCACACACAAGGCAACACACGTGGTGTGTATGTGACACACGTGTACCATGCATGTGCCACACACATCGTGTATGGCACGTGTGCAATACACGTGGTATATATGTGATCTGCGTGCAGCACAAATGTAGTTTATACGTACTGTACATGCAGTGCTCATATAGTACATGTGTAGCATGTATGCAGCGTGTTGTGGGTTCAGAGAGCATCGCAGGATAACATCTACAGCCTGAATATACCCCGTTCATTTATCCCTCCTACTGCAAGCCGGCAACATGACCGCTCCCAGGGCTGGCTGTTACGAGTGATGTGGTTGGGAACATTTCATACTTGTGTTTTGGTGCACACTTGTATGTATTTCTGAGAACTATATATTTAGGAGTAGAATTGCTGAACAGGTCTCCTGAGAGGTGATCTGAATTTACACTCCCACCAGCTGCAATTTACCACATCCTTACCAACATGTGATACCATATCAAATCATTGATTTTTCATCATATGACATTTTTTTGTTACTCGACATACAGTTTTTCCACTGTTTTCCAAACAGTATAACTTTAGCTGGATATGAGGGAAAAAGTAATGATGATTAGGAGCTGTGTAATTACGAGCACAGGGCTCCCGGGTGGCTCAGTGGTAAAGAATCCACCTGCCAGTGTGGCAGACACAGCTTCCATCCCTGGGCTGGGAAGACCCCCTGGAGAAGGAATGGCAACCCGCTCCAGTATTCTTGCCTGGAGAATCCCACGGACAGAGGAGCCTGGCGGGCTGCAGTCCATGGGGTCTCAAAGAGTCAGACACTACTTAGTGACTAAATAGCGACAATAACAGTTACAAGCTCTCAGAATTCTTATGCAGCACATAGAACATTCTGATGGAACTCTCAGGACCTTACTGCAGTTAGGGAGATGGGGGGTGTTGTGGATACAGTCCTTTATCCGCACTCATTTTCAGCCCATGTTACATTTAAGTTGCCGCCAGGCTAACCCCCAGGCCCTAAAGCCATCAGCACTGGGGTGCACCGAGAGCACCTCACACCAGTGGGGGAACTGGCCCTTCCGTGCACAAGGGGGCATCTAACACCAGTGGGGGAACTGGCCCTTCCCTGCACAAGGGGGCGCCACAAGCTCAGCCTCATTGCCGTCACTTGTCACGGGTCCAAAGGTGACCTTTGCGTTATGATGCCAACATCTTTTCAGCGCCGTTTGCAGTTGGAGTCAGGAGGGCAACGGGCTGCAGGTGGTGTGAGTGTCCAGTGTGTAAGCGAGTGGGGCTGCTTTTTGTCTTTTCTTTGGACTTTTACACTGTGAACACACAGAGGAAAACACAAGTGTGGATGCTGGGTGTCCTGCCTGGGCCAGGTCACTCCACGAGTGTGGACAAGTCAGGCAAGCTTCCAGAATCTTGACATTCAGGTCTCTTAGCACAAACGATTGCCTTCAGCAGACAACGTTTCTTCCGCGTTCCATCTTGCAGAGTTCTGTAGTTCTCTGAGCAGAGGTCATCACATCTGCCCAGTCTTCCCAGCTGGCCCACTGCCTCCGGGTCACGGCTGCCTCCGGTCACGGCCGCCCCACCCTCCCACCTGCCACTGTCCTGCGCGGCCCTTCCGGCGGGGGAGTGGACCCTGACGAGGGGCCCAGCGGCACAGCCAACTCATCCGCGGCTGGGGTGGATTTCCCAGGATGAGCGGCTCCTCTGATGCGCCTCCGCGCCCGTCGTGTGTTTGCAGAACTCCCGGCTCAGGAGTCCGGGGGGGGGGTCCCCTCTCCGCGGGGGCGGCGCTGCTGGTCCCCCAGAAGCCAGTCTCTCGGGACCAGGTCGGGCTGCCCCCGTAGCTCAGTCGGTAAAGAAGCTGCCTGCAATGCAGGAGACCCAGGTGTGACCCCTGGGTGGGGAAGATCCTCTGGAGAAGGGAATGGTAACCCACTCCATTGTTCTTGCCTGGAGAATCCCGAGGACAGGGGAGCCTGGTGGGCTACAGTCTGTGGGGTCGCAAGAGCTGGCCACGACTTAGGGACTACACCGCCACCAGAGGACCAGGTTGTGCCAGGTTCTACCTAAATGAGCTGATCAGACACAGAACATGCTTTTTGGAACCAAAATAAGGTTTTTTCCCTGTGTTTAGAAAGTTAGTTGTAATGAATTTTTTTTTTTTTATTACAGTAAAATATTGTTGTTGTTTAGTCACTAAGGCATGTCCAACTTTTTGTGACTCCATGGACCACAGCACACAGCAAAATATACAAAACGTGAAATTTGCCATTTTAACCATTTCGGGTGTACAGTTCAATGGCACTAAATACACCCACATTGGCACGTAACCGTCACCACCATCAGGTCCAGAACTGCTTCATCTTCCCAACCTGAAAATCTGCCCGGGTTAAACAGCAGCTCCGAGCCCCTCCCCTGCAGGCAGCCGTGGTCTACTCACTTCTCTGCTAATGGGACTCTCTTGCTGCTGTTGTTCCGTTGCTAAGTCATGTCTGACTCATTGCGACCCGTGGACTGCAGCATGCCAGGCCTCCCTGTCCCTCTCTATCTCCCTGAGTTTGCCCAAGTGGCATCAGTGATGCCATCCAACCACCTCATCCTCTGCCGCCCTCCTCTGGAGACCGCGTCTTAGTGGATCAGACGGTATCTGTCCTCTCCTGTCTGGCCTGTTTCACTCAGCACCATGTCTGCAGGTTCATCCATGTCAGGGCCTGTCTCAGAATCTTCTTTCCCTTTAAGGCCGGATAATATCCCCTTGTACAGATTTTGCTTTTTCATCCAGCTGTTGATGGACACTTGAGTTGTTTCCGTCTCTCAGCTGTTGAGAATAGTGCTGCTGTGAATGAGGGTGGACAAGTGTCTGTCTGAGTTCTTGTTTTGAATTCTTTTGGGTCTATATACTAAGAAGCCTTCCCAGGTGGCACTAGTGATGAAAAGCCCACCTGCCAGTGCAGGAGACTCAAGAGATGAAGGTTTGATCCTGGGTCAGGGAGATTCCCCAGAAGAGGAAACGGCAGCCCACTCCAGTACTCTTGCCTGGAAAATCCCATGGATGGAGGAGCCTGGCGGGCTTGGTCCATAGGGTGGCAAAAGAGCCAGACACCCCTGAACGACTAAGCATGCATACCAGGAAGTGAAACTGCTACGGCAGCTCTGTCTAATTTTTGAGGTGGCGCCGTGCCTTTTTCACATTCCCGCGTTAGGAACCCTAATTGTGTTGCCAGGGCCTTTCTTTTGTTTGAAGGCTTCACGTCTAAGTTCGGTCTGTCCGGTATCGGGCTGTTGAGACGGCGCCTTCCCGCACAGGCCCCGCTGTCTCAGCCTCCGCTCGCCCGCGCAGTGCGCGTCACCGCCGCGCGGAGCTCGAGGCCGATTCTCTCTGCGGACAAGGTCTCCCAGCGCCTGCTCGGATAAGCCTGGTGCTCGCGGTGCCCGCCAGGCGGTCGTCTGGGGCCCGGACGTTCAGGCTCGTGGGAGCACCAGGGGCCTCTCACAGGACGGGGGCAGGCGCGCGCGGACCCCCGGCGCCAAGAGCGGAGCGCGGCTCCGTCCCCGGGGGAGTCCTCGCAGGGTCTGTCAAGCGGCTCGGGACCCTTCCCCAGCCCCCGAGGCTCAGCCCAAGGCGGGGCGAGGGGCAGCACAGATCCTGCATCCGACGGCCGCCGGGAGCAGCCTTGGCGAGGGGCGGGGGGTCCGGGCCGTTCTCAGGAGCTCCTGTTCGCCTGCTTGGTGAGGAGAGGCCGCCTGCCTGCACACCGGACAGCAGCCGCGGTCAGCAACGCTGCCAAGGTGGGAGGCGTGGAGGGAGGGACAGGACCAAGTCCTCAGGGCCACACGGGGGCTACAGGAGGGAGCAGAAGGAACTGGGGGCTGAGAGGGGCAGACGCTGCAGTAGCAAGAGGGTGGGGGCCCCAGGGCACGACTGGGCCGGCAGGGAGGTTGAGGACAGGGGCCGAGGGCAGCGTGGGCAGCTCAGCCGGCGGGGATGGCCGGCGGGGCCCTTTCCTGTGGGTGAGGGGCCGGGGGCAGAGCTGCTGAGGCTGGGGGTTGCACAGTCAGGCCTCTGGGGCCCCGGGAGGCTCAGAGAGGCCGAGGTAGCTCGCAGAATTTCAAGCCTCACACGCAGGGTGCTGACGTGCCCGGCTAGCGGTGGCCCCGCCCCGGGGCCCCGACACGCAAAGGCCTCCCCATCCAGGAGCAGGGCGGCCATTCCTGTCACCCGCAAAGGTGACTGAGGACACAGGTGGCACCTGGGTACTGCTTTCGGGGGGCACAGCTGGGAAGTGAACCCAAGGTCGCGTTTCCAGAGTCAGGGAGAAACACGGACCCACATGCTGACCTGCGTCTCAGGTTGGTGATGGGGAGTACTCACACGCAGATGCGTGGGTGAATGCAAGAGTGGGATAGCTCCCTCCGTCTCCATCATTTCCAGAGTGACTTTTACACGTAACGCTGCTGCTGCTGCCAAGTCGCTTCAGTCGTGTCCGCCTCTGTGCGACCCCATAGACAGCAGCCCACCAGGCTCCCCCGTCCCTGGGATTCTCCAGGCAAGAACACTGGAGTGGGGTGCCATTTCCTCCTCCAATGCAGGAAAGTGAAAAGTGAAAGTGAAGTCGCTCAGTCGTGTCCGACTCTTAGCAACCCCATGGACTGCAGCCCACCAGGCTCCTCTATCCATGGAATTCTTTAGGCAAGAGTACTGGAGTGGGGTGCCATTGCCTCCTCCATTTATATGTAATACTCAGTTATAAAAACTGGTATGCTGCACTGTTTTTATCAGTTGTGAAAGGAAAAAAAATTACAATGATACAACCTAGAATAAATGTTTTTGACACCGATGGCTTTTTGATCACATTAAAAATATGTATTTCTATTTGTATATGTATTTTGTATGCAGAGAAGTATGCTCCAGTGATTAGGAAAAGTCTCTCTAATATAATCCATGGAATTCTTTAGGCAAGAGTACTGGAGTGGGGTGCCATTGCCTCCTCCATTTATATGTAATACTCAGTTATAAAAACTGGTATGCTGCACTGTTTTTATCAGTTGTGAAAGGAAAAAAAATTACAATGATACAACCTAGAATAAATGTTTTTGACACCGATGGCTTTTTGATCACATTAAAAATATGTATTTCTATTTGTATATGTATTTTGTATGCAGAGAAGTATGCTCCAGTGATTAGGAAAAGTCTCTCTAATATAAAAGGATAACACATTAAATTTAAGTTACATTAGACAAAGTGCAATACCAGTGAATGTTACACTTTGTTGTACAATCTTCCTATTTCTCTTGTTTTTGGATATTTTATCCAGGTATTTGGACTCACTTCTTTTTTTTTGTTTGTTTTTAGGACTCCGTAGAATTAATTGCTTCTATTCTTTTGTTATTATAAATGATGCTGTAATAACTAAACTCTTACATATGTTATCTCACATTTGAAAGTTAAATTCCTAGAAGTGGAATTACTGATTTAAAGAATAAGTCCTTTTGTAATTGTGAAAGACGGCCATATTACATTCGTCAGATGTTGTGTCAATATATACTCCGCTTTCTGTGGAGAAAGCATATTAAAAATACAATTTTAAGGGAAAAAAGTAAAATGTAAATTTAGGCCTTTGAAGAAGACCTCAGTGCATTTTAAAATGAATAATGGTGGTTGTGAAATTTTTATGGTTAGAGACGCCACTGAATACCAAGGAGGGACCTGATTTTATTGTTAAGCCAATGTTTATAATTCACTGAACATTACGTTCTTAACTATTTTAACTTGGAAATAAAACTTTTAGAAATCAACTTAAAAATTTGCAAGGCTACAGTAGTTTTTTCATGAGTAAAAATACATGAAAACCAGTGCTCTAAACCCCAGCTTATACCTGGTTTGGTGGCTGGATTTTGAGGTCTGACAGGGCTGATAGCAAACACTTCAGCCATCAGCTGTTGCCTGACATGAGCCCTCCATCTCTGCTCGAGCAGCTGACCGGAGGGGCTCCCAGCCCTGGATGGCTGTAAGTGGACCTGTGTCAGACGCATCTATTATTTTATAACAGTAAACATTAGCTTGAGGACAGAACATTAAAATTATTAAGTTGTAAGATAGACAGGCACACGGAGAATAATTGTAAGGTGTCTGTGAGAATGAATTTCAAGTCTTATCTGTCAGTCTGGGTTTTAGACACCTGTGTGTGTTAGTCGTTCAGTCGTGTCCGACTCTTTGTGATCCCGTGGACTGTAGCCCGCCAGGTTCCTCTGTCCACGGGATTCTCCAGGCGAGAATACTGGAGTGGGTTGCCGTTTCCTTCTTCAACATCTGGGTCACTAAAACATTCTTTATGGAAAAACAGGGAGACATCTTAGCTTTGGTATATGCTCATGATGCAAGCTGTCCGCATAACTTGAGATTTCCTACATCACACCAGTAGGTCAGTCCAGTACTCTTACCCACCGTCTCAGCTTGTTCAGAAGCTGCGGTCACTGCCTCGTGAGGAATAAGGTGAGATGCTGCTCAGACTGCCAAGCTTTTCCTGCACGTAGCTCTGTGTTGAAACCTGCCCCCTGGCCTCTTTCCCTGAGACCCTCCTCCCCACCAGCCACCCCGCCCTCGGCCGTCACCCACCTGGAGGTGGGAGGTGGAGAGAGTGGCCACACAGGTTCTGAGCTGCCCAGGACAGGCGTGCCGACCCCGATCAGTGACAGACAGTGGAGAAAGGCCAGACCTGGGCGCACGCCCCTCACCACCACGGTCTCAAGCCCACACCCGCGGCCAGGGCTGAACCCTTCCCGGGAGAGACAGGAGGACGGGCACGTTCTCAGCCCTGGGTGGGGCAGAGCTGTCTTGCCAGCAGGCGGCCACTTACCTGTGGAGACACTGAAGCCTGGGCCCGAACGTTCAGGACCAAGAAACAGACCTTGGCCGTGGGCAGGAAGGGTGGCTCTGCACACTCAGAACGCCAGCTTGTTCCCTAGGTTAGAGGGTGACTTGTGAGCGCGCGAACCAGCACTCAGGTCTTCTCGCCCGCGGGGGTACTCTCTCAGGAGGACGCCCAGCGCCTGCTCCCCCGCCCCTGGCCATGCCCCCCTCTGTGGTCCCAGCGCCTGCTCCCTCGCCCCTGGCCATGCCCCCCTCTGTGGTCCCAGCGCCCCCTGGTCTGCCATCCCTGGCCACGCCCCTCTCTGTGGTCCCCAGCCCAGGACAGCTTCCCCCTCCTGGCCCAGGCCCCAGCTTCACGCTGTGCTGTCAGAATGTTCTTTTTCACAGGAAAGTGTCTGCAGTGTATTAATAAGAGGGCTTCAGTAGGATGAGAACGGGCGCGCCCTCGCTCTTCCTGTCTGGCCCTGTCCCCGCGGGCAGCCCAGGAACGCACTGCAGGAGCTCCGATGCAGAGGGCACCGGTTTTCTGGTCCTTGGCAGGTGTTAACAAAGAATCGCATTTTTTTTTTGGTATAAAAAATTACCTGGCTACTGCAGTGTGAAGCCTTCCACGTCTCATTCAGATATAAGCTGCCCTCCTCCCCAGCCTGGTCCCAACCTTTAGCCAGATGTGGAGTGGGTGCTGGTGCCAGGCTTCCAGCAAACTCCCGCCTGGGGCTCCTCTCCGCCCCCTCCCCACTTGCAGAGGGCTTGGAGTCTCCTGCTGATGGGGTTGCCTGGGTGGGCCCCTCATGGCCCTTGGGGGGCTCCTGCCTACGGGCCCCGGGCGTACTCCTGAGCCTGCCCCCGCACCCCGAGACTGGGCCTTTGCCGTCACCGCACTTCCCCCAAGTCTGCCGCAAGCGTGCCCTTTCAGAGACACAGGGCTCCTGCCGGCCTGTGCCACCACTCAGGGTCATCAGCTGTGCTGGTCGCTGGCCCCCCAAGCTGGGGAGCGGGCGAAGCTGTGAGTGGCCCCCAGCCCCCTCTCCTGTGGGAGTGAGGTGGCCCTTCCCTCTCCAGGGAGGGTGGAGACAGCGTGGGCCCCCTTTCCAGAGGAGCTCTTACTGTGCTCTGCCCCGATTCCTGGGCTCCCCTTTTGAGCTCAGACATGGTGACGGGTGAGGGGGCGCTGGCAGGACACTCGGTTCCGGCACCCTGGTACCTCGCTTTACAGACTGTGGGGTCCCTGCGAGCATGTCTCCGTGGAGCCAGCTACTGCCCCATCCCTTCCTTTGGCTCGGTGACCGCTCCGGCAGGCTGTTTATCCCGCCCCACACACCCCTGCCTCCTGGTTTCTCCTGGAATCATCCTCAGCCTCTCGCATCTCCCCTGGCCTACTTCCAGCTGGACTGGGCGCCCCACGGCTTGGGACCCTGTGTCAGCCAGCGTCCCGCCGGGAGGACGGAGGCCACATGGTTGTCCAAACCCAGAGTGCGTCTAAGGAGCGGGCTGGTGAGTGGGAGGTACTGGAGGACGGGGGATCAGGGATGCTGAGGGGACGGGGGAGAGGCTGAGGGAAGTGGACGTGGGCCCGACCTCTGAGGGCAGGATGCTGGA
This sequence comes from Connochaetes taurinus, assembly GCA_006408615.1. Lineage (NCBI taxonomy): Eukaryota > Metazoa > Chordata > Mammalia > Artiodactyla > Bovidae > Connochaetes > Connochaetes taurinus. Next base: position 38,214 of record SJXO01001580.1, read on the forward strand.
CTTCGGGCAGCCAGGCGCTCAGCCCTCGGGCCAGGGTCTGCAACCCCCGGCCATCTCGGTACCTCAGGGATGATGGCGTGCACCCACGCAGCATCTCTTGGGTCGAGGACTCCTCTGGTTCCCGCCGGGCGGCAGTCACAGTGGCCACGCTCTGGCCTTACTTCTCACCCACTTCCTCCCACTCGTCACATGACCCGCCTCAATGATCTCACAGCCAGCTCACTTGCCGAGCTCGCTCCCAACGACGTGCTCCTCTTCCTGATCTCACGTCGGTAGATGCTGCTGCTATGAGAAGGCACGTGTGTGACTCCCCCTCGCTGGACGTGTCGCCCTTTACTCTGAGGCCAGCTCCACCATCCAAGGGGGCCACTCGGTCCCCACACCCATGTGTGACTGCAGCCTGTGTCCTTGGCCAGTCCCTCTGCCCTGCCATCCTTCCTGGTTCTGTGACTGATCCCTCTTCTACCCGACAGTTCCATCCACGCTTTCTCAGCTCTTCTATGAGCCCACACGCTGCTTCACCCCTTCCTCTCTGCTCAGGGTCCTTGAGCTCAGAGGACCTCCTCCACCAGAAATGGTTCTATGGGGACTGAGACGTCTCATGCCAGGCTCATCTGCTCATGATCCAGGCAGCATCAAAATGAAATTTAGTATCTGGACAAGCACGAAGGCCTTGTTTCCCAAGGGACTTCTCTATTTCCAATTTTCAATAATTTGTGGCTTCTAAAAATTGGGTTCCAACTAATCAAACCCATGATCCGTTCAATATACTTTTTTTTCTGGAGTAAGTCAAAAGGACAGAAAATGGGGGCAATTAAAAATGCTTCCTTTGGGAAACAGATTCTACATCTAAATGGATGAAGCCATTTATAAGGCAAAAGCATTTCATGTGAGATGCATTTTATTGTTCCTGTAAAAAATATGACACTGGCTACTTATTGAGTTTGAGGAAGCTCTGGGAGTTGGCGATGCACAGATAAGTTTGGCATGCTGCAGTCCATGGGCTGCAAAGAGTTGGACATGACTGAGCTGAACTTATGTCAACAAATATTTGTCAGCGTCTGCTGCTATTCTTTTTCAAAAAGTACCCTAACAGAGAGATATTTTTATGTTTTGCAGGAAATACAGATAAAATATCAATGGGTATTTTAAAATAAAAATCAAAGTACTGCCTATGTTTAGGGCCAATGTTTATGTCAGGCTTTACGACAGATCTGTGAAATTAACTTGCTCCTTGGAAGAAAAGCTATTACAAACCTAGATAGTGTATTAAAAAGCAGAGACATCACTTTGCCAACAAAGTCCACATAGTCAAAGCTCTGGTTTTTCCAGTAGTCATGTATGGATGTGAGGGTTGGACCATAAAGAAGGTTGAGCGCCAAAGAATTGATGCTTTTGAACTGTGGTGTGGGAGAAGACTCGTGAGAGTCCCTTGGACAGCAAGGAGATCAAACCAGTAAATCCTAAAGGAAATCAACCCTGAATATTCATTGGAAGGACTGATGCTGAAGCTGAAGCGCCAATACTTTGGCCACCTGATGTGAAGAGCCGACTGATTACAAAAGACCCTGATGCTGGGAAAGATTGAGGGCAGGAGGAGAAGGGGGCAACAGAGGGTGAGATGGTTGGATGGCATCACCGACTCAATGGAGATGAATCTGAGCAAACTCTGGGAGATAGAGGAGGACAGGGAAGCCTGGTGTGCTGCAGTCCATGGGGTGGCAAAGAGTCGGACACGACTGGGCCACTAAACAACAGCAGCAACGACGGCTCCCAGAACCCTGGCACAGTCGTTCACTCCCGACTCGGGGGGTTTGTACACACTTTTTATGTAACTTCCAGGCAGAGGCATTGAGAATGGCACTCAGCGCTGCCCCCAGAGTGACCCACGTGTGCAGGAGACACACGCGCTAAACACGCTGCTTCCTGAAATGCGCGTCTACTGCAGCCTCATTACGGATCCCACAAACACCGACGATGGGGACATTTTCATCCTAGCGCCCGTTGCTCTAAGGTCCGCTCAGCCACAAAAGGCGTGAGGCGTGTGTGTTCCGCTCGCATCTGCTCTCTATCCTGCACGGCCGTGACCTGAGGCCCGTGGAGACACTCTGCCTCCCAGGAGGCTTTTCTCCGTCTCCATCAGCGCTCAAAGGGCTTCTTAACCCCCAGACCTTAAAGAGCCTCGTGAAGAGCCCGAGAACCTCGGATTCGTGCTCCTCACGGAGGTAAGGAAAGTGTGGGAGCCCCGGAGAGGATCCGATACCAGCCAGGGGGTTAACTCTGCCCGACAGGACCCGGGCTTCGTTTCCACCAGCCAGGTATGGAGCGCGGGTGCCTGGGGGAGGCGCCGGGGCAGGAAGCAGCCCACAGGACGGCGGGGTGAAGGGGGTCGCGGTGGCGAAGGGGTCACTGCAGGCTGGGGTGGGGTGGGAAGAAGGGCAGGAGCGAGGGCGGTTAGCGAAGGATAGGAGGGGATCTGGGGAGGTGGAAGGGGACAAAAGGGTGCGGAGGTCCGGGGGCCTCCAGAGGACGGGCACGAGCTCAGCATGAAGAACCGACTGCACCGAGCAGGCACCTCCCGGGGGTTCCAGAGGTTCTGGACAGAAGGGAACCGGGACTCGAAGTGAGGCATTCGCACAGGGCAGAAACACTGAGGGTGGTGATGAGTGGGACAAGAGGCCCGCCCAGTCCCCACGAACCTCCCGAAGCCCCCTTACCTCTCTGCTTGGGCCACAAAATGACGGAGTGAGCACTTTAACCTCCAAGCGCTCAGTCGCTCAGTCGTGTCTGACTGTGACTCCACGGACTGAAGCCCTCTAGGCCCCTCCATCCACGGGATTTCCCAGGCAGGACTACTGGATGGGTTCATTCCCTTCTCCATTTAACTACCGTAAATCCCCTCAATTGTGGGATTATGTTTCCTGTCGCTCTTTCCTAAAATTATAAACGTGAGACAAAAACAGGCTTAAGGAGTTTCAGGTACAACACAAAAGTGACTTCCTGAAAATAAAAGAAAAATATAAGTGCTGAATGGGAGGAGAACACCCACAATATTGGGCTGGCATATAAAATGGAGGCCATACCTCAGAGCGCAGAGTAAAAATACAGAGCTAGAAATCATGAGGGAAAAAAAGCAACATTGAGGATCATAAAGAAGAGCTAACAGGAAGATAAGAGGGGTTCCAGGGTGTTTAAAAAAAACAAAAGAGGAGAAGGAGAGGCATTGAGTCTAAGTGATTGAAGCACATTTTCCTAAACTGCAGGGAGACGGGAGTCAGCAGCTTGAAAAGGCCATCAAGTCACAGGGAGCCGTGAGGGTAAACACATGGGCATGTGTGCACACACACACGCACACATATGCACCCACACACTCAGATCAGCTCCTAATGAAAACCCTGGTCTTTAACAATAAAGAGGAAAATCCGACCAGTCTCTAGACTAAAAGATCAAGTTCCCTACAGAGAGTAGGAGGATCAGCCTGGCATAGACCCCCGTCTGCAACAGCAGGAGCTGCAAGACGATGGGAGAGCTTCCTGCCAGGTGCGGGTGAGCGGAGGGCTCGTCTGTGTGATTCTCCGCCCAGCCAAGACGCCGCGCTCTGCCGGGGGACACGTACCCTTATACAAACACGGATCAATAACACAGTCTATCACTCACGTGCCCCACTAGAGGTGAACGTCTGAGACACGACACCAAACACCCAAACCTCAGGGTGCATGAAGAGAGGGGCAAAGTGGTGGTGAGCAGTGACACGCAGACACACGCACCCACGTGTGTGTAATACAAGGGCTCGATAAAGACTCCTGGAAAACAAGGTATACTACAAATGAAATTCTAATGTTGTGTCTGACTCTTTCGCGACCCACTGTGTTTTGGACCATTGCCCGCCTCTGTCCATGGGATTCTCCAGGCAAGAATACTGGAGCGGGTTGCCATTTCCTCCTCCAGGGGCTCTTCCCGACCCAGGATGGAACCTGCATCTCTAGAGTCTCCTGCACTGGCAGGAGGGTCTTTTATCATTAGGGTCCCCTGGGAAGCCTAATCATAGACAAACGGATGGCAGGCTGTGGGCGTTGAGGGTATAGAAAGAGAAGGCAAAGCCCTCCAGTGGTCTCTCTGGAAGTGGGGGGTAAAGCTGATGAGCAGCGGGAGGTACAAGCCTTCTGCAAGCCTCATCTCTCGGGGCGGCTGGTGAGCAGGAAGAAAGCAGCACATCGGTGGGGAACAGTGAGTCACGGTGGCTCACTTTAAAAAGCAGAGCTACACGAGTCTGACTCTAAGCCAAGCAAGGAAAGATAACCATTTACTAAATGAAACACTATGATGCAACTTTTGAATTAAAAAAGAAATGGGCAAAACATGGAACAAAGCCATCTGAACACACCAGCAAACACTCAGAAGAGGAAAATAGACCTTAGCAGTGTAAGGTAAAAAGTAATTTATTTACAACAACAGGGACAAAATGAAGTCTATTGGTCAGTACACTAGACGTGAATGGACTTATTATGAAAAAAAAAACAAAAAACAGACCCTGTCAACGAGGCATAAAAAATAAACCCATTTATGCTCTTGGCACAATCTAACTTAAAGTGAGGAAGCAAGGTTGAAAATGAAAGGGAAAGAGTCGTCAGGTGGGTATAAGGAAGAAGGAAACAGGAATGGAAACTGTGATCAGATCCATGGAAAATAAGCATAAAAGAAATAGGACAAAGATGAACATTATGAATTGATTGAAGGCAGAATTTGTGAAAAGGAGATACAGTTTCAATTCACCTGTGCTTTGAACATCTCACATAAGATGTTTCAATGATTTGAGACTTAGGGAAAATGTGATTTTAACGTCTATATCTTTCAGGATTGGCATATCTCACAGAAAGGGTGGGGGCAAGACTCAAAATCTCAGCAGGGCAGGGGTGACTCCCCAGGAATATCAGCGGGGACTCTGGCTACAGTGACTGCTGGTCAGCTTCAGCCCCCCACTTCCAGAAAGACCGCTGGAGAGCTTTGCCCTCTCCCCTTTCTATACCCCGCAGACGGGCAGCTGCACACGAGGTGGGGCTGATGAACCACACACGCAAAGTACAGATAAACCTACAGTTTAGCGAATAGTCTTGAACCAGCATCGACGCCCTTGCTTTGAGCTGTTCTCTGGTTGTGCGACACATTATGTTTGAAGGAAGCCAGGGGAAGCCTACCTGGGAGCCCTCTGTACTATTTTTGCAACCTATTGTAGGTCTAAAATTATTTTGGCATCAAACGTTCTTTTAAAAAAAGCACAAAGACCTTACCTGGAAAATAGTTTATTCTCTCTTGACCAGAGAATGTGTATCCTTTTATGTTCACGGCACATTTAAAATTTTAGCAAAATTTGAAAAGTAGAGACTTATAGGTTCAGTTGACTAAGAGTCAGTGGCCAACAAACTTTCAATTTCTTGATAATTAAGAAAAATATTCCTAAGAAAGATTTGCTCAAAGAGGAAATCAGAAGGGAAATTGCGAGTCCCCTTGGGAGCAATGAAAAAGAAAGTACCATCTAATAAAACTCATGGGACACAGTGAAAGCCATATTCAGAGGGGAAAAAAGAAGGGTAATTGATCACTAATTTTGGGCAATGAATAAGGGACCATAAAGAAGTATAATGGATCTGGGATTTTAGCCATTTGAAAGCTAACGAAGTTAAGCCAAAGCTTCGTGGCTGCTAGGAGAAGACAGGAGACTCCCAGGTCAGAGCGAGGAAGGGCCGCATGACTCAGCTCAGCCTCAAGTTCTCACCAGGACCCCTGACCCCAAGTCCAGGGCAAAGATGGGTGGGCTCAGCTGGGCGCCGCACACGGGGGGTTGTGTCACAGCTGAGAGCCCCAGGCTGGCAAACCCTGATCTTCAAAGGGACTACAAGTGAACCCGCCCAAACCTCGTCCTGGAGGAAACATTATTTATAATCTGCCGGTCAACGAGAAAATTTGTCCTCTGCTCTGGAGGGAACCAACCACACATCTACCTTCAAAAGGCAGCTTGGTCCAATATACTCTTGCTGCTGCTGCTGCTAAGTCACTTCAGTCGTGTCCAACTCTGTGCGACCCCATAGACGGCAGCCCGCCAGGCTCCCCCGTCCCTGGGATTCTCCAGGCAAGAACACTGGAGTGGGCTGCCATTTCCTTCTCCAATGCATGACAGTAAGTGAAAAGTGAAAGTGAAGTCGCTCAGCCGTGTCCGACTCTTAGCGACCCCATGGACTGCAGCCCACCAGGCTCCTCCGTCCACTCTTGCAGGAGGGCAAATCAAAACGACAGTGAGCTAGCCCTCACGCCAGTCAGAAGGGCCATCATCAGAAGGTCTACAAGCAACAGGGGAGGGAAGGGAACCCTCCTACACTGCCGGTGGGCTGTGAACAGGCGCAGCTGCTGTGGACGCAGCGTGTGGTCATCTCCTCCCTTCCTCGCGTGTCCCCCCTGGGGTCACTCCCCAAGTGAACTACTTGAATCCAAGTTGGCGCAGGATCTGTTCTGGGGACCCAAACCAGGATGAGTGTCCTGCTGACGTCAGGTATCACGATGACTGTAATTGTAAATGTCTTCCTGCCCCGAGTAACTGCTCAGTTCTATCTGTCCAGAAACTATATTTTCCTGCTTTGCGTCTTTGATTTTTAGCATTTGACCGCATTTAAGCCAAATAAGTACTGTTTTAGTTAGCTTCACAGAACTGCTTCCCACTGCACGTTTCACTCTAGAGGGACGTCCAGTTCAGTAAAAGCGTCTCTACAGGGAGTGGTGGCTAGGGAAACAACCATCTGTCTGTCTGGCTTCGGGCTGGGGTAGGTTTTAACATTGCTGTAATACCGTCCTCCGAACACCAAGCTAACAAATGCAGTTGGCACAGTTCAGCTGAGCTGTGGTAGCTCCAGGTTTGGGGCTATTTGTGGGGGAAGCTCTACCAGTGGGCTGTATGTGGCCATCAGATGAACAGACAGCCAAACTGGGAATGAAGCTCAAGTTCTCATGAGAAAGGAGGAAACTGAGGGGCCTGGGCCTGTGTGGAGAGCCCTTCCACGATCTTTCAGGGTGCCTCAAAGGGCATTCACAGTCAAGGCCAAATCCTCAGCCAGCAATATTCTTAATTGGCACCAACCCAGAAAAGCAAAGAGTTCTCCTGCACAGGAGCTTGGAAAAATGTTAAGCTTACCCAGATGCCCACCTTGGATAATGAGCGCAATTATACCCTTAAAAACATCTAGGTCTGAGCGGTGTTACTTTCTCGAATGCCTTCCAAATAATCTTTTTTGAAATGAATGTACATCCAAAGTAACAATGCCTCTGGTTGCTATAGAGCATTTAAACATTCAGGGACTTCCGAGGTCAGTTAAAGTGGGTGGCCTCTGGGTCCCCCTTCTGATAATGCTTGCCTGCTGGTTCAGTGGCTACCTAAGGCCATTCCCTGGAGCCACTTTTCTGCAGGACCATTTGATTGAGTCAGACTGACCCTTAAACCCGCTTTCTAGATTAAAAGCGCCAGAGGTCAATTTAATGCATCTGGAATTGTAACGACTCTACTCTAGATCACGTGTCCATTTCAGCAGTAATGAGAGTAAACAGGAGCCTCAGTGAACAGCTACTCTTGGGTGAACGCCCTTTTGTTGACAAAGTGTCCTTGGGCACAAAACTTGATGGAGCTGGGAGCTGTCCTGTTTCATAGAAACTGTAGACAGACGTGGTCTGGACAGTGGGTGCCGAGCATGGACCCTGGAGCTGCAGAACCCAGGCTTGAGTCCGTCCCACCACTCGTGGGATGGAACCTTCCCAAGGCTGCCGCAGTGACAGAGCAGACGCCGGGAGCTCAGGAGGTGACCACCACACAGCCCTTAAAATCCGGAATTCACGCTGCTCTCTGAACCACTCTGTGTTCACATCTGGAAAGAAAACTTAACCACTTAACTGGAAGCTGGAGATAAATACAATTCACAGCTGCAAAAGGGCTGTGGAAGAAGGAGGAAGAGGAGAGTCAAGCCTGTTTTTTTTTTTTATCTTCATGTTTTCTAATTTTTGTTACTAATGGGATTAATGCATTCCATATGTGCCTGGCACAGAGTAAGCTCTTTGTGTGCGCGTGCACGCTTAGTCACTTCGGTCGTGTCTGACTGTGACGCCATGGACTGCAGCCCGCGAGGCTCCTCGGTGGGTGGAATCTTCTAGGCAAGAACACTGGGGTGGGTTGCATTTCCTCCCCCAGGGGATCTTCCCGACCCAGGGATTGAACCCACACCTCCTGAGGCTCCTGCACTGGCAGGCAGGTTTTTTACCACTGAGCCACGGGGGACGTGCAAGGTCGCTGTAGATGACACTTTTAAATTGCCAGGGGGTCACAGCAAGCGAACAGGCAAAGCACTCAGGGTGCGGACGGCCGCACAGACACCTTCACGGTCCTTCTTTTAAGGGGAGGCTCGCTCCCTCCCGCAGCATGTACAGTGCCACTGTCCTTCCTTGTCTGAAGAAGCGTCTTCGTTAGAACAGTCAGAGGGCTGAGTTCCTTAGGCCTGGCCCACGTGGTTCATAGCCGGGCCTTTGAGCATCTCTCAACCACAAGTGACCTGGCCAAGTGGCCTGTCTGGACTTGAGCTGCTCTCAATCCTTCCTTCCCGGTCATCTGTGCAGACCCAGCTCTGGTTCTGCTGTTTTCTTGACCTTCCTCCCACAGTGTCTGGAACACCACCATCAATTTAACGCGGGGTGGCTCCGAGGTTTCCCGTCCCGGAGGGTGGGCCGCAGCACCCCGGCCATGGAGGTCACCCGAGCGGGGCAGACGGGCCTCCCGGCTGGGGGCAGGCTTGCTACTGGCCGCACGGCGCTCTGGCCGGTCACGTCCCCAAGGAGCACCGCAGCAGCAGGGAAATCAATTCCTCCCCGAAAGAGACCCATCTGGTTACAGATTTAATTATCATTGTGTTCTGTAATTATTGGCTTGCAAGGTAGCGCAGAGAAGGAAACGTCTCGTTTTCAGCTCCCTCCACCCCCGACCTCTTGAAATAAAACTGGCAAAAATAAAAAGAGCTTTCTGGGAAGCACTTAATCATTTAAACATTCATGAATCAGGAATACAAATAAAGGTCCCGAGTCTCCCGAGGAGCGAAGGAGGCGGCAGAAGGGCCAGGACAGCGAGAGGAGCCCGGCCGGGGGCTCCCCT
>SJXO01001580.1:64369-77033 GCA_006408615.1 Connochaetes taurinus
GAAGCCTGGGGGCAGGGGTGCCCGCAGGTGGTGGGAGCTATGGGGAAGCCTGGGGGCAGGGGTGCCCGCAGGTGGTGGGAGCTATGGGGAAGCCTGGGGGCAGGGGCGCCCGCAGGTGGGTGATGCAGTTTTGCATCTAGTCAGTAGGGAGGTGGACCAGGAAGTGACATCTAAACAAAGACAATGTATATGAGCAAAGGTGAGACCTGGATGTCTGGGGGGAGGGAGTTTCAGGCCAGGGGAAGAGCCTCTGTGACGGCCCTGAGGCGGGAGCCTGGCTGGCCAATTCTGCGAACAGCAGAGTTCACTGTGGGCTGCGGGAGAGTAGTGGCTGGCCGGTGAGGTCAGGGAGGGCGTGAAGAGCTGCCTGTGCAGGCCTGCTCAGCCATCGTAAGGTCATTGACTTAAAAACCCAGTAGACTTTATTTGCAGTCTCAGGTTTCCAGAAAAGCTGAGCAGAGAGCATAGAGGATTTCCATCCAACCCTCCCCGCCTCCCCTGCTGTCAGCGTCTTGCACCAGCGCGTGTCAGCTGTTGCAGTGGATGGCGCGGTGCTGGTACACCGAGTAAAGTCCATAGTGGACGTGAGGCTTCGCCCTGCGCTGTGCAGTCGGGCGCTTGGGCACCACGCGTGTCCGTCATCACAGGCTCACACGGGATGGTTCACGGCCCTGAGACTTCTCTGCGCTCTGCCTGTCCATCCCATGCCCTCCCCTCGTCCCTGGCAGTTTCGCCTCTGCCGGGGTCACACGATGTGTAGCCTTTTCAGACTGGCTTCCTCCACTCGGTCGTGTGCATGTAAGTGTCTGATGTGCCTTCCTGTGGCTTGACTGTGCGTTTCTTTTTATGACTGAGTGATCTCCCATTGTCTGCGTGGACCACAGTCTGTCTACTCACTCACCTGTGGAAGGGCATCCCGATTATGTCCAGCTTTTGGCAGTTATGGATGAAGCTGCTATATACATCCATATGCAGGTCTTCGCATGGACATGTTTTCCACTCATCTGGGTAAAGCGAATTTACCCAGGAAGCAAGACTGCCGGACCTTGGGTGGGAGGATGCTCGGTTTTGTAAGGAGCTGTCTTCCGTGGTGTCTGTGTGGCGCACGTTCCTGCTGGGCGGGGATGGGGCTGCTGTCGCCCCAGGCTGGCGAGGACCTCACGGGTGTGCAGGGGCATCTCACTGCAGTGTTGATCTGCACTTCCCTGGTGACAGCTGACGTGGGGCATCTTTTCATCAGTCAGCTGCGCTGCCATCTGTAGGGAAAGCGAATTAGCCAAGATGGTGGTGGTCAGGCTCTCTCTCCCCACGTCCTCACACTCTGGCCCCATGTTTCGTAAATACGTGGTTATGTAACAGCCGAGATCGTTTATAGCACGGTGCGTGCGCAATGACCTATGGTATAAGCCCCACCTGAAAAGCTCCCTGCAGTTGAGGCGAGTCAAGTCCAGGAGAGAATCGCGTTGAGCTGAGTTGTGTACTTGTCGCTGCTGCTGTGTTGGCCGTTAGAGAGGAAAGGATGCCTGCCTCGCTGCTGCCAGTAGGGTGTGTCTGCGGTTCCTACGGCTCCTGGCGTCTTCTTCCAGCTCTGCCTTGCCTGTCCTGGGCTCAGCGAACAGCGAGGTGCAGCGAGACGCCGTCTTGTGCCCTCTTAGGTGAGGAGACTGTTCACGCCTTTTGCCCATTTTTTCACTGGCTCGTCTGTTTTCTTGTTGTTGAGTTTTAGTACTTCTTTGTATGTTTTGGGTACAAGCACTTGACTGGACGTGTGTTTTGCAAATGAGCTCTTCCTTTCCAGTCCGTGCCTTATCTTTTCCTTTTCTGACAGTACTCTGCTTTTACCCTTGAGTGAACTGGAGAGCTGCTGAGTGCTTTGAGCCGAGGGGTGAGGTGACCGGCAGCTTGTGCGTGTGCAGGGACACGCTCCAGCTCTAGTGGGACGGAGGTCCAGCACTCTGGAGTCTGCATGGGCAGCCTCGTCTTTGACCTAGGAAGGTCTGTTTTTCTAAGTGACCGTTTGAAAACGTGTCTCCCAGCTACACGTCTGACAGCTACGGCCCTCCATGACTCAGCCGGTACTCTGCAGATACTCCAGCCTCTTGGCGATAACGATCTTTTATCACCTTTTTATTACTCGCTGTTAATATGAAGTCTCAGCTGGCTTCTTTCACGCAGGAGGCTTTTACGGCAGGAGCGTTTGGGCTGTGACTGCCCCGCCCCTGGCCTGCCCTCCGGGGAGGGTCTCAGCTGCTATTTATGGAGAGGCGCACTTGCCAGCGGGTGTCTTCAGCTGTTTCCTTTCCCTGTATTCAGATTTCTTTCCCGGCTGAAGGCTCTGTTTGGCTTCTCAGCCTCTCTGCAAAGTCAGCCAGCACCCTCCGCACGCCTTCAAACCTCCCCCGGGCTAACTTGTGGGTGAAAAAGCTTCTGCAAGGTGGTCTCCAGAGTGTCTCATCTTCTGGCCCAGAGGCTTCAGTGCAGCTTCTCAGGCTGTTTAAAAGTGATAGACGGGGTCTCGAGCTGGGAGGGCTGGTTGAGCAGGAGGCTGGTGCTGCTCCGAAGCCCCACTGCTGCCCCTGGTTCACTGTGTGGGGAGAGGCTGGAAGGGGCACAGTGGTAAACCAGGGCCGCGGCAGGCAGCCTGGACTCCTCCCGGACACCTGAGGATGGGGGGTGGGCAGTGTGGTGGCTGTGGACACGGGACACCTTAACTTGAGGCATCTCGGTCGGAGGAAGGAGGCTGCGTTGTCCATGAGGCAGAGAGCAGACCTGTGAGACCTGCCTCCCCCAGTGCCCCGTCAGGCAGCAGGCAGCTCTGCTCCTGGGGCCCGGCTCCCGTCCTGGGACTCTGTAGCTGCTGCTGCTGCTAAGTTGCTTCAGTCGTGTCCGACTCTGTGCGACCCCATAGACGGCAGCCCACCAGGCTCCCCCATCCCTGGGATTCTCCAGGCGGGAACACTGGAGTGGGTTGCCATTTCCTTCTCCAATGCATGAAAGTGAAAAGTGCAAGTGAAGTTGCTCAGTCGTGTCCGACTTCTAGCGACCCCATGGACTGTAGCCCACCAGGCTCCTTCGTCCATGGGATTTTCCAGGCAAGAGTACTGGAGTGGGGTGCCATTGCCTTCTCCGGGGACTCTGTAGGGAGAGAGCAAATTAGGCAAGACGGTGGTGGTCAGGCCCTCTCGGCCCACGTGTTGTGAATGCGTGGTTATGTAGCAGCCGGGATGCCTCACAGCACTGCGCGTGCGTGTCACGATACACCCGCTTGGCCGTGGGCCACGTGTTCTGTAAGCACACGTAAGCTCCACATGGTCCACGCTGTGGCCCGTGCTGCGGCTGTGTCTGCTGGGTCAACTACGGCGTGCCTGCTGCTACGGCTGCGGAGCCAGTCAGGGGAGAACGAGCCTGTCTGCAGTTCCCGTGGCTCCTGCAGTTTTCTCCCAGCTTCCCCGCTCGCTCCTCACCTACCCTGGTTCAGTGAACAGTGAGACGGACTCTCAGCCCCAGCTGCTGCCTGGACGCTGCGGAGGCACGCGGCACCTTCCCCTCGGCGGCCACAGCCTCTGCGTGGGCTCTTCCACCCGTGGGCACAGGCACGGGCGTGGCCAGCCGTTCTGAAGTGTGTGCGGTGGGAGAGGAAACCAATAGGAAGGACCAGAAACAGTGCAGAGATGGAGCTGAAGAAAGTCGGCAGTGGCTCTGGTTTCAGTTCAGTTCAGTCGCTCAGTCGTGTCCGACTCTTTTTGACCCCATGGACTGCAGCACGCCAGGCCTCCCTGTCCATCACCAACTCCTGGAGTTGCCATCCAACCATCTGATCCTCTGTCGTCTCCTTCTCTTGCCTTCAACTTTTCCCAGCATCAGGGTCTTTGGCAAAGTCAGTTCTTTGCATCAGGTGGCCAAAGTATTGGAGTTTCAGCTTTAGCATCAATCCTTCCAACGAATTTTCAGGACTGATTTCCTTTAGGATGGTCTGGTTGGATCTCCTTGCTGTCCAAGGGACTCTCAAGAGTCTTCTCCAACACCACAGTTCAAAAGCATCAATTCTTCAGTGCTCAGCTTTCTTTATGGTCCAAAATGCATGTTTCCATTGGGTGGAAAGCAGGAGAGTGAGAGGGGAAGAAAAAGGATGCTAATCCATATGAACAGGTGAGACTTTAGAGTTTAGACAAATCTCTGAGTACAAGACCTAGTTTAAGTTGTCTTGTGAACTTGGTGTGCCCAGTCATGTCTGACGCTTTGTGACCCTGTGGACTAAAACCCACCAGGCTCCTCTGTCCATGGGAGTTCCCAGGCAAGACTGCTGGAGCAGCTTGCCATTTCCTTCTCCGGGAGGTCTTCCTGATCCAGAGACTGAAACCACGTCTCTTGCGTCGCAGGCGCACCACCTGGGTAGCCCCTGTGAGCTCGGGCCCCTGTCTTCCTGCGTCAGGAAGGAGCAAGGCAGCACAGTGGCCTAGCTGTGCGCCTCTCCCACGCTGCGTGTGCGTCACAGCCACACGGCGCAGGTGGCGTGCTCACTTTCAGATTGCTCTCGTTTGGCAGTAACTGTACACCTGCCTGTCGATCTGACATTCCTGCGAGGGTAAAATATAACTGTGGTGGAGGAGTTTGGCCCGGGTTATCTGGGGAATGTCTGTGCTCACATTTTAAAAAATCCATTTTTGGCATTGGAATGCATTTGGAATGGTCGCCACCATCTCTCAGGGACTTAAAATGTGCTTTTGGAGTCTGGGAAGCGAGCCTCAGGGGACACCCGAGCTAACTTAGGCTCTGCAGTCTTGGCGGTCCCCACCCGGCACCCCTCATGTCTGGGAAGGCTCCACTTTGTGCATTCTCATTTCTGGCCGCCCGTCGGGCTCGGCCAGCTCCTCAGATGACCGTCGCATCCACCTGGGAGTAGGGCTTGTGTTGAAGAAGGGAAGCAGAGGAAGACGTGCTTTATCAAAGGCTCCAATGGTCCCCGTAAACGACCTGTGACCCCAGGCTGTATGCCCTGGGAGCCGTTGACTCTCTGGAACTTGCTGCCAGGTCCCAGGCGCTGCAGTGGCCTCACTGTCCTCCGCGGGACTGGAGGAAGGGCCCTGTGGCCTTCTGCTGGGCTCTGCTGACCTGTTTTCCCTCCCCTCTGCCTCTCTGGGTGCAGAGTGAGCGTGGCCCTGAACAGGAGACAGCCACTGGTCAGCTCTGGTCAGAGTGAAGCAATGGCTGCTGGTTTGTTACAAGTTAGACGAGCCCTTCAGCGCCCATTTGACTTCTGGGTGGGGAATTTAGGGTTTTAAGCATTGCCTTGCATTTTGGCAGGGTGGGTTGAGATCTGCTTTATAAGGACCCCAACGCACTGACAGCTGGGCTCTCTGTGGGCTGTTTTTTAATTGGAGGGCTACTTTATTTGTGGAGGACATGAGACTGGAATGTTCTTCTTTTTAAAAGTGTGTTTATTTAATAATACTTGCGTGTGGGACAGAATTGAAAGGATACGGAGAGGTACAGCGTGACAAGCAGGCCCCGCGCCTCGGTCCTGTGGGCCCCTGCTCCGCTCCCGGGCGGCAGCCCCGTCCCCTGCCGTGTGCCTCCACCACAGGCCACGCACTTCTGAACACCCGCTCACATTCCTCCTGCTTTTTCCTTTGAACGCAGAGGCGGCATGTCCCCCCAGGAGGACATGCCCTGTAAGCAGGGGCTGTGGCGTGTCGGGAGGTGAAGCCGCCTCTTTCTGGAAGCAGCGCGGTGGGCCGGTGCACTGGCCGGTGGCAGGTCTGTGGCTGACTCGGTCCTTTGCCTGAGTTGTTCTCGTCTTTCGCTGTACCACCAGGAGGCTCACTGCGGTTAGAGTCCCAGCGAAAAACAGATGATGCTAAACAGATGGTTGAAGAGGATTTAACGAAGAGATTATTTACAAAGTGGGGGCGGGGGAAGGCCGCGGAGGCACCCCAGGAAGATCTCTCCTGGGTGACTCCCAGCTGTTAGTTTCCTGTACTTTCCACCTTAGCTGAAAACCATGCAATTCCTTGCTGGGAGGATGGCCTGTTCTTCCTGGTGGCAGTTTTGGAAACTAAGGCTCTGGATGTCTTTAGAGTTGGCGAGGAGGCGCTGAGGGTGCCTTTATCCTGACTGCGAGTGGAGCTGGCTGTGCTGGGTGTGGGGTGGATGGTGGAAGAAGCTGGGGAGGCGGGAGCCCAGCAGCTGGTGCTGATGTCTGACCTCTGACCTCAATGCTGCCTTGGGATTTAGTTTGTAGCAGATTCTCAGAACATCAGACACGCCCCTTATCAGATAGGAACTACAAAAGCAGTGTTTCAAAGGGAAATCACAATGCTTTTGGGACTGTACTCTTGCCTGGAGAATCCCAGGGACGGGGGAGCCTGGTGGGCTGCCGTCTATGGGGTCGCACAGAGTCGGACACGACTGAAGTGACTTAGCAGCAGCATGCCTCTGCCAGATTCCAGCTTTTGGCGGAAAAGCCTGGAGTTTGTCCTGGTGGGAGGTTCGGGAGAGGACCGCTGGAAAAGAGGCAGGGCAGCTGTTGGAGAGCCTCTCTGGACACCTCGGGAGATGCACTCAAGGGAGCCCGCCTTCGGGTGGCTGCAAATGAAGCTGCTGTGAACATTCTCAAATGTGGCTTTTGGAGGTGTGTTTCCATCCCGCTTGGGTAAATGCCTCTGGGAGTAACTGCTGGGGCTCAGGCGTGTCTGACTCTGAGACACTGCATTTCCCTGAGTGCCCCACTGTCAAGCGTGGGGCTCCGACTGCTCCCTGTCTTCAGTGCGTGAGACCGCCAGCCTTTTCCATCTCACCAGTCTGCCGGGTGGAGAGTGTCCTCTGTGGTTTTGATTGCATCTCCCCCGTGACTAAGGACGCGCCACACTTTATCATGTACTCACTTACCATTGATACAGCTTCTTTAGCAAAATATGGCGGGGGGGGGGTGCTTTTAAGTATTGGCTTTTGCTTCATCATGGAGAAGGAAGTGGCAACCCACTCCAGTATTCTTGTCTGGAGAATTCCATGGACAGAGGAGCCTGTGGGCTACGGTCCATGGGGTCACAGAGAGTCGGACACGACTTGACAACTAAACCACCACCGTCACGTGTCCAGTCCTGGGTCCTCAGCTTGCACCTGTGCTCAGCCCTGATGCGCCGGGAGGCTGCCCGTGCATGAGGAGACCCTGGCACTGGCCCAGCTGTCCCTTCCCCTTCCACAACGACAGCCCTCTCCCACTTCACCCTTGTTGTGTCCCCAGGGTGCACGCTGCTGGGAGGAGGGCTTCCCGGCTGGGTCACAGAGGCCCCTGGTGCTGGGAGGGGTGTGACTCATGACTGCGGGCTGCAGCTCGGGGTTGTACTTCTTAGCTTTCACAGAAATTGAAGGAGACCCCGATCAAGCTGTTAGCTGATGATGTAAAGTTTTTATTTATGACTGATTGTATCAGGACTTTGGCTGTGTAACTCAGAAGGTTTCAGAGAATCGAGTTACATCCTAACAAAACTCCATCCATTTCCATGCACTTAATTTATGAACAAGGTTTCTCAGTGTCTGCAGAAAAAACCCCAGTGGAATAGAACTGGTGCTGGTCCATATCTCTTTCCAGCAGCAAGTGATCACCCATGGGTAAAATGAATCCACTTAAAAATACCTTCTTCCTAAGAAAACACTATTTCAATGACAGCATTAGGTAATGTAGTCACCATAGGGTGACTGCTCTAAAAACTACACATGTCCACTGCTCACACACGCATACTGTGTACTGCACAGTACAGTGTAACACAGGAAAGAAAACCTCCAAAACAGGGTTAACTCAAGACTAAACACTGAAAAAACATTGCCTTAAGAGATACATTTTCAAATAATTGCATTTTGTAATTAATAATTTTTATGAAAAACTGTAATTGTTTCCATCATTTGTGAACTCAGAGAATTCATAACAGATCCTTATGGATTAATAGTTTTAAATGTTGAGGCAATTCTCATTATTTGTGGTAACTGCATTCTACAAGGGCACTGTGACCACTGAATTAGCAACAACTGAACCACTGTTCCTGGAGAAATACAGGGTTAGTTTCCTTTGAGACTGTGGTCACGACATTTGGTCAGCTAATCAATACCTAATCTTGTTTGGGGTATGTTTCTGTTTAAAGATGGCTTATTTAACATATATATGTAATATTTACAAATAATTATATGCCGTGTATCTTCATAAGAAAACACTATTTCAGTGATAGCATTATGTAATGTCACCATAGGGTGACTGTTCTAAAAAGTACACATGTCCACTGCTCACACACACACACACATGCATACTGGACAGTACAGTGTAACACAAGGAAGAAAACCTCCAAAACAGCATTAACTGAATATTAAACATTTACATCATGAGAAACGCTGGGCTGGAAGAAGCACAAGCTGGAATCAAGATTGCCAGGAGAAATATCAATAACCTCAGATATGCAGATGACACCACCCTTATGGCAGAAAGTGAAGAGGAACTAAAAAGCCTCTTGATGAAAGTGAAAGAGGAGAATGAAAAAGTTGGCTTAAAGCTCAACATTCAGAAAACGAAGATCATGGCATCTGGTCCCATCACTTCATGGGAAATAGATGGGGAAACAGTGGAAACTGTCAGACTTTATTTTTTTGGGCTCCAAAATCACTGCAGATGATGACTTCAGCCATGAAATTAAAAGACGCTTACTCCTTGGAAGGAAAGTTATGGCCAACCTAGACAGCATATTTAAAAGCAGAGACATTACTTTGCCGACTAAGGTCCATCTAGTCAAGGCTATGGTTTTTCCTGTGTCATGTTTGGATGTGAGAGTTGGACTGTGAAGAAAGCTGAGCACCGAAGAATTGATGCTTTTGAACTGTGGTGTTGGAGAAGACTCTTGAGGGTCCCTTGGACTGCAAGGAGATCCAACCAGTCCATCCTAAAGGAGATCAGTCCTGGGATTTTTTTGGAAGGAATGATGCTAAAGCTGAAGCTCCAGTACTTTTGGCCACCTCATGCGAAGAGTTGACTCATTGGAAAAGACTGATGCTGGGAGGGATTGGGGGCAGGAGGAGAAGGGGATGACCGAGGATGAGATGGCTGGATGGCATCACCGACTCGCTGGACGTGAGTTTGAGTGAACTCTGGGAGTTGGTGATGGACAGGGAGGCCTGGCGTGCTGCGATTCATGGGGTCGCAAAGAGTTGGACATGACTGAGCGACTGCACTGAACTGAAACATTGACAAATGTACAGAAACCGCCTCCCTGTTGATGGAGCTGTGCGACATGTGGCAGGGCAGTACACAGTGTGGTTAAGCCCCTCAATGTTGGCTTGCCCCTTGGAAACTTGTCCCTTGTGGCTCAGCTGATAAAGAATCCACCTGCAATTCAGGAGACCTGGGTTTGATCCCTGGGTTGGGAATATCCCCCTAGAGAAGGGAATGGCTACCTACTCCAGTATTCTGGCCTAGAGAATTCCAGGGACTATGGGGTCACGAAGAGTTGGACACAACTTCTTTTTACTTCACTGGAAACTCAGGAAAAGTGGTGAAGCTCCCTGGGTAGGAGAAGACGACGTCAAGGAGGGTGGCCTTGCAGCCCTGCCCCAGGAGTTTGGCCTTCACAGCTTGGTGATGGTGTCAACAACTTTCCCTCCCAATCTGACTTGAAATAATTGCTTCAGCTTTGTCCACTTGGCTTTTTGCCTCGTATCTTTATGTGTTTTGGCGTAAGAGATGAATGCAGTTGAGGCAAGGTGCTTAAATGTGAGGCGGCGCTTGGGCACAGGGTCCCCATTTTCCATGTCACTGAAACTTTCTCCCAAGGCTGAAGGCCATTCCGCCATCCTGGCTGCTGTGAGAGGGCGGCTCTTGCCGGCTCAGGCTGACTTGCACCACCGTCCTCATCATCGCTGACTTCAGTCCTTATTCTGCCATGTCGTTTGAGCCTTAGTTGGTGGGTTCTGCTGTTGTCTCTCCCCAAATCCCCTCCCTGTTGCCTGCCTTCATGTTATGGAAACCCTCTCCACTCATTTGTTGTGCAATGTGCATTATGTTTTTGACACTGTGTTTCATATTTTCTGTGACATCTTCAAAACCTTCAAAATTTTTCAGTCTGGCCAAATGTTTCCTCAGCAATTGCCGACGGTAGCCTGTCTGACGCTGCCCCAGGCTGTGCTGATATGCAGTAATGTTGCGTATGGTGACTGACTTCCAGTAGTCCAGTATGGTGGTCTCCTTGTTGGTGCTAAGAGCCTCGAAAGCCTTGCTTAAAGCTCCCTGGCGTAATGTGCCTTGAAAGCTTTTCTCATGCCCTGGCTGAGGGCTTGGATGAGAGATGCCATGTTTGGGGGCATGAGGACAACTTCTGTGTCAGGGTGGGCATTTTTGAGCTCTTAACAGCAATGACCTGGGGCATTATCCAAGATTAATAAAACCGTGAAGGCAAGGTTTTTGCCATGGAGATAGCGTTCAGCTTCTGGGAAACAGTTGTGGAACCTTCCCAGAAATATTTCAGATGCCATCCATGCTTTTTTGTTCTATCTCCAGTGGACTGGCATATGGTTCAAGGTTTTCCCTCTGAATGCTCATGGATTTTGTGCTCTGTGTACCATGAGGGGTTTTCTCTTAAAGTCACCCTTGGCTACTGCATATAATAGCAAGGTTACCCACTCTTTGAATGATTTAAAGCCAAGAGCTTTGGAGGCCATTTGAATTTCACAGGTTCACTTGCCAGCATTCTTGTAAAATAAGCCCGTTTCATCAGCAATGAAAACCTGCTCTTCTGTGTAACCCTTTTAATATTTAACACTTGGCAGGTATTTTGTAAACTCTTCTGCTGCCTCCTAGTGTGTAGAACCTGGCTTGCCTGCAAGTCTGACATTTTTCATGTGGCATCACTTTTTGAATTGTGCAAGACAACCTGCACTAGCTGAGAAGGGCTTAGCATTGTCTTGGCCCTGGGTAAGACGAGTGCACATTTCTTTGGCTTTCAGCCTTACAACAATGCTGTCTACTATGCTCTTTTTATTGCTTGTTATCTCATGAATCCACAAATGTAGTTGCTTTTCCATCTTTCCCACAGCTGCATCATGCACTATAAAGGTTACTTTAGCACTTTCCAGAGCGGCTTCATGTAATTTCCGAATATCTTCTTTTTCCAGATGTACCGTATTGTTGACTCATTAACGTTGAACTCGGGGCCTGTAGCGCTGTAATTCAGGCCTGAATGAAGTTTATCTATCACACGTATTTTCTCTGTAAGGCACATCACAACCTTCTTGTGCTTAGGAAGAGTGGACAGTGCTTTAGCAGTATGCTCAGGGGCCAGTTAAAATAGTGAAATCACCAAGAAAAAGCAAAAAAAAAAAAGTGAAAAACATAGCACCAGTAGATAGCAGAAAGAACATGTGCTTCCATTATGAGCTAATGTAAGATGGCACAGCATGCCCTTGCCCAAATTCAGCTGGGAATGTGTGCATAAGGAAGTTCAAATTTCTTGCTGCTTTGCACATTTCTAAATGGCTGAGAAAGTGCTGCAAATACGGATTTTGCGGTACACATAAATTTTATCGAGTAGGCCAATTTGCAAATACGGAATCCATGAATGAGGACTGACTGTGTGAGGGAGTGTGAGGAAGGAGTAGATGGGACTAGAAGGAAGCTTTGGTTTTGCGGTTCCATTGGAAAAAAAAAAAAAAAAACTGTTCAGTATTTGGAGGGAAACATGTTGGCACTTCTCTAGGAATTTTTAAACTTCAGTGGGGAAGAAAGTCTCATTTCCTCCATCTTTGCACTGCTTAACACCCTGGTTTTCTTTTGTGATTTTAGAAGCCCTGAGCACTTTGACAGGAAACCACAGGATTCCTGAGAGAGGCCTGATGGAATGTCGAGATTTCACCCTAGGCGACAGAAGGACAAAAATGTCTTGAGCGTCCTGAATGCTCGAATTCCCGATGACACTTCAGTGTAAAAAGCCTTCATGTGTCGTTCAGAACAACAGAAAACTCTTCTGAGGTCTCAGGCCTCTGCCTTGATTGTTCTGTGTAATTGGTGCTGTTGTTGGGTTCCTTCGTTTCTTGCCGTGGGAGGTTTCTAGCAACTCCTTACACGCGTGGCGGTGGCCTTTACCGCTCTGCCTTGGACCCAGCACCGAAGGTCTGTCTGCGGGAGCCCTCGCCGCTCCTCGCCGGTGATGGAGGCTGCAGTTGCCACCTTCGCGCTGACGAGTAACCGGCTATTTCGGTTAATCATTGATGAAACACACGGTCCATGTTTAGGAGAAGAAAACGTCGCGCTTTAATCCCAACATGCATAATTTACGTTGCTAGTTAGTTAAAATCATCTACTAGACTTCTAGCCCCCCTGCCCCCTCGAACCGGGGGCGGGGAAGAACCGAAGAAAACCCGGTTCTCGGCAGCCCCTTCGTTGTGGCTCGAAGCGGCGCCGGCCACGCTTTCCCGGGTCCCCGCCGGGCGGGCGGGCGGGCTGCGTCCGCGGGGCCGCGTCGGGGCAGAGCGCCGGCTTTCGGGGACGCGGAGTCCGCGCGGGGCCGACGTCAGGGGCCAGGCGAGCAGGCCGCGCCGGCCCGGCGGAGACCGGAAGGGGGCGCGGTCTGAAGACGTCACTTCCGCCGCCGCGGCACTTCCGGGCGAGGGACGGGCCTTGAGATTGGTGCAG
>SJXO01001580.1:80794-139610 GCA_006408615.1 Connochaetes taurinus
GACACGACTAAGCGACTGAACTGAATGAGGATGTAAAGTAACGCTATTTAGAATTATGTATGCCTTGATAATGAAAGTTGGAACTTTCCTGGAAAAGTCGAGTTTGCTGATGAAAGGAGCCAGGCACTGTGAATGTCTCCAGCTCGAGAATGAGAATGTTGTGTCTGGAAGCCCCCATTCACCTGGTACATGTGGAAGGACAGAGCTTGTCCTGGTCGTTGTGAGAGCGCTGCTCATGCTGACCAGGTCGTGTGTGTGGTCTTCCTGTCTCCACCTGGCCCTGATTTCAGCTCTCCGCAGCGTGCTGCTTTCTGCTGTCTGTGCTCCTTAGGGACTGGCATGTGCTGCCTTAGTTTACTCCTTAGTCTGTTGAGTTGGCCCAGTCCTCGTTTTATAGGAAGGAGCCACAGTCTGACATCAGTTCTCACTATTAACTCTGTGAGTGTTCACCGTAAGGCTGCTGTTGGGCTTGGTAAGGAATACTCCAGAGGGGGTGCATTGGCAGGTCGTGGGCAGCTGGGGTGGGTATGAGGGTCCAGGGCTGGCAGGGCTGTGCGGGCCCCTTGGGGACTGGCGGCGGGGAGCTGGGGCGCGGAGCTGGTGTTGGCCCTGCGCGAGATGCTTCTGTGCTGCTGCAGGAGGCCTTGTTTCCTGAGCCTGGCGCTGGCCAGGGGTGTTCCAGGGCCGCTCTGTAAAGGGGGCATTCTGGCTGGAAGTGAGTCTGGAGACTGTGTACCATGGTGCCCATTTCCTGCAGTGTGAGTGATGGAGCTTTGATTTTCTCCCTGCAGAGAGAAGGGAAAGGTGTCAGTAGGGCCCTCCAGGGTTGTCATCCGCTGGGTTGATGGGCTGATGAGGTGGGGAAAGAAAGCACCTTACGTCTTTCTAAAATTCTCATCTTCCTTGTGTATTTCTGGAGGGCAGATTCTTTATTAAACTTCTTTGTCCTCATGCTCCGTTCTCGTCTAGATTTTTAGCAAGGTCATGATTGAGATTTTGTCCAAAACTACTTAAAAATACTGTTGAAAGGACTAAAACACGCTCATGTGGAAACCTGAAACTTGTTGATGTAGGCTTCAGAATTAATTGAAACAAAGACAGACGTGTATAGTCCTTTCCCTGGGTGTGAGATGCCCCACCCAGGTGTCGTCACCACCTTTGACCTAGGCTCAGATGGGTTTGTTCAGCTGTGCGCTGTCGCTTTGCACTGCAGGTGTGTCTGGGGTCACAGTCTGTCGTCTTAGCTAGTCATCTGTCCCCCGACTCTATGGTGAGCTGAAGTGGTAGGCAACGATGTAGTGCTTATTGACTGACTAACCGGATAAACTCTTCAAGTCATTCATGTTTTTGCCAGAACTTGTGTTTTGAAGAAGTTGAGAGACAGTAAGTAATTAAAAGTCATTTGGTGGGTGAAATGCACCGCTGTCCTCTGGCCATCTTGCAGGTGCTTGTAAGCAGGGACGCTGCATCCTCCTCTGACACTACGGTTCTGTGCAGTTTTTCCCGCACCCTCTGCGTCACGCTGCAGAGCCTGGCCGGCTCTCCTGCCAGGGAGCTGGTTCTTGCTGCACGCAGGCTGCGTCCCACGCGCAGACCTGAGCTTCCCTTCCCCTCAGGTTTTTGGGGGCTCCTGTCAGGATCAGCACCAATCGATAGAAATATAATGGGAGCCCCGCCTGTTATTTTAAATCTTCTAGTAACTACATTTAAAAGAAGGTAAAAGAAACATGGAGTTCATTTTAATAGTCCACTGTCTTTAACCTTGTAGCGTGCCCATAATGTTCTTACCTTAAGATGTAGTTGATGTGAAAATATGGTTGACGTTACTTTGTTTTTTTACATTCAGTCTTTAAAATCTGAAGTTTTCTCTCACTGAAAGTGTCTCTCGCTCTGAATCGGCTGCACTGGAAGTGCTCAGCACCTCACGAGGCAGGTGGCACCCACATCGGACCCTTGAAGTCTCCATCATTGAAGAGGCTGGAGACACACGTCAGCTTGAAGTTGAACGGGACTGACTGTCGAGTAGAGTGTGTGCCGAGCTGTTCCGCGTGTACTGTTTTGTCGAGTCTTCCCAGGTGCCCTGTGGAGAGGGTGTCATCCCCACTTTGCAGAGGAGGGGAGGACAAGGTCTCAGGTCACAGCCCAGCGCGGGAGCGCCGGGATTTGAACTTGGGTCGTGCAGCTCTGCTGTCTGCGTCCTCCTGGGCACGCTGCACCTGGACTGGACCAGCCAAGCCGGAATGGCAACTTTCACTGGTTTCTGTAGCTGCCCGAAAGACCACTACAAACACGGTGGACTCTGCAGCTTCCTGCCTCGGCCCTGCAGGGAGGACTGGGTCCCTCGCAGATGCTGACAGCATGGTGGCTGGCTGCGCTCTTGGCGGGAGAGCGGGAGAACGGGAGGGCATAGCTGTCCATGGCTGCTGAGGTGGAGGGTGGATTCCAGGTCTTGTAGGGGACCTTGGAGTAGGGGATTGGTCTAGAGGGGATGGAGCCGGGAGGATAGTCTAGGGGAACGGTCTAGGGGGACGGCCTGGGGGGCCGTGGGGCAGGGGGACGGCTGCTGTCGGGTACTGCGTTCTGCATGCTCGCGAGCAGAGTCCTGACACATTTGGCTGCCTGCTTCTCTGGCCACAGGAATTCTAGCCCCTCAGTGGCCTGTCTTGATCTCGTTCCCCTCTTTTATTCCTTTTCCCCCCTTTTCCAAGTCCAGTAAAACGGACTTCTTTGAATATCTTCTAGTTGTCACTTTTCTATTTTCATGTAAAAACAAATCAAGAAAATGCCTGTTGATCTTGAGGAAGGGACCCCTCTCCTGACAGGCTTCTCCCCATTGGTCTTGGGGAAGGCAAAGTGCCCCCCTTCTTTGCCCTGAGGTGGTTTGTGTCCCTGTGGAGTTCCTCTGAGTCCTGGGAACTAGCAAGAGGACAGGTTCCCAGGGAATCACTGCAAAGCGAAACAAATCCCGAGGCCTCTCAGACCATATTTAGATGTGAGATCTGCATTCAGTATGTTAAAAAAATAGCTTTCTAGCCAGAATATGCATTTCTGAGCTAAGCTGACCCAAATTTTGGGCCTGATTCAGGTTGATGTGTTTTGGGTGTTTTCCCTGGTAGTCGGGAGAGTGCCTGGTCCTCGAGCTGAGGGGTGCCGGGTCTCCAGTCCACGACCGTCGGTGTCTCTCCCTGCGCTGCGGGGTGACTGACACGCACACTCCTGCTCTAGGGAGAGCAGTAGGCGGGCAGGCTGGCCTCCACGGGCTGCGGAGCTTCTGTACGGGACTGTGGTTCCAGCGGCCCCTGTGGGGAGTCTGCTGTAACTACTTCCCCTGGGCGTCCTTTAAGTTTTGTGTTTTCTTTTGGCTGTGCTGGGTCCTGTTGCTGTGCACAGGCCCTCAGTAGCTGAGGTGAGCGGGGACCCTCTCTCGGTGCAGTGCACAGGCCCCCCATAGCTGCGGCGAGTGGGGACACTCGGTGCTGTGCACAGGCCCTCCATAGGTGCAGTGCACAGGCCCCCCCATAGCTGCAGCGAGCAGGGACCCTCTCTCGGTGCAGTTCACAGGCCCTCCATAGTTGTGGTAGCTGCGGTGGCCCTCCATAGCTGCGGCGAGCGGGGACCCTCTCTCGGCGCTGTGCACAGGCCCCCCCCCCATAGGTGCGGCAAGCGGGGACCCTCTCTCGGTGCTGTGCACAGGCCCTCCATAGTTGTGGTAGCTGCGGCGGCCCTCCATAGCTGCGGTAGCTGTGGTGAGTGGGGACCCTCTCTCGGTACAGTGCATAGGCCCTCCATAGCTGTGGTGAGCGGGGACCCTCTCTCGGTGCAGTGCACAGGCTTCCCGTTGGGGCGTCTCCTCTTGTCGTGGAGTATGGGCTCCAGGCGCGCGAGATGAGTTGCTCTGGGTTGTTCGGGATCTTCCCAGACCAGGGGTTGACCTGTGTCCCCTGCATTGGCAGGCAGGTTCTTATCCCCTGGACACCAGGGAAGTCCTGGTGTGTGCTTGGCATGAGGGGTTGGTGACTTTGGGAGTAGTCTGGTCGGGAGAGGGGGCCACGTGTTTCCCCGAAGCCTGTGGGAGAGCCAGGGAGCCTGCCCGGCGGAGGAGGCACAGAGGAAAGCTGCTGCTCTTCTCCACTCTTCCCAGTGCAGGACCGGGCTGGCCCAGCCGCGCTGGGACTTGAGGTGTGTTGAGTGGCAGTGACTGAGTGGACAGGGGGCCTCTGGGATGGCTGGTTTGAGTCCTGTTCCCTGAGGCCTGCAGAGGAAGGCTCTGTGCGTGACGAGTGAAGTGCTTCCCTGTCTGCTGACGTGTGGAGCCGGGGGGCTGGTGAGGGGGTGCAGGAGAGAACCTCGCCATCAGCCTGTTTCATTTTGAAAAGTTTACAGTCAGCAGAACAGCCGAGAGATGAGGGTGAACGCCCTGTGCTTCCACATTGTTGTCGTGTAGACGTTGCCTTGGTGTTCAGTCGCTGAGTTGTGTGTTAACCCGTGGTTCCTTCGCTAACTATTTAACCCTCACGTGGGCTTTCCTGGTAGCTCAGCTGGTAAAGAATCCGCCTGCAGTGCAGGAGACCTGGCTTTGATCCCTGGGTCGGTGGATTCCCTGGAGGAGGGCATGGCAACCCACTGGTCACAGGGTCAGACATGACTGAGCGCAGCACAGCACCCCCAGGGATACTCCAGGATGTGCCCAGCACGCACATCTTCAAAATGAGGCCCTCCTGTTGCGCTGCCACGTCGGGCTGGTACCGCCCAGACGTTTATGCTGTTCTGGTGACGCCTTCCCTCCTGCGGACCCGGGTCTGCAGGGGCCTCTGTGCACTGCGTTCCCCCAGGGGTCATGCGCTGCGTTCACTGGGACGTGTGCCGTTGGTCTCCAGCTTCTCCACCGCTGTCCTTTGTGACTCCCTTGGTTTTGAAGGCTCTGGGTTGTTGCCCGTGGAGCCCCCACAGGAATTCCCTGAGCCTCCTCTCGACGGCTGGTGGCCCCTTGCTCCTGCCTTGGCCCTGCAGTGGATTCTTCGTTGCTGTTTTCATCAGTACACACTGCTTTCTGTCATCGCAGTGAGAAGCTGGGAGGGATGGGAATCAATGCGTACTTGCAGTTTGCCGTCTTGCCGCGTTTCTCACAGTTTGGGTTTTGTCACGACGTGATTTGAGTGTTACCGCAGTGTGCTCCTTGCCCTTTTGGCTCTAAGCGTCCGCGCCTAACCAGCTGTTAGCCTGAGTAGTTGCCGTGCACCTGCTCAGACCCTCTGTCTGGCGGCTGTGCGACTGTCCTCCGGACGCGGAGCCCTCCGTGGGCAAACGGGCCGGTGCCGAGCTGCCCTCCTCTGCGGGCGCTGCCCCGCTGACCTGTGTGTGGGTCGGGGGGGCCCAGCGACTGGTGCAGCTCAGCGCTCTGCTCCCGCCTGGAACTTCTGTCAGAAGGCCTTTTGGAGCCTCGGTTTCCCCTTTACGAGGTGAGGTTGGGGTGACGTCTGCAGCATAGCACCTGGGGCCGCAGAGGCTACTCCTGCGCGTCTTCACACCTGGCGGCATCTGTCTGGGACGACGGTGCCTACGGGGGCGGAGACGTCACGTCCCTTCCATGCGTGGGTCCTGCTGCCTCGCTCCTCAGGACTCTGTGCTCCCTTCTGCCCCAGCCCTTCCTGGAAATGCCTAAAATATTGGGGGTCTCTTTTCTTGAGTAAGTGGTCCCTGTCGTATTTTAGGTGTCGATACAGTGGAATCCACAGAATTGAATATGATCTAATTGTCATTTAAGAGAAAAGAAATGGGGGCACATAGGGTGAACGTGCTGCGTATCGATAGAATCCATCATCGAACTTTAATTTTATCCCTAGGGTGTAGGAGTAGGTGGAATTAAATGCAGAATCTGTAGAAGCCGAGAAAGAGAACATTCTCTGCTGGATTTCTGCTTTTTACATATCGCCAGCAATATGGACCATTTGCATTAAACTTAAATAGCACAACTCATTTCAGATTCATTTTTTTACTCATCTTGTTCTAAAATCACAAATTCCACTTGACAATGTGATAGGGTAAGATTATATTTTTAAACTTTGAGAGCGACACTCCAGAGCTATGCCAAAAGTAACAATTTCTTGTGTCAAAAATAACTTCCTCCTAAATTCATCAGTGGAGCTGACCTGGCTGGTTGCATTTGGAATGCTGAAGCTGCCTGAGTTGGGACGGAGCTGTGTCGGCCTTCCGCGGTGGGGTCCTCTCCCTGAGGACTGGTGGAAGGAGGGCTTCTCCGCTGTCGGCCTTCCGCGGTGGGGTCCTCTCCCTGTGGAGGGTGGAAGGAGGGCTTCTCTGCTGTCGGCCTTCCGCGGTGGGGTCGTCTCCCTGAGGACTGGTGGAAGGAGGGCTTCTCTGCACTGCCTGGTCTTCTCTCTCTGGCACCTCAGCCCTGGTGGTGTCGTTGAGGTGTGAGTCGTCCGCTTCTGCAGCGGTGTGGCCAGGCGGGTCAGAGTCTGCTGTGGCTGTGGCATCTGGTGAGACGGGGCGAGGGTGTGCGTGCAGCGCTGGCGGGAGCAGCCCGCTGCTGCTGTGTTGCTCCTGGGTCTGGCGGTCAGTCCCGATGTGACCTTTCCTGCCTGCTCGGAGTCCCAGCCGCGGGCAGGTCTCCAGGAGGTGCTTGCGTGTCGTCACCTGGCCTTGCCCGGCTCTCTGCGCTGCCCTGCCTCTCTGGCCTCTCGGCTGTGACTCCGGCAGGGCCCACAGGTGTGGCCGAGGTGGCGGACTTGCTGGCTGTGGTGGGGGGCTCCTGGTGGCCTCGTGGCCTTGTGAGGAAGGACCTTCCTGATCTGCAGCCCACGCAGATAGAAGCCGAGTCAGGAGATGCCCGAAGCTTCTGATTTTGTGCCTGTGGTCCTTGCAGTTCTTGATTCATTAGTTATGCAAACCGATAATTGTTTTTTTTGTTTACGCCAGTTTGAGTTGGGTTTCACTTGTTTACAGTTGGAAGGTTCCTGACTGACAAGCTCTTTGTTACATGAAGTATAACATTATGTGAAGTTTGCTTTTCTGTTATCATATGGGAGACTCTCCTGACTCTTGTACCATCTGTGAGCCTGGAAGCTAAGGCAAAGCCGCTCGCCGGTGTTGGGGTGGGGAGAGCCTCTCGGATGGGTGAGCTGGGCGCCCTGCCGTCACCCTGCAGGTGGGGGTGCCCTGGCCGCTGTCAGGCGTGCCAGCGCTCCGCAGGCCCGGTTAGCAGGAGTGGCAGCTAGGTTTGAGGAAAGAGGGTGGCCCAGGAGGTGGGAGCCCATGGAGGGCCTGGGGCGGGCTTCCTGCAGGGACTCTCCCTCCTGAAGGGGGGCCGTGGCCCTTCCCCAGACGCGGAGGGTCTGGTGACTGGGCCTGCCCGAGGGAGACGGAGCCACGTGCCCAGCAGGCCGCAGGCTCCTGAGCCACAGCTTGTGGTTGGGCGTCTGGGTGTTGGGGTGACTTGTTAGGTCGACAGGTGCCCTGGGCCCTGTCTCCCTTCATCTCTGGACCCCACCCTCCTTCCCAGCTCGTGTGGCCCATGCAGAGGTGCTGATGCGCGGGGGAGAGGGGACGTCTCCTGAGAGAGCCCGAGCCCTCTGAGGGCGAGCCGGAGCCCTGGGGTCTTTCTGGGAGATTCCTTGAGCAGGCCTGTGAAGCAGCTGTACTCTGTCTTCAGGAGCCAGTGCTACCGGGGGGCTTATGTCCCGCTCTCACCCAGAGGAGGCTTGCCCACCAGCAGCCCGCACGACTCCGTGGCTGACCACTCGGCAGGCGTGTCCTGCCCGTGGTGCTGGCTGTGGAGACGGCGTGGGTGTGCTGAGTGGTCTCTTTATCTGGGGGTTCAGGCTGGGGGAGAAGCTCCCGAGTGCCATGCCCTGCTTGTGCCAGAGGGTTCCTGAAACTTCTGTTGGAACGTGAGGGCAGTGTCCTACTCAGAGCGGCTGGCTCTTGTTGGCCGGCGGCGGGGCGGCTGCCCCGTGTCTGGAGAGGGGCCGAGTGGAGGCTGGGAGGCTGCAGTCAGACGGGAGCCGGAGGGCAGCGTGGTCATCCTCTGGCCGGGGGCCTCAGAGCTTCTGCTCTGGTGGGCGGGCCACCCTGACCGCATCGCCCCGCCGTGGGTGCTGGTGGCGGCTGGTGTGTGGCGCCTCATCTCCTCCTCAGGGATGGGTGAGCCCTCCTGTGTCCGGTGTTAGTTCAGGGACCAAGCCCGATACCACGTGTGATGCTAAGTGTAAGGAAAGAGCGTGTCAGAGGGTGGTGCAGGGAGCGAGCGTGACGGCTGGGAGGTCGAGTTCGGCTCAAGCGAGTGACGGTCCGGCTTAGCCCTCCCGTGCAGTGGCCAGTGCGCTCGGCGGCTCCGGGCGCTGGGTGCCTGAGAACCTGCCTTCTCTGCTGCACAGGTGGGGCTGGGACGCTGGGCGGGTGGACTTCTGTCTGGGAGCCTCGGTGCCCTGATGGACTGAGGTGACCACTGGCAGAGGGTCCATGGGCAGGCAGGCTTGTCTCCGAAGCGTGAGTGCCCCGGGGTAACTGTGTGCACCGTTATTCCCACTTTGTCTGAACCCTAAGATTTTTTTCTTTTGTTGAATAGATTCCTGTTTCAGGAAGTAGTTGGTTATCTTTCTCTAGAGAAGCTCTTTAGTCAAAACATCTGTTGACTGAGAATGTGCATCTTCCCCTGTCGGTGGCAGGCGCTTGTCTGCTCTCATTGTGTAGCTTCCTGTTGAGAAGTGTGGTGTGTGTGTGAATTCACTTAAGTTCTGACATCACTTTGGAGCCAATTGGTGGGCTGCTTCAGCCAACCAGCCGCTTCCTGGTGTCTAAGTAAGATATATAGTTCTGGAATAACAGGAAACTTCAGCTTTCAACATCCTGTTTTTCTGGGTTTTGTGACTCTCTGCCTCACCACGATGAAGGTTAGTAGATACTTTTATGTATATTTCTTCTTGCAGAATACTACAATTTGAATTTTCCAAGCTCTGGAATTAGGACCTGAGAGCTGAGACCGCCTCCTCCCACCTTTTCCAGAAGGAGCTTTTGTGTTCTGACAGAAGGGAGTGGAGGCCTGTTCAGGGCCCTGCTTTTAATAAAGAGCTCAGCCAGCCCATTGCAGATGTAGCTGCACACGCCCGCCTGAATCATGGTCTCCTCTGACTTGAACTATAGTCTGTGTCACGGGGATTCCAGAGACTGTCCTAAGGGGTACTCGTTTTCATAGGCAGGCAGGATCTGGCATCACGAATGTTTTATCTCCTGCTCCATCTGCGAGAAAGGTGTGAGCAGTGTCGCAGAGTGCTTGGCTGTCTGAGTTCACGACTCTTCCCCTCTCCCAGCTCTGTTTGCGTTCCTCTCTCAACTTGGGTTTAATGGCCTCCTTTCTGGAGCCGGTTTGTTCAGCTCTTGGATTTTCTTTCTTTGGTTCACGTCTAAGCTCACCTCACGAGGATGTTTACTCATCTCAGAAGGTAAAGTAGGAGAGTGGGCCAGAGACGGCAGTGACTGTCGAGATTTGGAGCAGCCCTGTGTCCTGGGTCTGTCCTCACAGAGACCTTCCAAGTGATGGCGGGAAGGTGGGATGGTGGGAGCCGGGCGGGTCGCTGCCTTCTTACTGCGTGCGGGCCGTTCTCTGGATGTGGGGTGTGAGGTCTGCGGGGGCGGCCTGCGCAGGGACTGTGCAGTGTGCCAGGGCCTTGCTGGCTGTGCTGAGTCCGCTGGGGCTGCGCAGGGGGTAGGAGGCAGGAAGAGGAGCTGGGCTTCCTGGCAGGATGTGAGACGCAGGAACCGTGAACCAGCGGGGGCAGAGGTGGCGGGCGACTTGCAGAGGAAGCTGTTCCTAGGATGGTTGGCCACCAGAGTTCATTTGTGCCCCGGTGAGAGAACCTTTGAAGTATGTTATCCTAGTTTTCATTTTGACACGTGAACACATCTTTCTGTTAACTGCATCTCTGAAAGAATTTTCTTTCCCTACTTTTCTCTGGCACGAGTTGTGGATCATCTGATGGTTAAATTTTTTGGCGGGGAGTTATTATTTAGTGATCCAAAGCTGTGTGTGATCTTCAGACAGCGTTTGGGAGTGAGGTGTGTGTATCTCAGCCCGTGGTGTTTGTGCACACGTCCGAGACCCTGGCGCTGTGTCTGGGCAGCCCGACGTGGGTTCTCTTCCAGCTCCTGGGCGGGTGGGGCTGGGCCAGTGCGGTTGTGTCTCTGGGGTGGAGGCGCCCCTCTTTCTGGACTCTGCCTCCCCGCTTCCTCTCCCTCGACCCTCGTGTCCACTCTGGCACCTGGGCTTCCCTTTGGCTGCCCCTGACTTTGGCCTGGGCTGTGGCCGGGAGAGGAAGTCTGTTGTGGGCATGCCCAGCAGCCTTGGCCTCAGTCGAAGAAGAGCCCTCTCTGAGTGCCAGGAGCGCCCCAGGTCACTGGGAGGGTGGGGCAGGGCGGCTCAGAAACGGACTCAGCCCCAGGAGCGGAGTGGCCCGGCCTCCTGGAAGCTGAGCCCCTGGGGTGCCCTTGCCCGGGCCTCACCTGCAAAGCCCGCTGTCTGCCTCCTGCTGCACAGACTGCCGTGTCCCGCCCCAGTGCCGGGCTCGGCTAATCCTGCTTATTCTCTTTCCCTTGCAGACGTTTGATGCGAACGATTTGTATCAGGGGCAGAATTTCAACAAGGTCCTCAGCTCCTTAGTGACACTGAATAAAGTAACAGCAGGTAAGTGTGTTTCTGCTGAATTTGAGGGGAGCAGAAGCCACGGGCAGAGACCTCGCCCTTCTGTCAGCAGGCAGGGCTGACGTTACTGAGCTTAGAAAGGACTGTGTAAACTCTTGGCTATGGCTTTGCTGCGATGCTGCTGCTCTTTTTCCTTGTCAGAGCAGCTCTTCCTTTTCGGGTCCCCGTGTGTCTTGGCGCTTCCCCTCCTCTGCCTGAGCGAGCAGCAGAGGGGCCTCGTCCACGGGCGCGCTCGGGGGCTGTCCCCCGAGCTCTCCCCTCACTGTGCGGGGAGGAGTGGGCCCCAGGGGCCACTCCCAGGGCCCTCGCGTCACCTGCTTGCTGAGCGGGCTGCCCTGCCACCCAGAGCAGCTCGCGCCCCCACAGTTCTAGGCTGGCCTTCCGTGCTTGACCTTGGCTCGCAGTGGAGACTCTTGGCTGTTGCAGTGACAGCACCTCGGGTCAAGCTGAATTAGGGCCCAGGTGAGTGAGTGTAGGCAAAGGTGCAGGTCTGGATTCTGGAGGAGAGGTGGGCTCCTAGACGGACGTCAGCACCCCACCCAGAGGGGTCCTTGCAGGAGGAGGTCTGTGGTGCTGCGTGAAGGCAGCATGCCGCCTCCTGCCGGCACGCCCCACCCCCATGAAGGGATGGGTTTGATGTCAGCGCTCAGCAAGGGGGTGGCCGGCCGTGTGCGGCCAGGCTGGCTCCGTAGCAGTGCTTCCCCTGTGGCTGCACGCCCCGGTCCAGCTCAGCCACCCTGGCCGCCAGGGCCGTGGCTGATGTGCTGTCCTGGGGCCGGACATGCGCCTGGGCTACAGGCAGGAGCAGCTTCGGTAGATAACGGACCCCACGCAAGGCTGGAGGCGTCTGTTTCCGGGGTCGGAGGATGCGTCTGCTCCGTCCACCAGGTGGCGATGCTTGGTCATCGCGGCGGGCGTGCGGGGCTCCACGCGCCCCGTGCAGACACGGGCCTGGGCCGTGTCTCCAGGGTGCCCGTGCTGTCGCTCTCTCCCCGTCTGGTGCAGACGTGTGTCACGGGTGCTCTTGACGTCCCTGGGTGCAGAACGCAGAGCGCTCCTCTCTACAAAGAGCTGCTTGGGTGTTCTGGAGCAAACTCAGTGCTTCTCTCTGCAGCTCTTAAACAAGAGGCCAGAGTTTTGTCGAGTGAGAACTTTCTGCCTCTGGTTTGCTGGCTGCTGCTCTTCATGTCTGATTTTGAAGCCAGTGTGATGCGTGGCCGCACCTTTGCAGGTGTCAGCCATAAGGGGCCAACTCAGGTGTAAGACTGGCTTCCCTGGTGGCTCAGTGGTAGGGAATCCACCTGCCAAGCAGGAGACCTGGGTGTGATCCCTGGGTTGGGAAGATCCCCTGGAGGAGGACATGGCAATGGTATACTTGCCGGGAAAATCCCATGGATGGGGGAGCCTGGTGGGCTGCAGCCCACGGGGTCGCAGAGAGTCGGGCGCGACTGAGCGACTGAACAGCGGCAGGTGTGAGGCGCGCGCTGCCCTTCAGGGTTGCCATCGGCCTCGCTGAGAGAGACCCGCGTTGGCTCCCCTCTGCTCCTGGCACGCAAAAGAAGTGTTCTCAGGCATGTGGACGGATCCTTGCCTTTCTCTTGGACAGAGGAAAGGTTGGCAGTGGGGCAGGAAGGGGTCCTGAGCGTGCGCTGGGTACGGGGCAGCTGCTGGGCAGCTTCCTCACGCGTGTCCTCTGGGCGCTGCTCTGTGCTTGCAGTTGCCCGGGCCCCTTCCAGTTGCTGTTGCTGCCAGTGCTCATCTGGGCCTGAGAACTGGAGGGGCTGCGGACTGACTGTCCGGGTGGTTTTAGGGCAGGAGTCCTAGATGCCTGGGCCCTGCTAGCTCTGGGCAGTCGGGGAGCGCACACCCTGTGGTACCCTCCTGGGTACTGTGAGAGCAGCTGGAAAGCTCCGTTTCCCTGGGAAGTCTTCTGGCTCTCGACTGTTGATGACTAAGTCAGCATTTCCTCAGACACTGTGCCAGCCAGTCCAGACAGACTGCCAGAAAGAGCGGGCCCGGAGGCCCCCAGTTTCAGGATGTTTTCTCGGAAGGCCCCCACGCAGCTTCAGGATGTTGCCAGGGCCTGCGTCTCAGGGCAGTGATTCCCTGGAAAGCCTTTCTGTGGCCTTGCTTTCACGGTCCTGCTGCATCTGTGAAGCAGGCTGCTGACCTAGGCGTGCTGGGTGGTGGTGGGGCATGTGGTCCTGGCCAGACCCCCAACAGGGACCGAGCCTTTGGTGCCCTTGACACCCTGGTCCTTCACAGCCCTGGGAGGTGAGGAAGGTGTGGCTGCCCTCATGCAGAGGGACTCGCCCTCTGAGGGGCTGCTCTGGCCAAAAGGGCCAGGGGCTTCTGTCGCACGTCAGAGTCTTTCCTTCTCTGCATGGTCCCACTGGGGCTCGTGGCTCGCTGGCCCCGAGGGCAGGCGTGCAGCAGGGGTGCAGGGGGCGAGGCCTGGGCGGTGCTTGGAACTCACGGTGAGGCCTGTTTTCCCCCAGGTGAGAGGAAAGGGTCAGAACAGACTGCCGGATGTTAGAGCCGATGCGTGTTCTGTGCAGCTGGTTCTGGGAAGGGCAACGGGGGTGCGTGCAGGTGGGTCCCGCGGGTGGGCAGCAGGGCGCTCAGCCCGCCCCGACGACCTTGCAGACATCGGCCTGGGGAGTGACTCCGTGTGCGCCCGGCCCTCCTCCCACCGGATCAAGTCCTTTGACTCCCTGGGACCGCAGCCTGCGCACGGCCGGACTTCACAGTTGTTCCAGGGCCAGTACCGCAGTTTGGTAAGTGTGGGCGTGGGTCCCGGCGGTGGGAGTGTGCGGTGGGCGGGGCTCGGGAGGCGCTTGGCACGGGGCGGGTGCCTGTGCTGCCTTGCCCCTGCTCTCTCGGCTGGCATTTGCTCATGGCCAGATTATCACAGGTCTCACGTCACGTCGGCTTATTTCAAGGTGCACCTCTGTTTATCTGGACGGATGTGGGCTTTGAAGTATTTTCCTCGTTGCTTGCATGGTGTTTTCTTTCCTGCTCTACACACGATTAGAAGTTGGGGCACAAGAATCCATGTCTCATACTTAGATGATGAAGAAAAGGCTAAACGTGGAAGACCCTCGAGGTGGTTTTTCTCTTTATGAGCGCGTGATAGCACACTTCGGAGTCCGGCTGCAGCGTGTGAGAGGGGCCCCCTCGTGAGTGCTGGTGAGGCAGGGGCCCCCGGGGTGGACAGACCCCACGAGACAGGCTGTGAGCACAGACCCTGGGAATGAGGCCTCGAGGACCGTGATGCACAGGGCCGAGCAGAGCCTGTGGGGGCGGCCGCCACGTCCACTGACCAGGGTGAGTGTCTGCAGGAGGACCACCAAGCCCCCGGGGCGGACGCCGGCCTGACCCTTGGCTTCATCAGCCGCTGCTGTGACTCTGCTTCCTGTGACATTCTAGTAATCATTTTATGTTGGAAACTCAGCAACCTTGTCATGTGAGTCTGAAGAGAACCTACTCTTCCAGTCTTCAGAGGCCACTGCTTTCTGCTTACCATAGGGGGATGTTGTTCCGTAAGCACGTGGGGATCCTGGAGAAATAAAGCTGGCCCGGTTGAGCTGTGCCTTGTAGAGAGATGCATTTGAGTTAGGTCACGAAGCACTGTTAAAAACGGAAAACTGTAGAAGGGGTATAATTTTTACACCTCTTGAACTGTTCGCACTCAGGCTGACTCTCCCTCCTGTGTGTGCGTGACTGCCTGCCTTCCCCTCGGAGAAGCCCTGGAGCCCTGTCTCTGACCTTGAGAACAGCACAGCGCCCATCGGGCGCGGTGTCTTGGTGCCGGCTGGTCAGCGCTTCACGGGGACTGACGCTCGTCACCGTCCACCGCCCCCCCCCACCCCGGGGCTGGAGGGACTTAGGGGGCCCACTTGGGAGCATCGTGGTCCAAAGGAAGGAAGGAAGGTGTCCAGATCCCTTGAAAACAGCTGCTTCATGAAATACCCATGGAAGATGCGTGAAAAGTCAGCAAGCTTTGGGCAGAGAAACCTTCGCTGCCTGACCCATGCACTTGCGGCTCTTCTTGTCTGCTTTGTTTGTTTCTGAATAAATGAGGATTGGATTGCAATTGAAGAATTTTACTCAGTTAAATGTCCTTTTATGATGAATGTTGCTGAGATCATAGTAAGTATAGGACTAGTGTTTCATTAGAGAGGTTTCGTCACACCAGAAACGGAAAGCCTGCGGCCACCTCAGCTGTGTGGTGGGCACGGTGAGCCGCTCGGAGGGAGTGTGGTGAGAAGACTCCTGACCTGAAGGGGAGGGTGAAACCCGGGATGAGACGCTCGTGACTGAAGCTTCCCTTTGCTGTGGCCGGGCCAGCAGTGGCGGCCCCGGGGAGGGTGGGCTGGCACGGTGTGGCCCGTGGTCCTCTCCCTGCCTTGGGCCCATGTCGTCCTTCAGGGTTGGGGGTGCTCGACGGCTGAAGTCTGCCTCAGGAGCGAAGGGTCCAGACTGCCCTGCTCTCCGCTGACGCTGCCCTGTCTGGGCCTCCGTGGAGCGTCGCTGCCTGAAGCAGGGGGCGTCCTGGCGCTGGCCTGGCCTGTTGGGAGGCTGTGGGTCACATCTGCTGCTGCCTCGTGATGGTGGTGCCCCATCCCACGCTGGTGCCGCCCGTGTGTGCCCAGCAGTTGGGCTGGCAGAGGGCTCCCGGGGCAGTTTGACGTCCTTAGGGGCCTGCTCGGAGAAGGCAATGGCACCCCACTCCAGTACTCTTGCCTGGAAAATCCCGTGGATGGAGGAGCCTGGTAGGCTGCAGTCCATGCTAAGGGTCCGACACGACTGAGCGACTTCCCTTTCACTTTTCACTTTCATGCACTGGAGAAGGAAATGGCAACCCACTCAAGTGTTCTTGCCTGGAGAATCCCAGGGACGGGGGAGCCTGGTGGGCTGACGTCTATGGGGTCGCACAGAGTTGGACACGACTGAAGCGACTTAGCAGGGGCCCGCTCTGCGCCTTAGTTTGTTACGTGTCACATTCCATTGTTGGAACTCGTCACCCCGACGGGCTCTGCAAAGCCAGGATACATCTCAGAAAAGAGAAGGTCATGGTGATCAGAGTGGATGGCTGGTGAGAGATGGTGCTGGTTCGCAGCCGAGGCGCGGTGGGCAGCCGCGTCTGCTGGGGCCGTGACCCATCCAGCCTGCACCTCTCAGATGCCCCTGAGCTTGAGGGGACAGTGCTCAGTCCACGGTTCCTCCAGATGCTTAGAAGAGATCCCTTTATTGAATACTTTAGGTATTAAATATTAAGTTTGCATTAAGGGTCTAATTCAGTAGCTAAAGATGGATGCACTGATTTGAATTATTAAGTAAGCATGATTTATAGTGGCCAGTGCATGTTTAAATAGGTATATTAAATTTGCATTAAGGGTCTGATTCAGTGGATAAAGGTGGATGCACTAATGTGAATTATTAAGTAAGCATGGTTTATAGTGGCCAGCATATGTTTAAATAGGTATATCAAGTTTGCATTAAGGGTCTAATTCAGTAGCTAAAGACGGATGCACTGATCTGAATTATCAAGTAAGCATGATCTATAGTAGCCAGTGTATGTTTAAATAGGTGAATACACGTGAACTCTCTCAGGCATCATGTCAGCTCCTCCTCCTGGAGCCCTGAGCACTGTCTGTGCTTTCAGTCTTTTTCCTCCTGTTCAGTGATGCACGCACCTACTGTAGAGTCAGGTGATTCTCTGAGACTGCTATAGGAGAAAATCAGTAGAGACGCCACTTTTCAATTTCTCTGTAGGTTCCTTAGGTATTTGGCTGTGGCTCTGATAAACGCCCTGTGTAAGGCCTGTTGTTCAACAGCAGTGTTGGGCTGTGGCCGCCCTGCAGTGAGCGGGGCGTCAAGCCCCCCCTGCGTCCCCTGTGCTGGCGGGGGCTGTGGGGCAGCGGCGTCACGGCTTAGGCTCCGTGGGGCCTGGCCTTCCCAGACGGCGTGCTGTGTGCCTTTGGCAGACGGCAGTCTGCTCTCTGCCTTCTTCGGAAGACTCTCCTCTCGGGCCTTCAGACGGCTCATGGTGCCCTCGTTTCCTCTTCACCGGGAGTTCACACGCCCCCTCGGCCTCCGGCACCAGCGCCTGTGGGCTCGCTGCGACCCCAGTCCACCCCTCCACTGCCTCCATCCTCACTTTCTCTCGGTTAATCCTGTTTGGCGGAGTGCGTCTTACACTAACGTCTTGAGTAAGGGTGCTCTTCTTGCGTCTCTGCAGATGTCTTCATCCAGATACTAAAGTCTCTGTCTTCAGTGTTCTGTAGTTGAGGTGTGACGTGGATTGGCCCAGGTATCTTGAGTGGTTTCCTGTTTGGGCTTCACTCAGCTTCTGGACGTGTGCTTGTGTCTTCCGTCACATCTGGGATGCGCTGAGCTGTGCTTCTTAGACTCCTTTCTAGCAGGGTCCTTTCTCTAACAAGACTTTGGTTCCAGTGTCAGATCTTTGTCATTTCTCACAGGTCCCCGGGATCTCATCGTTTTCTTTGTTTTTCACTATGTCAGTTTGAGTAAGTTCTGTAAGTTCTGCCCCATTTCTGAGATTTTCTGTTTTATTCGTCTGCTTTGAGAGAGCTTCGCCTCAGTGTTGATATCTGTCTTCTCAGTCAAGCTCAAGTTTGTTTATTCGTGGAGCAAGGGGCATCTTAGCTTCTTTCTTAGACACTTTGAGAGCGTACTGGAAGACGTGGGATCCTGCTCCCGTCTGTGTCCGGCCGCGGTCCCGGCTGAGGGTCGCAGGCTGTGGCTCTGGGGCCAGGCTCGTTGACCGGGCGTCCGCGGGGTTCCTGCTGGACCCTGACTGCGGACGGGCCCGGTGAGACTCGGGCCCGGCTCCCGCCCCGAGGCTGCGGAGCGCAGGGGCCTGTGCGTGTGTGTGGCGTGTTCGTGTGGGCTAACGTGGCCCGAGTAAGGCCTCGCCGGCGGTTACCGGGGTCTCCTCCGGGCCGGGGCCTGGGCGGCGGTCGGGGCGCGCTGCGGGGCAGGGACCCCCGCGTGTGCCGAGGCTCTGCCGCGGTGCTGGGTCGCACCTGGTCTGATCGCAGGAGACGCCGCTGTCCTCCTGACGCCTCCCTCCCGTCTCCCCCCGCAGGACATGACCGACAACAGCAACCATCAGCTGGTCGTCCGAGCCAAGTTTAACTTCCAGCAGACCAATGAGGACGAGCTCTCCTTCTCGAAAGGCGACGTCAAGGGCCGGGGGCGGGGCCGGGCCGGGGCCGAGGCGGGGCTTGGGACGCCCGGCTGGGCGTGGTCCGGCCACACTGGGGGCTGGAGAAGGGGCTCCACACTCAGGCCGGCGTCTCCTGCCTTCGTGACACCAGCAGTTGAAGACAGACTCACTCTGTTCTTTACCATTTGTGAGAAGAAACCTGTCACGTCTGTTAGTTTTTACTTGGTGGTGACACGTTTGTATAAGGTGCAGTTCGTCATCCTTTTGGGGGCTTGAAGCTTGCTGTATGCTGTTGCCTGGGTAGCTGCTTATCGTGGGTGCGTCTGCCAGTCATGTGGTGCTGAGTGATTTGTCCAGGTCTTTGCACTAATGTGGCACTTTAAAATGCATCCCCTTCTGTACGTTTTCTGTAGTTGCTTAACAGTTTCTTGAATTTAAATAATTATTCCAAGGCCTATCTAATTTCGGAAAGGAGTGGTGGTCCTGGCGTTGCTTGCATTTCTGCTCAGGTGTGATCACGTCGTGGCACTGCAGGCGCTCCAAGGCGTGGCTGCCCCCAGTGGTCTCGTCAGGACACTCCAAAGGGTCAGGAGCCTTTTGCCAGGAACTTGGGGGCAGAGACCAATATACATGTGTGTGTGATTTCACAGCCAGATCGCGTCTGTTCCTTCTGCTGCTGCTGGACTGTGTTGTTTCTAGCCTTGGGCTCTGGTGACTGACGTCACTGCACGTGGGGCTGCAGGTGTCCGTCTGAGTCTTTTCGGGTCTCGTGGGTCCGCAGCTCGGAGCGGAACTGCTGGCTCACACGGGGACTCGGTTCAGGTCTTGAGGCCGCGCTGTGTGTCGCACACAGTGGCTCTCACACCCCACAGCAGGGCACGGGGCTCCTGTTCCTCTGTGTCTTTGCCAACACTTGTTTCCTGTTTTTTTTATTTTGACAATAGCCATCCTAATGGGTGTCAAGTGGTAACTGATTGGTGCTCTTTATTCTGTAGTTGATCATAAAAACAGTATTTGTTCATCATCATTAGAATACAGTTAACGGTAATAGCCAAGCTTTTGTGTTCTGGTTCCTATATAAACTTCTTTTTATCTGTGACTTTCAGTTCTTACCACAGCCCCAGAAGATAGTGTTGTCGGGATATTCAGGGGATAGGTGCAAATAAAACCTTCTTCTGAACACCCTCCTGTTAATCTGTCCCTGGGCAGAACCAGCCAAGGGCACGGCGCTGGTGTCCAGCTGCCTGCATTACAGACATGGCTGCTGGGAAATGTGCCTTAGTCTGCAGCTTGGCTGGACTCGCCAGTCGCCGCCAGCCCGTCCAGGGGCAGCCCTGGCTCTGGCCCCTGGGTCTGAGTGCTGGGGAGGCCGAGCAGTCCTTCTGGGGCCAAGAGAGCGCTGGGCCCTTTGGGGGCCGAGGTTGAGAGTGACATGGTCTTTCCCTTTATGAAGGGGATCCAGGGGTCGCAGAGCTGGTGATGGGCACGCCCTCAAGAGTCACAGAGCTGGTGGAGGGGTGTGCCCCGAGGGGGTCTCAGAGCTGGTGAAGGAGCAAGCCATAAAGAGTGGGTTCTGCTGATTGTGTAGACATCTGTTGGGTCTGGGCTTCTTGAAT
Organism: Connochaetes taurinus; assembly: GCA_006408615.1. NCBI lineage: Eukaryota > Metazoa > Chordata > Mammalia > Artiodactyla > Bovidae > Connochaetes > Connochaetes taurinus. Next base: position 100,320 of record SJXO01001580.1, read on the forward strand.
TCTACTGTGAACATCTCTTTTAAATGGAAATTCTGGTCTGATGTTGAGGCATCATAGTAAAAGTGTGAATGAGTACAAATAAACTTTTCCTTTCCAGGTGTTCCTCCTCCTGAAGTTTCCAGAGTTAGCCTTTGGAAATGACACTGCAAAGATGGTTGTTTTCAGGTGGACGTGCATGTGGTCAGTGTCGTCTGTGGGGGCCTCTGGGCGTCCCGCAGCCTGGCAGGCGTGTTCTGCTCTTACCCCACTTCTGGGGGGCATTGAGCTCCGTGGCGGGGGCGGGCAGACACAGCTCTAAGAAGCAGCCATCTTATTTTGGTGAGGTGCCTGCGTCAGGAGTAACCACATTGCTTTGTTCTGCCTGCGATCCCATTTCTCTGCCTTAGCTGTGTGTGTGTGTGTTTCTCTGCCTTAGCTGTGTGTGTGTGTGTTTCTCTGCCTTAGCTGTGTGTGTGTGTGTTTCTCTGCCTTAGCTGTGTGTGTGTGTGTGTGTCTGTGCCTTAGCTGTGTGTGTGTGTGTGTGTGTGTGTGTGTGTGTGTGTGTGTGAGCTCTTTAGTTGCATGTGTGTAACTGCTTTGCTGGCAAACAGCTCCTTGCAGGGCTCACATGGAATCCCTAGTTTTTATGCCACACTGAGACTCAAGCAACTGAAAACTTTCCTTGTTTTCCTGTTTAGTTTTAAAATATAGAGAATGGCATATTTGCTCAAATGAGTCATCTGTTAAGCTGCTGCTGCTAAGTCGCTTCAGTCGTGTCCGACTCTGTGCGACCCCATAGACAGCAGGCCACCAGGCTCCGCCGTCCCTGGGATTCTCCAGGCAAGAGCACTGGAGTGGGCTGCCGTTGCCTTCTCCGTCTGTTAGGCTGGGTGTTGTTTATTTGATCGTCGAGCTAAAGGAATAACTACTTTGAGGAGTAAGTTTCCATCCCTAGTGCCCTCCGATTACGTGAATCTCTCCTGTGGGAAGCTGTGCCTGTCTAATTTTAAATCTGGTGCCCTCCGATGACATGAATCTCTTCTGTGGAAGGCTGTGCCTGTCTGATTTTAAGTCTAGTGTCCTCTGATTACGTGAATCTCTTCTGTGCAAGGCTGTGCCTGTCTGATTTTAAACAAGGCCATTTGAGAAGGAAAGACAAGAAGGCATGTTTTTACTGTTTTGCTCTGTAACAGTTGAGAGTGAAAATCCAGCAGCATGGTTCTGGAAACAAAATGTGCCAGGTCCCAGCGTACAGACTCCTTCCTCTAAGAGGCCGTCATGGCAGGAGTTTTTCTCTGTGTTGAGTTCTGATTTCATTTACAGGTACTTTTATCGACTACACAAAGCTGAGGTCGCCTCTGTGACGGCCCCTGGGGCTGTGTCTCCAGGTGGGCTCCGGCCGGCTCCTCCGCGCGAACGCGTGGCCGTGCTCTCCTGCCCCCTTGTGGCTGCAGGCGGCAGTGCTCTGTTTGCGCCTGGGGCCCGAGTGTGGCTTCTGGTTTGAAATAGTCCCTGTGAAGACAGGAATGCTCCCTCAGAGATGCAGTTGCTCAGGCCTCTTCCAGGGGTCTGCGTGAGGACAGTTCAGAGTCCGCTGCGGACGTGTTGGATGGCCTTCCTGAGTATGTGCTGTCCGACGGAAGGTGCATGTCAGTGTCCCTGAACATTTTCTGTGCAGACTCTTGATATGGAAACCCATTTTATTCACGCAGTTACTGTGTGTTTTACACACATAGACACACGTGTGATGATTTCTTGAATTTGCGGGGTGGAAGGCAGGCCGCCAGGAGGCCCGTCCTGGAGTGCTGGCGCTGGCCTCAGGTGCCCGGTGCTGGGTCCAGGGGTTGGAATGTGGGTGCCGCGGGGCTCGGAAGCCCCGAGTCCAGGGCCACGTGGGCCTGGTGCCGGGCTTCGTCTCTGACACGTTGAGCCGATGTCCTGCCATTCCTCATGATGTATGGACCACACTCCCCTGCAACCCGCTCCTCAGATCTCTCCCTGTGCCCACTTCCCTCCACCCCGCCTGTCCACCGAGATTTCATCTTAGACTGCAGGGCTCATTTCTAGAGACTGTTTCCCTCTTTTCCAGATGTCTTTCGTATTCATGGTGCCTTTTCACTCATTCGGGCCCCAGTTTCTTTGGAGGAGTTTTCAGCACGCGTGTGATAAGCCTCCTAGATGGCCATGTTATCTTTGCATCTCAGAACTGGTCCCCTGTGTGTTTCCTGTTTACGCTCCCTTGACGCCCGAGTTCGTGATGGGCTTGTTTTCTGTTTGGCTGTTCTCTGATGGCTGGTTGTTCAGTGGGTGCCTCCTTTCCCTGGGCCGCAGAAGTACTCAGAGCTGGGGCCACCCAGCGCCAGCCCTGCCTGCAGCCCGGTCCTGGGCAGCCCCACGCTGCCGTGCTCTGCAGCCTTGGTTACTCTCTGCACCTAGTGGAAGGGTCCCCAGCCCCCTTTTGTCAGCACACCTGTGTCTGCATTCTGTTATCGGCGCTTTGTAAGGATTATTGCGTGAAAGCGGGGATAGGCTGCCCGAGTTGCCCTGGAAGGTGCACTGTTCCATCCTTGGGCTTCCCCTGCCCTCCTCACAGGGTGTGGAGTCTGTCTTTAGATCTTGAATGGGCTGCAGAATGTTTCGTTTTCCTTAGGACGCTAGGAAAGCTGCGTGTTTTAAGATCTGTTTCCTGTGCGTTTTCCTGTTATGAGTGGCCGTGACTGGCCTGTCGTGTTGCGTTAACACATCCAGATTCTCTCTAGAGGTGCTGGAGGCTTGCAGGTCTGCAGTTCTGTGGTCTGAGCCTCCACGGACGCCTCTCCTGGAGCCTGTCCCTGCAGCGCCAGCCCTGCCCTCCTGGGTCTCCTGCAGAGGGCGCATGGGGGCCCCTCCGTGTGACGGCTCAGGGAGTGCCGCACACAGTGTGTTCCTGACACCTCCCAGCCCAGAAGATTCTGTCTGGCGCCCAGCAGATTGTATGCTCTCCTTTTTTTTTGAGTGAGAGAAGACAACCTCTTTGGACCTAAACCTTGATTTGTCTGGGTCTCTCCTGCCTGTCTCTTTTTTTTTTGTAGAACATTAGCCTGTAGCTTGTTTTTGAAAAACGTCTTCGTTATAGTTCTCATAGTAAGTTGATCAAACTTTATTAACTGGGATGTTGAGAGGTATGTCTTAAACTTAAGTATTAATAACGTGAGGCAGTTGGCAAGCGATCTGCTTTTAAACACTGAATGCAGATCCAGGCCTCGTGAATCAGCCGCACTTGCCCTCTGTTGCCGTGTGCCTTCTGTGACTTCCTTTTGATCCCAGGGCCGTAGTTTAGGCTTGGCCGCCCCCCCCCTTTACTGCTGTTGCATATGCTTCCTCCAGATGGCAGATTTTAAGGAGGAAAAGGCATTTTTTTTCTTCAGATGGAAACATCAGGTTTTCTTCCACAGTTAAATTCTAAGGTGCAGATATAAAAGTTGAGAGGACGTTTTCCTCCTTGTGTCTCTCATGGCTTAAAAGTCACTTATTTCCCGTTGAGTTCTCCTTTCCATCCTGTGGTCAGAGAGAGTTCTTTCAGCTGGGAATAGGACCTTCTGTTTTGTTCTGTATTTTCACCCGTTTGGAAACCCTTACAGAGAGGCATTGAAGAAAAACTCAGGTCAGCCGCTCCACGGAAGGAGGGGGACCCACAGCTAAAGATAGGCGTTTCGCTTTGGGCTTTTTATGGGTTTCCAGTGCTGAGAAGGTCATGGAAATACTGAGCAGCTGGGATCTGGGACCTGGAGCTCAACGGTGTTTGGGATTGGAGGGCCATGCTGCCAGAGAGAGGTTCTGGACAGGTGTGCTCAGGGCACCGCCAGCCGTCTGCGGCAGAGCCCTGCGGAGGAGGGCAGAGGGGGTGCTGGAGGACGTGGGGTGTGGAGACTGGCCCCCGAGGCTGCACCCGTCAGAATTTCCCCTCTCCCCCTGTCAGCCGTGGGCCACTGCCAGCCTCGGTAGCTGGAGATCCCGGGATAGACACCTCCCCGCAGAACCTCGGTGACAGACACACCCACGTTGTAGAACCAGTGACTGCCAGACACACACGCACACACACCTAGAGCCACACAATCAGCTGGCACGGCCCCTGCAGCGCCTGCGCTGAAGAAGCCGCGCCTGAGTGGCATTGGATGAAAGTCCTGTGATGTACTTGAATCCTTGCCGTGATGGGGGCCCTTTCCTTGGTTCTGGTCTGGAGGTCCTGAAGACAGTGTGGCTTTTCTCGCCGCCCTGCCCGGGGCTGTCCTCCTCTGTCGCCTGTGTGGGCAGGCCTTCTGCACTCTCGTGACCTGGGTCCCTCCAGACACGCTCCAGACTGTGTGTCTTGGTGTCTTAACATTGTTAGGTGTCTGCCCACTTTTCCTCTGATTCTGCTGGGGTCGGACTTCATCCGTACTGCACCCTGAGCTCGCATGGCTCGTGGGTTCTCTTGTGTGTTGACAGCAGCGGTGTGTAATCTGTGAGGGGTGCACCTGAGCTGGGAGGCCGGGCCATGGGGGTCTCTGAGCCCCGGGAGCTGGCCGTGAGGAGGGGCTGGGGGCTGGGGCCTCCCGGCCGCGTGCACTTCTGTTCCACCTCCCTGTGGCCTGGGGCTCAGTCGGAGCCAGAGGCCGGGCCGTGGGGGCTGCTGCACTTGGTGGTCTCGGCGGAGCCGGGAGTGAACCTGCCCTCCGTCTTTGTTTCAGAAAAGCCTGTGTCACCCAAGTCCGGGACCTTGAAGAGCCCTCCCAAAGGATTCGATACGACCGCCATTAACAAGAGCTACTACAACGTGGTGAGTGACTGAAGGGCGCTTCAAAGAATAACTGGTGTTTCAGTGTCTCTGAAACTCGAAGTGTAGAGGGGGGTCAACTGCCTAGACCGCGTGGACTCCTGCTCCCGCGGTCGTTCTGTGACGTCCTCACGTGTTTGTGTGTAGTTGTGCCTGTTCTTGCTGTGTAACCTGGTGCTGCGATTCTCCAACGTGGGATTTGAAAAGGTGCGAGATGTGATGGAAGGTCGACGCGCCCTTAGGCTCGGATTCAGAGTAGGTGGTCAGTTCTCCAGATCAGCACGGTCTTTAGCTTACCTTGTGCGTTACTGCAGTCTTGCCTGGGATTGATGTGTGTATATATGTAAATAGCCTGAAATTAGAGGCGAGCATCTGGACATTGTACACAGTGAAGACAAGTGTTGCAGAATCCTGAGACTTGCTGCCTTTTGAAGCCTGAGCGGTTTGTGAGCTTGATAAGCGTGCGTGGTAGTGAGGCTCGCGTCTGGCTGGGCACCCTGCGCTCCTGGCCGCTGCATCTGCCGCGGACTCGCGGGGCCGCTTTCTCTCCCCTTTCTTGGGTGAGACGCTGCTTTCTTTCCTGGGGAGGCTCCAGGGGGCAAGGAGTGCCGTTCTGATTCCCAGTGACGTCCCGGAGCGGGAGCCCCTTGCTTCTGTGTCCGTCCGGGGGGTCACGTCAGAGGCCTCCCGCCTGCGTCCATTCGGGGGATTGCGTCGGAGGACCCCGTCTGCGTCCCCCCGGGGTCGCGTCGGAGGACTCCCGCTGGCACCGTTCTCATCTCCGGGAGCCTGTTCCCGCCCGGTGTTGCGTGGAACCAGGTGGCCGTGCTTTCCGGAGGTCCGGTCAGTAGCATGTAGTCCTCTTCGGATTGAAGCGTGACCAGTGCCCTTCCAGAGGTCCATCCATCTCTAATCACGCTCACACAGGGAGAGGATCCCCGTGCACAGGGCCTGCTGACTCTGAACCGGGTGAGGGGATATCTTGACTTCAGTCTCACGTCCAAACTGTTGTTTACGTAGAGCTGTGAGGGTAAACAGCACATGTTAAACAACATGTGGTTGTTAGGACATCAGCGTGTAGAGTTGGTGGACCATCTTTTAGCGTCTCTCTCGTTTTAGAAAAGTGAACAAATCCAGTTGGTGACTAAGCCAGGACTCAGTTGCAGCTTGCCTGAATTCCACGTTTATAAATCACACAGAAAAGTAAATGTGGGCCACACGGCACACACGGGCTGCACAGAAGAGACGGCACGTGAGACTTCTCACACAGCCTTGGTCGTCGTGTCTTCACGGACGGCTGCACGAGTTGAGCTCAGGGTTCGGAGGCAAGGCCAGTGCGGGAGGGGGATGCTGGGGTGGGGGGTGTCGGAGGTGGAGCTCTCGACGCAGACCTCTGGAGGTTAAGGCGTGAGTGGGGAGGCTGCGTGGCTTCTGCTGTTGTGCGATGGTCCAGACCAGCCGCGACAACACCGGGGAGAGGACAAGAACCTTCCTGGTTCACCGCTGTCCTCGGGCTGGTCACGCCTCTGCCACCCCTGCTTCTGAGACACCCATTGAGCATGGGTTGGCAAGCACTGGGTGTCACGCCAGTCTCTGAGGTGCTGTTCATTTTTCTTCCTTTTTTTTTTTCCTGTTCTAGGGAGTAAAACATCTCCGTGGGTCTTTTTGTGTTTTCACTGAGCCCCGCTAGTGAGGTTTCCATTTTATTTATTGTGCCTTTCAGTTCATAATTTCCATTTGATTCATTTTATGGGTCAATACATTCTATATTTGAGTCATTGTTCTCATACTTTAAAAAAATTATTTAAGCATAGTTTTTTTTTAGTTCTTTGGACACCTTGTCAGACTGGACTTTATTATTCAGTGCAGTTTAAGCTGACCGTGCCCTTGAGAGGGAGCTAGCCCCCTGCAGCCCCTGCCCCTCAGCACACTCAGCAGGCGGGACGCTTTACCAGGAGAGTCTGCACCGACACAGCTGTCCGGAGCCCAGGGTCCCTGCGGCGCTCATTGTACCTGCCGTGGCTCCGTCATTACGGCGCCAGCTGCTTTACCCCTGAAAATCCTCCAGGCCTGTTCATTCCTTGCCACCCTGAGCCCGACCCCCGACCCCTGGGAACCCTGACCTTTCCAGTGTCTCAGAGTTGGAATCATCCAGGTTGTTAACTTTTCTCTGATACTCACTTGGGGCACCTGGTTGAGCTCGTAGAGGTCAAGTGTCCCAGACTGGGTGGGGGGGGTTCCCACCTGACTCTGTCCCCCCAGGGGTCTTCGTGCCTAGGCGGGCGCAGTCGCAGCTTCGCCCTGGGGCAGTGGCCTCGTGCCCCTTGTGGGTCCGAGGGGAGCTTCGCCCTGGGGCAGTGGCCTCGTGCCCCCCGCCCCATGAGGGGCCTGAGAGGTGCTGTTGGTTTCCGGTCTCTGGTCTCGCCTGCTGTTGGTGGATGGCCACCCTCATGCTCCTTGCCTACAGAACCAGAAAGCGTTCTCAAAAGAGAAACTGTTGTGGAATGCTGAAAACACCCAAGCCTTTAACCTAGTATTTCTGCTTCTTGAAATCCACGCCAGAAACATTACCTGAGATGATTTCACAGGTGTTCATGCGAGGATGTTTTCATAGGATGCTTCGCTTAGCGATAAGCTGCAAGCAGCCTAAGTGTGTAGCCAGGCATCGACGCCTCAGACACCAGTGGCGGGTCCATTTCTAATTCTTACAGGTGCACAGGGGGCTTTAAAAAACGTCAGCATGTGTTTTCATGTTAAGTACAATGATCAGAATATAAAAGTATGCAGGTAATGTGATTTGGCTTCTAAAAGTGTTGCCACTGAGGGCAGAAGGCAGTGTGCCCAGGAATGTGGTGGAACTGTGCTCCTCGATCACGCTGGCAAAGGGGGTGGGGGGCTGCTCTGGCCCCAGAGCTCAGGCTGGGTTGGAATGTCACAGGGGGTCGAGACCTCGGGAGGCAGAGTCGGGGCTCAGACATGGAGGGTCACGAGGGAGGAAGCCCTGTGGCTGCGTCACGCAGGGGGCTGACCCGAGTTTGGGGACAGGGCCCGGCAGCACGGTTTATTTTCGCTGTGAGACATGTTTCGCTCTCCAGGCAGTGACGGTCCCCAGCGCCCTTCTTTAGGTGACTGACAGGGCTCAGGCCCTGTGCGCGGGGTTGGACGCCCTGCTGTGGGTCGCCCTGGGGGAAGCGCCCACACCTGCACGGCCACGAGTCTGTAACAGAATGCTGCTAACGCTGCGTTGGCCTTGCAGCGCTGACGGGGTTAGCAGTGGGCCGTAAGGTGCCTCGTGAGTGTTGGCCCTTAAGAGGTTCTCGTGGTTATTTTGTTGTTCAGTCACTCAGTCGTGTCCGACTCTTTGTGACCCCATGGACTGCAGCACTCCAGGCCTCCCTGTCCTTCACCATCTCCTGCAGTTTGCTCAAAGTCCTGTCCGTCGAGTTGGTGATGCCATCCAACCATCTCATGCTCTGTTGTCCCCTTCTCCTCCCGCCTTCAGTCTTTCCTAGCGTCAGGGTCTTTTCCAGTGAGCTGGCTCTTCACATCAGGTGGCCAAGGTATTGGAGCTTCAGCTTCAGCCTCAGTCCTTCCAGTGAATATTCAGGGTTGATTTTCTTTAGGATGGACTGGTTGGATCTACTTGCAGTCCTAGGGACCCATGGTTAGTAGGAAGTGTGTTTAGAAGCATTTGAGGCCACCATACCATTCTGTTTGCAGACGGGCATCACATGTGAGGATTAATTACCCAGGGCGGTAGTCAAGGGTGATGGGATCGTGTAATTAAAGGGAGTGAGTGTGTGACCTCTCTGAGCTTGATAGGCGTGGCAGTGAAAGGAATCAGCTGTGCTTCCTGCCTGGTGACAGACCCCTGGCCAGGGAAGGTCAGGGGAAGCCCTTCTCTTGGAGAAGCCGCATGCTCACTCCTTAGGGGGTGGACAGTCTTCCGGCACCTCTTCTAGGGTACAGGAGTTTCCCCGTCACCGTCAGAGAGCAAGCGTTCCTGACTGTGTCCATCTGGGAAGAGAGCGGCTGTCACGCCCTCTGTGTCGTGTGGCACAGCGGCTTTGTGTTCAGGGCCAAGTCAGGGCTCCTTACGCAGCGGACAGAAGGTGCGCATGGCCAGCGTCTGCACGCGCCTGGTGTCACGACAGGCTCGGGAGCTCTGTCTTTGAAAGATTGAAACAAACATGAGCCAGTAGGCAGCGATCGCTGGCATATTACATGTTAGAGCAGACAGCCATTGTCCCTCTTGCTGTAGCAGACTTCCACAGACCCTTCTTGCACTCCAGACGGACCTGGCCCCATGCAACCTCTTGGCTCCTGGAGTTGCTCAGAGCCTCTGCTTGCTTGTCCGGGAGAACCCAGGCCTGGTGGCTGGAGGCTCACCTGGAGCCATGCTGAGCCAGTCCAGCCTTGGCTGCTCTCGTCCCTCGTGGCCTCTGCCTCTTCCACCTTGCCCAGGACTGGTCAGTGTCTTCCCATGGCCCGTATGGGGTCAGGTCGTTGGCGCACCACCCGGGACGGGGCCGCCCGCTCCGTTGCGCTCGGGGCTGCCCCTCTGCTCCTGGCTCCTCACTCACACTGACCACTTGCTGCCTCTGCCCCTCCGCTCCTGGCCCCTCGCTCACACTGACCACCTGCTGCCTCTGCCCCTCCGCTCCTGGCCCCTCGCTCACACTGACCGCCTGCTGCCTCTGCCCCTCCGCTCCTGGCCCCTCGCTCACACTGACCGCCTGCTGCCTCTGCCCCTCCGCTCCTGGCCCCTCGCTCACACTGACCGCCTGCTGCCTCTGCCCCTCCGCTCCTGGCCCCTCGCTCACACTGACCGCCTGCTGCCTCTGCCCCTCCGCTCCTGGCCCCTCGCTCACACTGACCGCCTGCTGCCTCTGCCCCTCCGCTCCTGGCCCCTCGCTCACACTGACCGCCTGCTGCCTCTGCCCCTCCGCTCCTGGCCCCTCGCTCACACTGACCGCCTGCTGCCTCTGCCCCTCCGCTCCTGGCCCCTCGCTCACACTGACCGCCTGCTGCCTCTGCCCCTCCGCTCCTGGCCCCTCGCTCACACTGACCGCCTGCTGCCTCTGCCCCTCCGCTCCTGGCCCCTCGCTCACACTGACCGCCTGCTGCCTCTGCCCCTCCGCTCCTGGCCCCTCGCTCACACTGACCGCCTGCTGCCTCTGCCCCTCCGCTCCTGGCCCCTCGCTCACACTGACCGCCTGCTGCCTCTGCCCCTCCGCTCCTGGCCCCTCGCTCACACTGACCGCCTGCTGCCTCTGCCCCTCCGCTCCTGGCCCCTCGCTCACACTGACCGCCTGCTGCCTCTGCCCCTCCGCTCCTGGCCCCTCGCTCACACTGACCGCCTGCTGCCTCTGCCCCTCCGCTCCTGGCCCCTCGCTCACACTGACCGCCTGCTGCCTCTGCCCCTCCGCTCCTGGCCCCTCGCTCACACTGACCACCTGCTGCCTCTGCCCCTCCGCTGGTGGCCCCTCATCCACACTGAGCCCCTGCTGCCGGAACAGGCCCTGCCCCTGCGGTTCCTGCGCAGTGTCCTCGTTTCCTGCGGGTGGAGACCACGGGGAAGCTTTTCTGGTGGTGGCCAGGACTGGGTCTGTGAGTGGAGAGCAAGCAAGCTGTGCCACGTTGGGATGGCTGGGCGGGGTGTCTGGTGAGGTTCCTTCCTGCCTTGAGTCAGGGAGCTAACTCTCCACACCTCTGCCACAGGCCAGGAAGAGCCCCTTTTTTGAAGAAGCAGGCAGACCCACACCCACACATGTGTGCCGTCCAGGGAAGATGCACAAGGCTGGGGTTCAGGCCAGGGTCTGCTGGCTCAGAGGTGACACAGAGCAGGGTGGGCCCACGGTTTCTGCTGGAGTTCTTGCGTACTAAATCTTCAGCATCCCACAGTCCTGTGAATCCCCAAGGTTAGAAATACCATAAGAACGTAGCTCCTTTTAAATGGCATAATAATATAAACGTTTTATATCCAGCCCCTGACTCTTCTTGAGACCTAATGTCATGAAGCATCGAGGACACAGAAATCAGGACGCCACCCTTGGTCAGTGATGGCCGGGGGCGGCCCGGGGGCGGCCCGAGGCCTCCGCTCTGGGACCGGGGGCGCTGCAGGAATGGCTGCCTCGGCAGCACTGCTGCCCTCCTTCTCCTCTCCTCCACGCTCTGGTTCATGAACGGCGGGGGTCCTGTCTAGTAATTTACTTTTTGAAACTTGAAGTACTAACCGTTTAAATAGAGTGGGCTGGAAGAGTATCTGCGATGGTGATTCCCCCTTGTGGTGTGGGGGTTATAGTTAGGTTGGCGGAGAGGCTAAGAACAGCTCTGCCAGCCTTGAGTTCAGCTGGGGGGTCGAGTTCAGGCCCTGCACTGGGAGCACAGGGCGGAGCCGCTGGGCCCCAGGGGAGCCCCTGGGTGTGGTTTGTGATGGGAATGTTTTACTGTGTCTGATCAAATATTGAAAAGTTTCCTTCATGTTACATGTTCTGTTACATGTAAATCAGTTATTTATTTTCAGAGGACTGTCAACAACACACGGAACATACGACACCCACGGAATTTGCGGTGGTGGCTGGACTCACTTGTAGGAGAGCGGCGCTCCGCGCTCCTTTCCTGGCAGCAGTGAAGCGGGCTTCTGTGGGCTGCAGGGCATGAGTCGGTCCTTTGTTTGGCTCTGCCACTGTGGCTGACAGCCAGGGATTGTCTGTGAGCTGCCCGATGTGGTCCCCCTGTGGGCACTGTTGTTGGCCAGGCTGCCCCACGCCTCCCGCCCCAGGGGGAGCTCGTGCCTCAAGGCCCGCCCTCCTCATGGTGCCCGGTGACGGCTGCTCTTCTGGACCCGCCTGTGTGCGATGGAGCCGCGGCGGCTGGGCCGTGACGTCCCATGGGGTCCTGCAGCAGCCAGAGCGTGCGGCAGTCCAGGACAGGGAGACAGGTGATGGCTGGAGCCCACGGCATGCTGTGAGCTCGGGAAGGGCGTGCGGTGGACGCCAGCGCTGGTGTGGGTCCCTCAGCGTCTGTGGAAGCCACGGAGCATAGCCTGGGTGGTTTGGGCAGGGTTGCTCTAGAGCTTGTCTTGAGCACTTAACTGAAGGTTGTGTTTGCGGCCAGTAGACGCAGTTAGCAGCTGAGCCGTCGCAGGAGAGGCAGTCGAGCAGGGCGCTGTGCGTGGGTCCTGGTGCGCTCTCGGGGCGCTCCGTGTCTGCTCGCCCCGCGGCTGAGGAGGGTCACCCGACTGCCTCGCGCTCACACTCCCGATGCCGCTGTTGTGTGGGAGCTGTTTGTGTTTGTGAAGTGGGTGTGTCGGGTTCCACTCGTGTTCTTAGCAGTGTTGCTAATAGTTCCTGGAGAAGGAAATGGCAACCAACTCTAGTACTCTTGCCTGGAGAATCCCATGGACGGAGGAGCTTGGTGGGCCACAGTCCATGGGTCGCAAAGAGTCGGACAAGACTGAGCAACTTAACGTCACTTCAATAGCTCCTGGTGTGTGTTCTTAGACGTGGAGTCTGAGCTGAGCCTTTGTTTTCACGTTAAATAGGGGCTTTTTGTCTTACTCATCTGTGACAGATTTAAATCTTTTTTTAGTTCAGGGACCCACTCGTGGTACTTGATTTGCTTCGGGTCACTTAGTAAGGAGAAGATGTGGGTAATGTGGGCGAAGCATGTCCCCTGGTGACGCAGAGGCAGGGTCACATGGTGCGCCCACCCTCCCGTCCTCTGACACTTGGGCCCGCTGGGTGTTTCTTGGAGGGGCGGTGTCGTAGCTGTGAGAGCGGCACCCACTTTTCCCCGCAAGGCAGGGTCTCCCAGAGCACCCCTCCCCCGTCCATCCAGGGCCGAAACAGCGCAGCGCGGGAGAGCCTGGACCCCTCCCCTCGGCCGCGGCGCCGGTGCCGCCTCAGGCCCCTGCACTCCCAAATGGCCCTGCTCCCCTCCAGAGCGCGGAGGATGCTCCCGGATGGCCCTGCTCCCCTCCGGAGCTCGGAGGACCCTAGTGAGCACACAACGATTCCTGTTGCTTGTGTCAATGCTGATTCTAAATTTAGCTAATGATTACTTTTTTCTTAAACGTTTAAACATACCTTTTGATTATCGAAAATCGGGAGAAAACCGAGCATGTTTGGAGTCTTTATTCTGTCTAATTTCTTCTGCGGGATTAGTTTAGGATGCTGTGTGAGTTTTGGGAGACAGCGCATTTAGTGCAGGTAGTAAGTAGCTCCTCAGAAAATGTGCGTGGCGTGACGTCATGACTGGAGAAGGCGCTGGCTCTGGCAGTGGGGTGGAGCAGGCGGCTGAGGAGGGCTCACCGCTCCCAGGCAGCCCTCCGCCTGAGGCTGGAGAGGGGGTTCAATCCTCCCGGCTTCACTCTTCCTGTGTAGAGGAGGGTTTTCTCAGGTTGGGAAGTGCTGTGGGTGGGCACTTGCTCTGCCTTCCAGGTCCATCCACCCATCAGGCTCCCCCTGCAGACCTGGGCTGCCCCGCCCAGCCCCACCCCAGGGGCCAGTGCTCCTGCCATGATTGCCTGGAAAGGGGCTCATGTTTGAGCTCTGCTGTTTCACATGTAGATTTCTTTCTCGGTTTTTAGGAGTTGTTAGCTGCTTTTGTCTGTATTTCTGCAGGCTGTCAGGAAACATGTTAATTTCAAGGTTGATTCCTAATTTTTCTCCCATCTCTGCAGACAGTGGTGGTTTTATGCTGGTGGACCCTTAATTTGTAATGTGTATATAGGATGATCTAAGATGGTCATTTTCTCTGGTAAAGGTCTGCAGTGCCCAGAAATTGACTCAGAATGACGAGATGCCATCCAAAGGGTGAACTTCACGTTTGTTTTTTCAAATGGATGTGCGTCACAGTGCATAGATGCTAAGGGTACCAGTCGGTGAGCTTCAGCCGGTGTATATGGCTGTGTAACAACCACCCAAATCATGAGGCAGAACTTGTCCATTATTCCAGAAATTGACCTCATGTCCCTTTCCCCGTTGTCCCCCCACCCCCCATCCCTGCGCTCACAGACCAGTTTGGCCTGTCCCTCCCTAGGTTTCCTGTGGATGGGGTGTATAGGCTGTCCTTGCTGTGAATGGCCTCTCTGGTGCAGCGCGTGTTGTGGAGACTCATCCACGCCTCCATGCTGTCGCGATTGTCACTGGTTCCTTCTTTCTATCTAAGCAGACTTAGCTTTACTGTCTGAAGATGGAGTGCAGTCAGGCGTCTTTCTAGGTGTGCCCGAGGTAAACGTGCTTGGCAGGAAGATTAGTCAGTTGGAGAGCCTCGATAATAACTCATTACCTGAATTTACTAGTTAATAGTCACGGGGAGTGATGATATTAAACAAACCAGCGTTACATAGAAGGAACAGTGTGAATTGAACAGGAGTGATGAACTTTCCAAAGCTTATACATCTTAATGTCAAGTAATACTTATTATTTATTGTAGGTGCTACAGAATATTTTGGAAACAGAAAATGAATATTCTAAGGAACTTCAGACTGTGCTTTCAACCTACCTACGGCCCCTGCAGACCAGCGAGAAGTAAGTTAGATGGTAATTGTGTCAAGTGTTGGAACAGTGGTCCACTTGGCTGTTGCCTCGTGTTTTCAGAGAACAGCAGCTGAAACGCTGGGACAGAATGCGGCTGAAGACACAAGAAAGCTCCTTGTGTATTAGGCGGGGGGCGGGGCGCGGCGGGGCGCGGCAGGCGCATGAGTAGACCGCCCACACGTGTCTCCTGTTGTTTTTCTCGGCTCTAGGTTGAGTTCAGCAAACACGTCACATTTAATGGGGAATCTAGAAGAAATATGTTCTTTCCAGCAAATGCTTGTACAGTCTTTAGAAGAATGCACCAAGTAAGTAAGAGGCTAATAATTGTAAAATTCAGATGGATATAACTTTCGGATTAACTTTAGGTTTCACATTTCCAAAGGTGGATACTGGGTTATTTTGACTGTTTGGGATATATCAACCTTTACAGTAAAAGTGTATTTTGGACTGTCTTCCTCAGTGGGATCTACTGACTGCTCCGAGCCGGGAGGGAGGCTTCCTGTGAGCAGTGGCTCTTCGGGGTGGCTGCTGCGGAAGGAAGGGAGCACGCAAGGAAGCACCGCGGCTCGGTGCCGGCCCTGCCAAGGTCGGGAGCGCGGTGTGCTGCTCACAGGCGCACATCTTTGTGCCTCGTCCGCGCCGGCTTTTCTTATGTGGGCTGTAGGTCCATGCAGGGCCGGACACACGGCCAGCTTTCTCCGGCCTCTTCTCATTTGTCCTCTGCTTGCTTAGGCAGCACCCAGCGTGCGCCAGACATGTGTTAACAAGACAGAAGTGACCCTTGTCCGAGAGGAGCTGGTAGTCGGGGAGGGAGGCAGCTGGTTAAGGTGGTGGAGGCAGTTACAGACAGTAGTGTGGAAGCGCTGTGAGGAAAGCTGAGGTTGGATTTCAGGGGAGCTCGGCCAAGCGCTGCGGTGAGGGGAGTACGGCAGGCAGAGGCCGTGGCGGCTGCCCCAGAGCCCATGCCGCCTGAGCGGCCCCGCTCTTAGGGGCCCACATCCGCTCGTACACTCGCTGTCCTGTCCCCCGCCCTCACGGGTCACCCTGTGCCCAGCAGTCTTAACCTGGCACACGTTCCTGTGCATTCTTCTGTCCTGAAAGGGTGCTCGTTCCTGTGGCAGCCTCTGCCCTGCCCTCGCGCTGCCCCCGCCCTGGCTCAGGCCGGCCTCTCCCCCGTGTCCTGCACCGGCCTCCTGACGAGACCCTGACCTCCGGGTGGCCCTCTGCCCGTCTGTCTGCCCAGCAGCGTCCAGCCTCAGCTCTGCTCAGAAGCTGGGGGTGCCTGGTTATTCCTGCGCTTGTTCCCAGCTGTGTCTCACAGGCTGGCCTGGAGGGCCACAGGGGCGGCCTGGGGGTGGGGGGAGCTAAGGTAGGAGGTCGGTCCCTGCGCGGCGGCCGTCGGTGGGAGCCCTGCCCACACCCAACTCCCACCCGCTCTGCTGCAGGGCCTCAGCTCAGTTGGCAGGCCCGCTTGTCGGGTGGGCCCAGGAGGCGGTGTGCCCAGCCCTCCCCGCCTCCCCTCCGCCCGGTCCACTTCCTGCTGCTGCGCCCTGGGGCGTGGGCTGCGCTGGCACAGCCCTGGCTCCCTGGCGTGGCCGCCGCGCGTGTTGGGCGTGCTGTCCTGCTCGCTTGCACTGGCTGAGTTGCAGACTCCTCCGTGTACAGTAGGCTGAGTTCCCATTAGTTGTCTTAAATTTTGTAGGGCTTCAGGTTATTGAAGAAAGTACTGAAATAAACATTTGACGTAATTGCTACTGGTTAAATAAACATTGTGTATTTAGTTCAAAGTTAATTATAGGGCGTGTCTTAAGATATAAATAAATTCATCTTTATAGACACTGGACCATTACTGTAACATTTTCACAGTAAAATAGTATTCGTTTTAGATTATTATCAAAATACAAATTTGAACTAGAGAATAGAGTTTATATCGTCTGAAAGTTGTATTTTGAACCGTCCAAATAATAGAAACACGGGGGGATCCAGAGATGATATTTAACTTTGTAGAATGGACCGGCTGAGACGCAGAGCACTCTCTGGTTCTGCTGGGCCATCCCTGCTGAAGAGCAGAGCATAGGACTTGGCCTGGTGAGGCAGCGACTGGGGCTGGTGGTGTGCTGACCCAGGCAAGCACAGTCATCGCCTCCGACCCCAGCGGGGCCTCTGCACAGTGGGCCCCGCATCAGGATTGGCCCCCGTGTGTCACCTGGGAGGTCCTGAGTGGCTCTTGCCGCAACCTCCTGACTCGTTGAATGAGACCACATGATTCCACGGAAACATTTTCAGCTCTAGAACCTTGAGCGTCTAGGAAGTTTGGAAGGGAAGGCACTCCAGTGGCACTTGGGGATGTGAACGGATGGCTCGAGGCGGGGGCTGGAGCTGCTGGCTGGCGATGGGGACTCCTCTGGGGGAGCCTCAGGTGCTGCTGCCTTCCCGGGCCTCTGGCATCTGTCCGTGTTCAGGGTTTGGGGTCCAGGCGCTGCCAGTGCCCTGAGGCTCCAGTGTGGAGGCACTCGTGTCCCCTCAACAGGGACGCCTCTCTCGGTTGGTAGTGGACAGACTCAGGTGGGACGCAGAGGCTCACTCAGGTCACGGCCACACCCTTGTGCTGCCCTTGGTCTCCGCGGGAAGTTGGTGGCTACTGGACCCTGAACCCTTTCCCTGCAGTTAGCAGTGCCAGCGGGAGTAAACGTGCCATGAGGGGATGTCGTGCGGCAGCTCTGCTTGCTCAGGTCTCTCCTGGAGCTCACCCCTCCCTGCTCTGGGGGAGGAGCTGGGCCCTGGGCGTCCCCGCATGCCTTGTAGGGTGGTCTCCCTGGGGAGGCTGCGGGGCACTGCCTGTGCCACTGCCGGGCACCAGGCCACTGCTGCTTGCCTGTACCAGACCACGGACCGCTCGCCCGTGTCAGACCATCGACAGCTCACCTGTATCAGATGCCGACTACTCACCTCTGTCAGACCGTTGATAACTCACCTGTATCAGACCATCAATAACTCCTCCCCTGTTATTTGACCATTCATAACTCACCTGTATCAGACCAGTGGTAACCCCTCACTTGTTATC
Source organism: Connochaetes taurinus (assembly GCA_006408615.1). Taxonomy (NCBI): domain Eukaryota; kingdom Metazoa; phylum Chordata; class Mammalia; order Artiodactyla; family Bovidae; genus Connochaetes; species Connochaetes taurinus. The sequence goes on from SJXO01001580.1 coordinate 117,703, forward strand.
TGACCATTGATAACTCTTCACCTGTTCAGTTCAGTCGCTCAGTCTTGTCCGACTCTTTGTGACCACATGGACTGCAGCACACCAGGCTTCCCTGTCTATCACCAACTCCTGGAGCTTGCTGAAACTCATGTCCACTGAGTCGATGATGCCGTCCAACCATCTCATCCTCTGTCGTCCCCTCTCCTCCCGCCTTCAGTCTTTCCCAGCTTCAGGGTCTTTTCCAGTGTCAGTTCTTCACATCAGGTGGCCAAAGTATTGGAGCTTCAGCATCAGTCCCTCCAGTGAATATTCAGAACTTATTTCATTTAGGATGGACTGGTTGGATCTCCTTGCTGTTCAAGGGACTCTCAAGAGTCTTCTCCAACACCACAGTTCAAAAGCATCAATTCTTTGGCACTCAGCTTTCTTTATAGAGTCCAGTTCTCACATCCATACATGACTACTGGAAAAACCATAGCCTTGACTAGATGGACCTTTGTTGGCAAAGTGATGTCTCTACTTTTTAATATGCTGTCTAGGTTCGTCATAGCTTTTCTTCCAGGAGTAAGCGTCTTAATTTCATGGCTGCAGTCACCATTTGCAGTGATTTTGGAGCCCTAGAAAATAGTCTGTCACTGTTCCCAGTGTTTCCCCATCTATTTGCCATGAAGTGATGGGACCAGATGCCATGATTTTAGTTTTCTGAATGTTGAGTTTTAAGCCAGCTTTTTTATTCACCTCTTTTACTTTCATCAAGAGTCTCTTTAGTTCCTCTTTGCTTTCTGCCATAAGGGTGGTGTCATCTGTGTATCTGAGGTTATTGATATTTCTCCTGGCAATCTTGATTCCAGCTTGTGCTTCATCTGGCCCAGTATTTTGCATAATGTACCCTGCATGCCAGTTATATAAGCAGGGTGACAATATACAGCCTTGACGTACTCCTTTCCCAGTTTGGAACCAGTCCATTGTTCCATGTTCAGTTCTAATTGTTGCTTCTTGACCTGCATACAGAATTCTCAGGAGGCAGGTCAGGTGGTCTGGGATTCCCACCTCTAAGAATTTTCCATGGTTTGTTGCGATCCACACAGTCAAAGGCTTTGGCATAGTCACTAAAGCAGAAGTAGATGTTTTTATGGAATTCTTTCTTTTTTAATGATCCAATGGATGTTGGCAATTTGATCTCTGGTTCCTCTGCCTTTTCTAAATCCAGCTTGAACGTCTAGAAGTTCTTGTTTCACATACTGTTGAAGCCTCGCTTGGAGAATTTTGAGCATTACTTTACTAGCGTGTGAGATGCGTGCAATTGTGCAGTAGTTTGAACTTTCTTTGGCATTGCCTTTGGGATTGGAAAGAAAACTGACCTTTTCCAGTCCTGTGGCCACTGCTGAGTTTTTCAAATTTACTGCCATATTGAGTGCAGCACTTTCACAGCATCATCTGTTAAGATTTGAAATAGCTCAACTGGAATTCCATCGCTTCCACTAGCTTTGTTCATAGTGATGCTTCCTAAGGCCCACTTGACTTCACACTCCAGGATGTCTGGCTCTACGTGAGTGTGAGTGATTGCACCATCGTGGTTATCTGGGTCGTGAAGCTCTTTTTTGTACAGATCTTCTGTGTATTGTTGCCACCTCGTAATATCTTCTGCTTCTGTTAGGTCCATACCATTTCTGTCTTTTATTGAGCCCATCTTTGCATGAAATGTTCCTTTGGTATCTCTAATTTTTTTGAAGAGATCTCTAGTCTTTCCCATTCTATTGTTTTTCCTCTTATTTCTTTGCATTAATCGCTGAAGAAGGCTTTCTTATCTCTCTTTGCTATTCTTTGGAACTCTGTGTTCAGATGGATATATCTTTCCTTTTCTCCTTTGCCTTTAGCTTCTCTTCTTTCCTCAGCTATTTGTAAGGCCTCCTCAGACAGCCATTTTGCCTTTTTGCGTTTGTTTTTCTTGGGAATGGTCTTGATCCCTGCCTCCTGTACAGTGTCATGATCCTCTGTCCCTAGTTCTTCAGGCACTCTGTCTATCAGATCTAATCCCCTGAATCTGTTTGTCACTTCCAGTGTATAATCGTAAGGGATTTGATTTAGGTCATACCTGAATGGACTAGTGCTTTACCTGTTTCCTTCGCCTGTTACCAGACCATCGATAACTCCTCACCTGGTACCTGACCACTGGCAGCTCTTCGCCTGTTAGCAGGTCCTCGATTGATGACCCTTCCTACCAGACCACCCCCTCCTATCATCAGATCAATGATAGAACCACGGTAGCAGGCCCTTCTGACCCGGCACTGACTGTCACAGCTTGGTGTGGGGCCACCAGGAGGCCGCAGGGGGTGCGGGACAGCCCGCGCTCTGCTGCACGTCTTCATGCTCTCAGACCCGCCTCTGGAAGCACGAGAGAGAAGAATCCTCTCTCTCAGTTCTTAAGTCGTGTTCTGCCTGGGTGATCTTTGTGAGTGTTGTATGTTCCATTATTTCGGTGATCTACATGGTGTTAACGTGTGAGATGTATTGGCATAACATCCAGGCTCCAATTAAGACCACTCACGTAACCTTTCTGAGCTCTGGCTGCTAGTTCAGGTTGGTGAGTTGATGGACTGTGAAGGTTTCATAAACTGATGGTGGCGACTGTAGTGATTTCTTGCACAGTTGGGTTGAGAGAGGTAGTAAAACTCTAGAGCCAAGCTCGATGGGAAGAAAGAAAGAAAATCTTAGACACTGAAGTTGTCCGTGTATAGTTCGTGACCATGTAGCAGATTAAAGCCCCTTGACCTAGATGGCAGTGTGAGTGTGTGGCGCTGTGGTCTGGCCCAGGCGGGTGAGGCAGCTCCTGGCCCAGTGCTGAGCAGGGCGTGCAGCCCCGTCATCTCGTCATGTAGGCAGCGCGTCTGCAGGCGTCCCATGCCCCGTCTCCGGCAGCGGTTTGTTCTTCTCGGCGAGCCCGGGATGTCCCGTCACTGCTGTTGCCTTCAGCCCCACAGCCCGGCGGTGGGGCCCCTGCTGGGTCTCTCGCGGGAGAAGGCCGCCCCCGCCTGCTTCCTGGAGTCCGAGCGTGACCGTCACCTGCTGAGATGCCAGTGTCTCAGGGTGGGTGTGTCTTGGGTGTCCGGATCCTGGTAGAAGAGCCTCTGGGGAGGGCGCCCTTGGCAGCATGTGATGCCTGCTCCCTGGTGACTGGGGGGCTGCTCCGGCTCTGGGGTGCGCCCTCTCCCCCTCTGGGATGCGCCCTCTCCCCCTCTGGGGTGCGCCCTGTGCCCCTCTGGGGTGCGCCCTTTCCCCCTCTGGGGTGCACCCTGTGCCCCTCTGGGGTACGCCCACTCCCCCCTGGGGTGCGCCCTGTGCCCCTCCCGGACTGTGCCGTGTCCCCCTCTGGGCGCGCCTGCAGTGTGTGGCCTTATGGTTGAGGCTTCGGCTCGCTCTGTTATTTCAGCTTAGTTTTGAGCTGGTTTTGTATCCCCCCAAAGAGTGCAGTCGCTCTTAAGGTAGAGACTCCCTCTTTCTCTGTTTTTAATATGTTCCCAGTGCCTGACTGGGTGGGTGAAGTCAGTTTATTGAGTCAGTGACTGTTTATCCTGCAGATACATGAAACTGTGACTGATCTCTGAAGGCTGTTGAAACCCACGTGGGGCAGGACTCTGCCAGCAGTGTGGGCGCCCACTTGCTCTGACCCCAGATCCCAGTGAAGGGGCGGAGCGCCGGCGCTTACGTGCATGCAGGGCCTGCCCAGGGGCAGGCTGTAGGGTCCTGCGGCCCCCGGCACTCGGGACCGTCCCCCTCACCTGGTGGGGTGACCGCCCCGCTCTGCAGGCTGCCTGTCTCTCCTCCCACCCGGGAAGCCAGCTGTGGGGCTTCTCCTGCGCTTGTCTAGTGGCTACTTCAGCAGGAAACCTTACCAGTGAAGTAACCACACGTTGTGTTTCTCCTTATGTACACACGACATAACGCTCCTGGACATCTGTTTTGCTCGGTGCCCGAGGAAGGGGCTGGCGTGCAGGTCCTGGCGTCTGGAGGCTAGAGGAGGGGACGGCCTGCTTTCCGCTGCGCGGCTCCCCAGGGGCTGGGGGCCGGGGCGCCCTCTGGGGCTGCCCTGTGCGATGCTTACTAAGTGCAGCTCTGTGTCGCTGTCTGCAGGATGCCGGAGGCCCAGCAGAGGGTTGGGGGCTGCTTCCTCAGCCTGATGCCGCAGATGAAGACCCTGTACCTGGCGTACTGTGCCAACCACCCGTCGGCGGTCAGCGTCCTCACGGAGCACAGGTGCGTCTCGTGGACTTCTTCCCAGGGCGGGGGGGCAGCCGTGTCCTGGGGTTCCCTCAGGGCAGCTCATTTCTGTCAAATGTTACTTGAAACACGGTGCAGGCATGGTGTATTTTTTAAAAATGTAAGTTTAATTATCCTCCAAGTGAGTGCCTGGGGAGGACTGATGTCAGGCTTTAAAATCCTAATTAGTGCTTATAATAGAAATGGGCATGTTTTGCAGTCTCCTTCTCGGCCTGGACGCTGTGGACGGAGGTCAGGGGAGCTGGTGGGAGCTCTGGAGGGTGGCTGCGGGCTGGTCCGGGCTGCCGAGTCGCACCCGCTCAGTGCGTGAGACTGGAGCACGTGTGGCAGAGCTGGCCTTGCTGTAGGAGACGGTCTGTCTCCCTGGGGCACGCCGGGCCAGAGGCCGTGCGCTCCCGCTCTGCAGCCAGAAACGGGAAGCAGCAGCAGGCCACGCTCTGCTCGTCTCATCAGGCCTGGCCTTGTGCCCTTGGCAGTACGGAGCCCGGCCTGAGCAGCAGGGAGGACCGCAGGGCTTGACCTGCACACTGGGTGGGCACCGAGGCTCTGCTGCAGCTCCCAGAGGGGCACGCATCTGCGTTAAGGATTCAAAAAACCTTATGGTTCCTTCTGAAAACAGCAGTTCAGCCATAAATAGCAGTTTGGTCATTTTTTAAACCATTTAAGGAAGAAATTGTGTGAGTCGCAGCAAGGTAAGTGCCACTGTGCTCCTGGTTTAAATATTTAACCTCAGGTTACTCCTGACTTAATATTTCAGTTTGAAGCTTAGAGGCTGTGCTGGGAAGCAGGCGTCGTTGGGCTGCTTGTAACTGAATGAGGCTCTGGCGAGGCGACCTGTGTCCGTCCGCCTGTGGCCGGGTCATGTGGGCCTCTGGGAGGGCCTGTGGCCTGCTTTGAGCCCTACCCACGACTCTGCAGCCGGTGGCCCTCGGAGATCGCCCCTCTTCTCTGGAAGTGCCTGGTCATAGGGTCCTGTTGGCGGGAAGTGGAATCCCTGAGTAGCTGGGCGTCTACTCCTCAGAACAGTGATTTAGATGCATTTCCTCCTGAGCGAGATGCAGGGATTGAAATGTGAAATTTTGAAAATTCCTCAGGAATTGCTGACCCAGTCCTGGAAGAGATGAACAGCAGATAGAAGGCTGGGGTAAATTACAGGGCATTTTAAATGTGTTTTCTCCTGCTGTTTCGGTCAGGGGCCGGCCCTCTGGGGGTGGAGCTGTGTCCTGAAGGTGACGTTTAAAGCCATCCAGACGTCTGGGGCAGCGCTGTGAGCGTGTGCTGTGCTCCGCATGTGCTGTGCTCCTCTCTGTGTTGCTGCTTTAATGACTGTTCGCGTCATGGCTGAGACCTCAGGGCAGCTTTTCCCCGAAGAGCAGGAGGGCGTCCAGACGGGCCTGTGCTCGGGGACCCCTGCCTGCCTTCATATGTTGTGTCCCGGCCGGGAGGCGGGAGGGGTGGGCAGTCAGGTTCTGGGACCGTGCCGAGGATGGGCGAGCGAGGCGGCTGGCAGGATGCGCTTGCCCGCGTGCCCTCCTGAGGCCCCTGGGCGGCGGCGCCTGCCCTGCCTGCAGCTCAGACCCGACCTCTGGAGCGTGAGTGGGGTAGAGAGCCGGCTGCCCGGGCTGGTGGCCTCCGCCAGCCTGCCCTCCCGTCCCCTTCTGTCCTGGGTCCTGCTCGTGGCCTCTGTCCTGCTCTTGTTGAGGTTGTGAAACCACCACTTAGGGGTGGATCAGTCTGTTTTTCTGCTTGAATATACTTTTTCAGAAATTGATTTAAACCTAGTGTTTTGCAGTTTTTAAGTCTTACTTTTAGTCTTAGGATCCTTATGTTGTGTTAGTTTGAATTTTGAGTGTGAATCTGGAAAATGTATGTATGGAACCACCAGTCCTGTTGAATTATAACGGATATCTGCCTTTTGCATTATCATCTGATAGTTGATGCCATAGGCTCGTGGCTGCCTGTTGCGAATGAATCGGGCTTCCTGATTTAGTATGTAGAATGTCTCCTTTTTTCCAGCACAGTAGTTGTCCCTTTTTGCTGTGCTAGCCTGAGGTTGCCTCTGTGTTCCTCGGGCGCCGTCTCGCAGCCCCCAGTGTCATCTGAGTAAATACGGAGGATGAAACACTGTGCCAGGGTTGCTAGCATCAGTAGAAACCAGGCTGGAAGGGCCTTCGTTTTGTCAGAAAAGCTATAACCTGCTGTTTTGCTTTATTACGGTACTAAATTTTTTAAAAACTAAGAAATGAAGCAGCTATGTGCTAAGTCGCTTCAGTCGTGTCCGACTCTTTGCGGACCCTGTGGACTGTAGCCCACCAGGCTCCTCTGTCCATGGGGTTCTCTGGGCGAGAATTCTGGAGTGCCCTCTTTGAGGGGGTCTTCCTGACTCAGGGATCCAGCCCAGGTCTCTTATGCCTCCTGCATTGGCAGGGGGGTTCTTTACCACTAGCATCTCCTGGGAAGCCCATACAGTGATCAGTAAAGATTTATAAAAGGTTTTGTTTCATTTCTTAGCAGTGTCCGTGTCTGGCATTTTAAGACTGTCATATGGATATTAAAAGAAGTCACTTTTGCTTGCAAAAATTCCATGGAAATTCTTAGTTGTAGGGAATTTTGGGAGTAGGTGGCTGATAAGAATGAGTTGCTTGGTTCTATTAATTATTATCTGCCCTAACTGTTTCTTCATTCTTGTTGTCTCTCTCTTTAGTCTGAAGTGAGAAAACATAGGGGCTAGCATTCACAGGTGGAGAAGGAAACGGCAGCCCACTCCAGTATGCTTGCCTGGAGAATCCCAGGGCCGGAGGAGCCTGGTGGGCTGCCGTCTATGGGGTCGCACAGAGTTGGATATGACTGAAGCGACTCAGCAGCAGCAGCAGCAGCCCTAACTATAGTTATAAACTGTCGTAGGATACTAAACTATCAAAAATGGCCGAAAGAGAGGTTTTTTGTTATTTTTCTTGTGGTAGAAAAGGCCCCAGTTGGATTATATTTAAAGGAGCCAAACGCTACTCCTAGTGCCGTTAAGGGGAGGGGTGACGTGAGGCAGATCCAGGTGACCTCCACCGATGGGCTTCAGGATTTTCGTGTTTACTTTATGACCTCATTTATAGTGCTCCTCCCAGTGGGAGACGTGGGCACCCAGAGGGGATGCGGCCTCCGCCGCCCGCCCGCAGCCCAGGCGTCCTCCGCTCCGTGTCTGGAGGGACACTGCTTGTCAGCAGTGCGGGCCACAGACGGCGTCCTCCCGGGGACCCCGGGTGTCATCTGCCCCGTGAGGGACAGAAACGCAGAGTTCCCATCACAGACGTGAGCCACAGATGTGTGGGTGACGAGCTTGGGCCTCCCTGGGTGCTCGTGTGAAGCGGAGCCAGGGCGGCCTGGGCGCGAGGCTGGAGCCCGGGAGCGTGCTCCATGGAGCCTGGGGCATGAGGTGGGAGGGAGAGGAGGAGTGAGCGGGAGGCTCGCTCGGCAGCGTCCTGTCTCTGGATATGCGCTCGGTTTCCTCGTCCACAAATGCAGACGACTTTCTTCCCACGGGTGGTGAGGGTTCAGTGAACCGATGCTGCGAAAGGGCTTCTGGAGGTTGCGCGCCCGCATGCGTGCCGGGGCAGGGGCGCTGCCTCGCGCCGCTGCTGCTCGGGCTGCAGCGCCTGGCGGGCCAGCACCCTAGAGTCGAGTGGTTGTTGTTGTGATGTGCCTCTTTAAGCTTTTACGGTCTTGAAGGACCGCTGACCGGGCTCTGTTCTTGCCCTACAAGGACCGCCCACTGTCAGACCTCTGTATGCAGCTGGCTCGCTGAGGAGCTTTCCTGCGTGGTTGCTGGGAGACCATGGCTGTCTGTGTCAGGCACACGGGGCTTTGCGCAGGCCGAGGGCCCTGACGTGAACTCCGGGGGGGGGTTCTTATTGTGGTGTTTAGAAATAAGCAGCACACGTTTGGCTGTCAAACCTGTGGCCTCTGAGTGGTCAAGGGCACTGCGTGGTCCGTCGTCGTCCTGGGGGCTGGGGGCAGGCGCACAGCCCTCCTGGGCTCTGACGGTGCCCTCTGCTCTCTCTGCTCACACTCAGTGAGGAGCTGGGAGAGTTCATGGAGCTGAAGGGTGCCAGTAGCCCGGGGATTCTCGTGCTGACCACTGGCCTCAGCAAGCCGTTCATGCGCCTGGACAAGTACCCCGCGCTGCTCAAGGAGCTGGAGAGACACATGGAGGTACGTCTGCCCCACTGGCCACGCCAGGAAGAGCAGTCAGGAGCCAGCCCCGGAGAGGGTATTACCACCAGCCTGTAACTCGGGAGAGTTTCCCAGGGACTTGTTGCTTGTGAAGTTGTTTCCTCATATCCCAGCTCTGTAGAGAGGCGTCTGCTCCAGCCAGTGCTGGCGGGGAGAGTTCCAGTAGCTGGAAAGCATCCATGGTGAGGAGGGTCCCATCAGGAGCCTGTGCCTGCAGTGTTGAGTGTATGAGTTATGGAGAGAGAATCCTGCAGTGTTGAGTGTATGAGTTATGGAGAGAGAATAGGAAAAGAGTTAGCGGATGGTGTGCACTTATCTCCCTTTCAGAACTCAGGCTGTGGGCCCGGCAGAGGTTGGGGCTCAGGCTGCTGGCTTAGTTAGGCTATGGTGAGCCACTCCCCAGGGGCAGGCCGTCTGCTGCTGCATTGCTCCCCTCTGCCCTTTGGTGCTGAGCAGCGGTGGTGGTGGTGGGTGGCGGTGGGCGAGGCTGGGCTGGCCTCCTCCTCCACGGCAGAGTCCAGAAGACTGTTCACCGCGCCATGGTCCCCTCAGAGGCTAAGTAGAGGGGCTTCAGCACCGAGACAGAGGGGCAGGCCGCAGACTGGAACCCCAGGGAAGGCCCAAGCCAGCCTCCAGAGCGAGCCTGCTGAAGGGCAAGCGCTCATTATGGAAGCTCACAATGTGTTTCTTTTATTCAAAGGATTATCACCCAGACAGACAAGATATTCAGAAATCCATGACTGCCTTCAAAAACCTTTCAGTAAGTGATAGAGTGTGTTATGGTTTTTTTCCTTCAGACATTATTATGGCAAATGAATACAGGAAATCAGTTGTGAACTATAATTTGGATTTATTCTGGAGAAATAAAAAATAACATAGTTATTCCACGGCTGGTAAACTTCCATGCGTTACGGCCCTGGGGACACCAGAGAGGTGAAAGGATCAGTGTCTGCGTTTACGCGGCGCCACGTAATGCCGCCGCACACGCCAGCGATCCGGACCACGTCTGGAGTCTCATCCCAGCGTCTCGCCTGGCGTGCGAAAGGAGTGCTGGGCTTCTCCCTTACCTGCTGTCGCGCCGTCTCAATGCCTGAGTCTCTGGGGTGCGTGCCTTACTTATAGCACGAGTGGAACTCACCCTTTTCCCCTCTTCCAGGTCTCCTCTTCCGGCACTCACTAGTAAAATCAGAGGATGTTTTTCTTGTCCCGTCCACATTCCGTCTTTTAAAAGCGACAGGATTTGCTATATGGTGTTTCTCATTCCAGAGCTGTTGTGTTGTTGTGGGTCTCTCTTGACTTGACTCTGTACTCATGAAGTGAGCGAGTTGTTCACTAGCGTCTGTCTGCAGAAGCAGCCGGGGCCGCAGCAGTAGAGCACGTCTCCCCTGACGCGCCTCCTGTGCCCCCAGGCCCAGTGTCAGGAGGTGCGGAAGAGGAAGGAGCTGGAGCTGCAGATCCTGACGGAGGCCATCCGCAGCTGGGAGGGTGACGACATCAAGACCCTGGGCAGCGTCGTCTACATGTCCCAGGTCCTGATCCAGTGTGCCGGCAGCGAGGTACTGCCTTCAGCGTTCCCTGCGTTTCTTTTACTAGGGGGAAACCTCTCTCCAGGGCCCCTGTGCCTGGCTGGCTTCCCCTGCCAGGGACACGGCTTCCCCGAGTTCCCTCACTGCCGTGGGCGGTGTTTCTCTCTTGAGTCTCCTTTTGGATTCTGGGCATCTTTGGGCTTCACTTGTGGTCTTTCTGGGGTTCTTCTTAACCGATTGCAACAAATGAAGTTTAATACATAAGCAGTGCTCGTTGGCCTTTCGTGTAAATTGGGCAGAGCTCACGGGGGGTGGCAGCAGCGGGCGTGTTGGGCTCTAGGTTGGTTAGTGTCAGGATCCGCCGGGGACCAGAGGCGGTCTCCCTGCTCTACCCTCCCCGCCTTCAGCCTGAAGGGTCTGCCTGGTCTCCCTCTGCCACTGAAAGGTCACACGTTCTTTTCTTCTGTTTTCTCTCAACCACAGAAAAAATCTGTTTTTCTAACTCCTGCCTAATGAGGAGTTAATGGCAGAGCTAAACTCAGGTTTTTAAAAAAGGTGGTGTTCCATGGGCTACTTGTGAGTCTTACGAATTTCTCATGATTTTGTTTCCATTTAATTTAAATTTGGTAGAAAGAAACACCTAAACATGAAGTGTGATATACTGTTTCATAAGGCCGAATGTAAATATTTGTTCTCACCATTGTGAATATGTGTAAATATGTGTTTTTAATGTAGGTATTTGAATTTGTTCTTTTACATTAGGAAAAGAATGAAAGATATCTTCTACTCTTTCCAAATATTTTGCTAATGTTGTCTGCCAGTCCTAGGATGAGTGGTTTTATATATCAGGTAAACACATTTAAAATTTATATTTGTTTATTGTGGGCCTGAGAGCCGTTTTCAGGCTCATTTTAAGTTTTCATGTTAATACTGCGTGTGTCTGTCGTGTGCTGTGTATAGTGTTGTACGTACAGTGTTATATTCACATCCATACACACAGCCCCAGTTTGTGTGTTTTGACGTGACTGTGCAAATTAGGATCTTTCTGTTAATCCAAAGCAAGCAGAAAAGGGAACTGGTATCTGTGCAGCTGACCCTGAGGACACAGAGTGCTGGGGCGTGGGCCAGCTGGCCGCCTCCAGGTCGCTCTGCTGCTTTGCTGCCACCAGGGCAGGCGGCCGCTCCGCGGGCCGGCTGGCGGGGGGAGGCGCGTGTGGCTGAGGTGGTCTGTGGGCCCCCACTGGACTCAGCAGTCACGGACACAGCCTGGCGTGTTATTTAGCTTCTTTATTGCTCGTCATTTTCCTGATTTTCTCCACGAGGATGTGAGGCTGCTTTAAGAAGACATGCAAGGGCAGAGCCCTTCCGTTTCTGTCTGTCACGTGAGGTGCTGCCCTGCCCTCCTCCAGGGACCTGCCCGACGGGGGATGAGCCCAGGCCTCCCGCGGTGCCGGCAGCTTCTTGACCGGCTGAGCCTCCAGGGAAGCCGATAAGTGCCTCAGGTTTTCTCTGTCTAGTAGGGGCTTCTGGCAAAGTTGACTGCTTTGCTGTTGTGTGGTTATTGAAGCTGCAGCCCTTCCATCAGTTCTTCAAGGCCTGGTCACCAGGAATCATTCCCACAGAAATCACCCTGGGTTTGCTCGGAGGTGCATTTCTGCACGCGTGGCACGCTATTTGTCTTGTCCCCAACAAGTGCTCTGCTGGGTCCTGAGTCCAGAGCGTTCACGGCGGGCTTGTACCTGCTCCGAAAGCTTTGTAGCCCAGAGAGGAGTTGACATCACGCACTTTTTCCGAAAGGAGCGCTTTAGGCGTGAGAAAGCAGATAGACATGGGCCAGCCTAGGAAAGGACCGCCTCCTGATCTGTAAGCCTGCGGTTGAGCCAACGCCTGGCTGGGGGCGCACCTGCTCGGGCTCCCCAAGCCAGCCGCTGCTGCTCTAAGTGACCTCTGTCCTTTCTGGCCATGTACCCTGGCTTCGAAGCTCCCCCCACCCCAAGGCCCAGGGCCCTGTGGTGAGCTGTGGGGCTGCGGGGGCGTCCGGGGCGGCCTCAGGCCCCGGGTGCTGGCGTCAGTGTGCCGCTGCCGGGCCCTGCTTCCCCCTGGGCGCGCTGCCTCGGGGGCTTCTCTCCGAGTGCTCTGACCCCCAGTGCCCGCGTGCCGGTGCTCACTTGCGGCTTTGCCCCACATCCGGCCACCTCGAGCTCGTCCCGTCCTCTGCCGCTGTTGCTGCAGGTTAGTCGGGGACACGCAGCTGTGTTTCCCGTCGGGCTTCTCCGAGCTCTTGGTCAGCCCAGTGCCATCGGCCCCTCGGCAGGGCGTCTGCAGTGCCCACACCCGGCTGCAGGACAGGCTCTTGCGCGTGGGCCCCGCTGCCTGTGGACCGGATGAGGCCTGTGGGGCTGTGGAGGTGGCCAGGCCCGTGTGGTGCTCTCGGTGCCCGGCCTCTGCCCGGGTGCAGGAGTCCCGAGCCTTGGCCTCAGAGCCGCCCCCCTGCTCAGGGTCCTGCTCCTCGGGGCCCTGGCCCTGACCCGAGAGACACTCCCTGTGGACTTGCTTGGCCTCCACAGCTCTGGTGGCTGTTGTTTGAGGTGGTCGCTCCACGGCCCAGTTCTGGTTCCGCTCCCTGCCTCACGCCCTCTGTCCCAGAGCAGGCAGGCTGGTGCTCTTCTCTGCGTTGTGGGCAGCCCTTGGCGCAGCTGCTGACGGACAGTCTGGTGGCGGATGGCCAGGCACAGCCTCACACAAGTCCCTCCAGCTCCAGTTGCCTTTATTTTGCCTTCAGATGTGGAACTTCCCCCATGTTTCTCTAAGGCATATCTCTGCTTCCTTTCTATAAACAACATCATTTAAAATAGCCACCGTGGACCCTAGTTTTTTTTTTTAATCATAGTGTATAATGTTTTTGTGTCTTGCTGTTTATATTTAGAGTAACTCATCAGATGAAATGTTTTTGTTCTGGTTTGCAGCCTCGTACCTTTTGGCTGGCTCGTTTCTTGGTTATAGTATTACAATTTCTTATTCAAGGTAGAGGTTTTTGTATTATACATGCCTTTGGTACAAACAAGAGAGTCTGCTTTACAAAGACAGTTCTTCTGCCTTTTCTAAAATTGTTTAATATTTACTTTAATAACTGTACCTCCTTTACTAGAAAAGCGCTCACTGTTCCTTTTTGTTGGGGGGGATCTTTTCTAGGGAAAGCTACCAACGACAGGGATGACAGTCACAAAGCTTGAGGACAGCGAGAGTCACAGGAACGCGTTCGAAATATCAGGTGACGGGCGCGGGCTCTGTGGGTTCTCTCTGTTCGGGTGCCGAGGCAGCGGCCCTCGTGTGCAGGCCCCACTGAGCCCCCGAGGGCTGCATGGACGTGCTGTGGGGCCTCCTTGGGGTGCGCGTGTGTGCGCTCTGACACCCTCCCCCCTCCAGCCCGTGTCTGTCTCTTGGGGTGCCCTTGTGTGCGCTCTGACGCCCTCCCCATGACGCCCTCCCCCCTCCAGCCCGTGTCTGTCTCTTGGGGTGCGCGTGTGTGCGCTCTGACGCCCTCCCCCCTCCAGCCCGTGTCTGTCTCTTGGGGTGCGCGTGTGTGCGCTCTGACGCCCTCCCCCCTCCAGCCCGTGTCTGTCTCTTGGGGTGCGCGTGTGTGCGCTCTGACGCCCTCCCCCCTCCAGCCCGTGTCTGTCTCTTGGGGTGCGCGTGTGTGCGCTCTGACGCCCTCCCCCCTCCAGCCCGTGTCTGTCTCTTGGGGTGCGCGTGTGTGCGCTCTGACGCCCTCCCCCCTCCAGCCCGTGTCTGTCTCTTGGGGTGCGCGTGTGTGCGCTCTGACGCCCTCCCCCCTCCAGCCCGTGTCTGTCTCTTGGGGTGCGCGTGTGTGCGCTCTGACGCCCTCCCCCCTCCAGCCCGTGTCTGTCTCTTGGGGTGCGCGTGTGTGCGCTCTGACGCCCTCCCCCCTCCAGCCCGTGTCTGTCTCTTGGGGTGCGCGTGTGTGCGCTCTGACGCCCTCCCCCCTCCAGCCCGTGTCTGTCTCTTGGGGTGCGCGTGTGTGCGCTCTGACGCCCTCCCCCCTCCAGCCCGTGTCTGTCTCTTGGGGTGCGCGTGTGTGCGCTCTGACGCCCTCCCCCCTCCAGCCCGTGTCTGTCTCTTGGGGTGCGCGTGTGTGCGCTCTGACGCCCTCCCCCCTCCAGCCCGTGTCTGTCTCCTCCAGGGAGCATGATCGAGCGGATCTTGGTGTCCTGCAGCAACCAGCAGGACCTCCACGAGTGGGTGGACCGCCTGCAGAAGCAGACGAAGGCTGCCTCAGCGGGAAACCCCAGCAGCAAGCCTCACTCGGTGCCCTCGCACACCGTAAGGGCCCTGCCCCGCCCCCGCCTGCAGACCCCGGGCCAGGAGAGCGCGGCCGGGCCTCGAGCCTCTCTGCAGATGTGTCCTCATGCCCCGTGGGCCGCGATCGCCTCACGGGGACCCACTTGTGAGCCAGGCCTGCCTGTCTGCCTCTCGAGAGTTCACACGCACGCGCACGGTTCACCGGTTAGGCGCCCGGTGGCGCCTGCTTAGGCAGCTGCCCGCCCAGGGTGGGCCGCGAACACTACCTTGGGGCTTGTGAGGGTCTCTCCTGGGGCTTCTCCCACGTGGTTCACCCTGTGGTCGCTGCCCTTGGGCTTGAAGGGCCGTCCCAGGGTCGCTGGCCATGGCATGGTGTACTGGTCACTGCTGCAGCCTCTTACTCCATTTCTCAGCAGTTTGGGGGAAAAGCTATTCATTTGCTTCAACTATCATTTTGAATAGTTTTGCCATGACAACTTTTCCATATTGTAAACGTATACTAGAGATGCTTAGCTTTCATGGGACTAAATTTATCCCCAGGGCATAGGTGTGTACATGTGTGTCATCAAAAGGGAGTGCCTTCTCACTCAGGTGGTAACAGCCTGAAACCAACCTCTACAAAGTCCCACCTCAGGTAGCCCTGTGCCGGGACCCTGAGCTTTCTGGTCCCAGGGTAGCTGTGTGGTCACAGCAGAGTCCACTGCTTCTGTCCTCGAGCCCTAGGCCTCAGCTTGAGCCCAGGCTCCCCTTTAAGCCTGTGTTTCAAATATTATTCATTTCTTCTGAATAATGACCTTACTCTGGTTTCCAGCTCACAGAACAACTCAACTTTTTTTCCTGTTAAGCATACCATATTGTTTTGGGTTAATTCGAGGTCACTGGCTAACTTTGAATTGTTTAACGTTTTCTTATTTGTCAGTGTGATCGAATACTTCTGGAGTTTCTAGGAGTATAAACCCCATTAATAAGGTCCTTCTGAGAAATTAAATTTATGTAACTTTGTCTTGATTAAAGCTGATTTTTCTGAGAAAATGTTTTACCCAAGGGATTGGTAAAATTTTTCTTCAAAAAGACAGTAAATATTTTTTTTGGTTTTTTAAGCAATATGGTCTCTGTTGCAATTGTATTTTGCTTTTATAATTATAAAAGCAACATTGACACGAATAGGCCTATGTCCCAGGGAAAAAAATTTTAAACAAAAACAGGGATCAGGCCCTACTTTTGCTAGCGAGGTAATGATTACCCTCCCCCAGTCACATTCCCAGTGCAGAGAATGCCCATTCTTTTATAACATCCTGATATCTATGTTAAATGAAATGCCTTTTTTGCAAATGTGACTGCATGGCAGTTAAAGGCGGTTGATGATTTCCGGGTCTGGACCCAGCAACCTGCTGCTTCCTGCCCTGAGCTCAGCAGGCCTCACGCAGGGTGTGGGGGATGCTCGGCCTGACGGCCAGTAACCCGAGCGTCTGGAGATTCAGGATGCACACTAGCAGGGGGCGCTGCTGTGCTGGGAGGGCTGGGCTGGCCTCAGGTCCTCTGGCGGTGAACGCGCTCTGCTCTCTCCCTCTGTCCCTGGCAGCTCCCCTCCCACTCCATCACCCCGTCCAGCAAGCACGCGGACAGCAAGCCCGCGCCACTGACACCCGCCTACCACACGCTGCCCCACCCCTCCCACCACGGCACTCCACACACCACCATCAACTGGGGGCCCCTGGAGCCTCCGAAGACCCCTAAGCCCTGGAGCCTGAGCTGCCTGCGACCAGCACCCCCCCTGCGGCCCTCAGCTGCCCTCTGCTACAAGGAGGTGAGCCCTAGTGAGTGTGGAAATGTGACAGCCCCGTGTTTGTGTCTGTGACGTGGAGCCGATGAGCCTCTTCAGAATGGAAGGCTCTGCCTTCCTCCCTTGTTCCCCTTCCTGTGCTCCAGAGCCCGAGAGTCCTGGGGAGACCCCCGCTGGCGTCCCCTCTGTGCCCATCACAGAGGGAGAGGGACAGGCTCGGGGCACTGTTTGTGCTTTGAGGAAGCCGGTTGACGAGTGTGGTGGTCACACGAGCGAGCTTGAGAGTGAGCCGAGTTCAGTTACACTGGTGTGGATGTGGCTGTGAGTGTGGGGTGTGGCTCGTGCGGTGGGCGGGCTGGGATGTGGGTGTGGCTGTGAGCATGGTGGTGGGACAGTGAGCTTGGTGGGTAGGGCCTGTTGGTGAGCCTGGTGAAGTGCTTTTCACGGGTTTGCATTTCCACGAGGCCACATTTACCAAAGGACCTGGGACAGACCCTGCCTCCATCCTTGCTGGAGGAATTTTAAGGTGCATAGGGGAGTACAACATAAATTACAGTTAATCCTTTATGGGTTTTGTTAGTGAACCTTGGTTCTTAGGACGTGTCTCTTCCTGGCGGCCCATTCTGGCATCCTCACTGCCTAGCTCAGTGTTGCAGGGTGCGGCCACGCCCTGCTGCGGGTTCATTACAGGGGAGGGGGGAGTAGGGTAGAGGAGAGAGAGGCTTGGCGGGTGTGGCCGTGGACATGTCCAGTGTGCTGGGCACACGGGCCGCCTGGTCACAGAGCAAGCGGTCCTGGGGGCGAGGCCGGCACTCAGCGCCGCCTGCAGGCACTGCTCCCAGTCTTCCCTCCGCCGCCTGTGCCTCAGGACACCTGCAGCGTTCACTTCTTCCGGACTGATGGCCTGCTGCATTTTCAAGCGCTCTGAAAGTTTTCACTTCCACAGATTTCGGAGACATACCTTTGGAACGCAGGCTGTTCTTTCGGTGCTTGTCAGCCTGATCCCTCCCATAGCCTGAGTCCCATTCTCAGCCTCGGACTGGCCTCATGAGGTTCAGCGGCGGTGCATGTGACCCAGTGACGCAGAAGTTAGCTTCTCTGACACTGGTGTTCAGTACGTGCTTGACGGTCAAGACCTTGCCGGCCTCGTGGGCTGCTTTTGCTGCTCCTCTCCCGGCCCGCTGAGGGTCCGGATGTGCTGTGGATGGAGGCACAGTCTCTGGGCTGTGAACATAGCTGTGCCAGCGGAGGGGCGCCAGTGTGCTGCCCGTGGGCTGATTCTGTTCCTCTTTCTTCTCCCTGTTTCCCTCGCCTTTCGTTTAGAAATCGACAGTTCCCTCCTGTCTTTATGGTTGGCTGCAGCAGGGGGGTCTGCCCTAGAGTGGGCAGCGCACCTGGCTCCCTGCACAGGCCTCAGCCTGCTGCCCTCTCTTCCCCGCACCGCCGGCTGCCACACCTCCCAGGGAGGGGTCCCGGTGGTCCCGGCGCCTGCGGGTCCAGGTGGAGGAGGGCCATCAGAGCCTGGGCCTCAGGATGTCAGCGCTCCGCAGCTGGCAGAGCGCGGTCAGCGTGTGCGGGGCGGGCGCTGGAGTGTTCCCGGCTTCCCCCTCCACCGCGGCCGTGCCTGCCCGCCAGATCTGGGATCTGCCAGCCTTTTCCTCTCCTTCCCCAGGACCTGAGCAAGAGTCCCAAGACCATGAAGAAGCTGCTGCCCAAACGCAAGCCGGAGAGGAAGCCCTCGGACGAGGAGTTCGCTCTGAGAAAAAGTGAGTGCCTGCAAGGACACACCCGGGCCCTTGGTGGAGGGGGCGGTGGGAGGCAGGGCCTCGGGTGGGGAGGAAGGCGGGGCCTCGGGGTGGGGAGGTGCGCTCTCAAGGGTGAGGAGGCGGGGCCTTGAGGGTGGGGACGGGGCTTTCCGGAACGGCAGAGGGGAGCCACTGCCCAGCCTCCGGTCTGCTCTTGAGAACATCCGAGTGGGGCAGCACAGCCCCCTCAGTGCCGGCTGCATCAGCTGCGCTGGCAGCATCCCCTGTGAGCGTGCCCCTGCTGTGGATGTTGACTCCCAGCGGATCCTGCGGGGAGTTAAACATTGGTCTCACAGAAACTTGTTACACGACTGGTCCAGTTGGTGACATGTAAGTCAGTTTCTCGGTGGCTCCTAAGCCCTCCGTGTAACGCTTACTCTTAGGAGGGAGCCCCTGGCCTGCCTTGCCTGTGTTTATCTTAATATCATGAGATGCTGTCCAAACATTTTTGGTACGGCTTATAAGTGGCTCAGTCCTCCATTCTAACCATTTTTTAAAAATTAGTTGAGCCTTTAAAAATATATATCAAATATTCTAGAAAATATATAAAAATTCAGAACAATAACAGAAATTAACCATACAGCTGTATGAAGCACGCGGGGTGTGAGGGCTGCCTGGCACCAGCAGTCAGCCGCTGTTGCTCCGCAGGCTCCGTCCTCCACCAGGTGGCCCCCTGGTGCAGGTCAGGCCAGTCTGGAGGGGCCCCAGCTCAGGCCAAGCTCTGGGGCCATGCCTGCAACTCTCTGGGCTACACTCCGTCAATTTCCAGATTAACTCTCTGGTGGGAATCTGGGGGTCAGGGGAGTGCTTGTAAATAGGGTCAAATGGCCTTTCAGGGGCAGCTCCTGTCTTCACCGCCTCCCGCGTGTGGTGCAGGAAGTTCTTTCTGATGCCTGCATCCACACGGAGAGTCGTGGTTTCTCATTTTCTCAGGTGATATGTGAGGACACCATCCCTAGTTTTAACTTTCACTTCTTTTCTTGATGACGATGAACATTTTTCTTTTTGTGACTCTTGTGAATTGTTTCTGCTGCTTTTTTTCATGTTCAGGATGCGGGGGGCGGGAGGTACTCTTTTTCCTATGGATTAGTAAGACAATATATATGTATAAGTATATATATACACACACAGACATATAGATACATGTGTATATATATGTGTGTGTGTATTTATATGTGTGTATATAAATATATGTGTGTGTGTATTATATATGTTTGGGTATTAGCTCTTTGCCAGATATGTTGTAGATAAAAAATAGAAGTAAACGTTCTTTGGAATATAACTATTCTGTGAATATCCAGAAATGTTTGTCTGGCACCAAGTCCAGGGGAGGGGCCGTCAGTTAGCACCGCTGGCTGAGTGGCTGGCCTGGCTGTGCTGGTGACTCGGGTGGTGACGGCTGTGTGTCCCTCGCAGGCACGGCTGCGCTGGAGGAGGATGCCCAGATCCTGAAGGTCATCGAGGCTTACTGCACCAGCGCCAAGACGCGGCAGACGCTCAACTCAAGTAAGTGTTGCTGGAGCCTGCTGTCACTCTGCTGGTTCCTTTTGCCTAAAATCACGCCCCAAAGGACATGGCTGTGGCCCTGTGCAGGCTTTCGGCGTGACCCCTAGTGAGGGTGCTTCTGCAGCCTGGCCCGCGTCTCTCAGTCGTGAGAAGAGGTCTGAGTGGTCAGTGACGCAGCCCTGCTGGGAAACCTTGGCGTGGGGGGCGCTGCCAGGTGTGGAAGCTCTGGGGCCTGGAGAGGACGGCTGAGATAGGGCACGGCAGTGCACTCTCAGTTCAGTTGGTCAAGTTCCTAAACCCCTGGTGTGGAAGTGGTTTGAGGGAAGAGTTTCTGAGAATTGTCAAAAACACAAGCCTAGAGTAAGAGTTTTTTGTTTCTGTTTTTTAATAGCAACTCGCTGCGCCCCACCCCCAAATGGTTGCATTTAGAGTTTTTGCTGTAGACACCAGGGAGTTTACTGGGTAAATTTCCTACCTTTCAGTGTACCTGCATCTTACTTACAGTGTCTTATATGAAAGCATCTTAATCCGGTGTGTGAACAGGAAAAAAGTGGATTCTTTTTTTTTCCCCAAATTCCTGAGCATTTGAGAGTTGGAGTGCAGGGTGGATATAGTCAGGATGTGGTCTGTTCAGGAGGAAAAGGGGCTGAGCTTCCCCCGCCTCGGACTGGATGTCATTAATTCTGGCATGAAAACCGGCTTTTATTAGATGCTGTGTTTCTGGTTCCCTTCTCCTTCTCGACTTTGGTGAACTGCCCGTCACCTCATCTGTACCACCTGCAGTGTAGCGTGGCAGTTCCAAGCCGTGTCATGTCTGTTGTAAAAAAAAATGCTGGAAAGATAAGGTGGAAAAGGAACTGTTGAGTGCTTTAACTTAGCTTTTGTTCAAGGTGACTGCAGGTGTGAGGCTAGGGCCAACAGGATTAACCCTGGGTACAGCTGCAGATGATCTGGAACTTTCTTTCTGGCTCGTAGTTTATACGTCCCGCCCGTGATGTTGGGACGTCTGGTCTGCACCCTGTCTGGTGAGAATGCCTGTCCGTAGTGACTGGTGCCCAGAGCAGGTGAGGAAGAGCAGGGTGTGCGTGTGGAGGGAGTTTGCAGGTGACGGGGCTGTAGTCCGCAAGTGCAGACCGTCGTCCCTGAGGACAGGACGGCTTCCTATTTGAGACTGTATTTTGGGTAATAGGCTATATGTGCCTGTAGTGTTTTGGGTTTTGAGTTTGAGATTTTTAAAAAGTTACTCGACTCGTCTCCCCATCAGCTGTGTGAAGTGCGTCTTCAGCTCGGCATCCCAGGTGAAGAGACCTGGTGGCATGAGCCTTGCGTTTCTGTGTGGGCCTCGTCCTCCCCCAGGGGCGGGGCCCTGGCGCGTGTAGGTCTTGCCATGCTGTCTGTGTGTCCACTTCTGCTGTGCGGGCAGACCACTGGACGTTGGCCAGCACAGTGGGTTTTGTTTTTAATCGATGTTACGGCCTAACTGCCCTGAGGCCTGGGACTGGCTTTCATGCAAGGGTGTCAGGGACAGGTGGCTCGGGAGTTGTGTCCCTCGTGCCGGCTGGGTGGTGTGCTGCGGAGCCTGAAGACGGCAGGTGGGGCGGCTCTGTCCCCGTGGAGCAGAGATCGTGGGCGTGCGTGCCCCGCCTTGGCTCTGTTGGGTGCGGCACGCCTGGGCGCTGGACACGGCCTGTGCACTGCCGCCCTCCCAGCCGGGCCCGCCGCTCACGGCTCCCCGCGCGTCGGGGAGGGTCAGCATGAGGGTTGATGGCGTCCGGCCAGACGTGTCTTCCCGTGCGACCACTCCCCTGGATGCGTATGGGTGGCGCTCCTGTGGGTAGGCGCTCCAGGCTAGAGGCCTGCGTGCTCTGCAGGGTGGGGGAGTGGGGGCGGGGCCCGTATCACTCCGTCTCCGTCGGAAGTTCTCGCAGTCGTCACAGTGGCACAAGGTAAGTTTAGACCCCCATCGTTAAGGGGACTTCTAGTCTGGCAGAGAGGTAGCTGAAGAAGTGAGTCAGAAATCCTTGGGAATATTTGACATTCGGTGTATGCACGTTAACCACACGAATGATTCCTTTTACAAATAATGTCCTAAATGAGACCATTCGTTAATCGAATGTGTAGCAGAGTTGGTTATTTGTCATATGCCTTTAGAATTTTCTTGTGATTGTGGGCTTAATTCGTAAAAGATTTCATAAGTGAGGGCCTAATAGCAGTAAGCTTAAAAAGGAGCAGTTTGGAACTGGCATCATGCTATAGGTTTATTTAAATAACCATGGATCTAGTTGTGTTCTGCGGGCTGTGCTAGTCAGTAAGTCAGTAGATGAAACCCAGCCGTAGGTGAGGAGAATCGAGCGTTGCTGCCGTGTTCTAACACTCTTTTCTCTTTCCCTTCTCTCCCGTCACCTTCTGCGTTTGTTTCCTGTCTGGTTGTGGCTCCTCCTGCCGTCTCCCTGCTCGCCCCTCCTCCGCCCCCCTCCTCCTCCGCCC
>SJXO01001580.1:141204-173173 GCA_006408615.1 Connochaetes taurinus
GGCGCACGCTTGTGGCACCAGTGCACACACAGCCCACAGTGGGCGGGAGGGCGGGACCCCTCCCCCTCACACTCAGCTGTGCACTGGGGACGCCCCGAAGCCAGCCTCAGAAAGCAAGATGCCACGAGAGCTGGGGCGGCGTTTCCCCTCCCCGTGAGGCGGCTGTGGCCCTGTGTGCGCAGTGCCCCGCCTCCGCCGGCACCAGGGTTCCAGTCTTGTTTGCACGGAGTGGCTGTGAGCCGGCGCCCTGCGCCCCGGGCCCGGGCAGCTGGTCCCGCTGTGCACGGCGCTGGTCCCCGCAGCCCTCCTGGGGTCCTGGCAGGAGCTGTGCTGGAGGGCCAGGGCCACAGGCAGGGGCTCATCAGGAAAGCCAGGAGTCGCACACGTCCGTCTGTCCCTGAGTGTCTACTGAGCTGCTTATGCCACCTGGAGAGTTCATATTTTTATATCAGTTAGTGTAAATAAGAAAGTTGAGGAGCAGTCTTTTAGAATTAGTTGGAGCCCAGTATTCACCCGTGGGAGGGAGGAGATTATATACGTTCAGCCAAGTAGCAGGTGGCTCGTATGCTTCATGTCATGCAGTGAACTCAGAAGCGTGCTTCACTTCATGTCACATCAGGTGACGTCACAGCTTTCCAGATTCTCACGGTGCAGGAGTTTCTCTCTGCTCAGAGACTGTGAGTGGGTCAGGCCGGGCCTCGGTGCACGCGGGTTTTCAGGCCATGCTGTGTGCGCCTGGGTTTCTCTTGAACACCAGATGTCATCTCTTGAACGCCAAATGGGTTGTCCTGACACGGATATTCCAAACACCAAAGTTTTCCTATTTCCTGCAATTCCTCTTTGTGCCAATTAAAGCCATTTTGACAATGATTTTCTGTTGATTCTAAGATCACTACAGAATGACCACCTGGCTGTCTGTCTGTCTGGGTTTGTTCTAAAGTCTGGCACCATTTGCCCTTGTGACCTAGCTGGAAGTATCTGTGCCACTGGCTTGAAAGCCGTTCTCACGGGGCTGAGGTGAGGGAGTGCCACGGACAGTGTTGCCACTTTTGCGGAACTTCAGTCGTGCTGAACCAGTACCTGTGTTTCTGCCATTCTGTAATATCTCTGTGCACAGTTAGTAGTATAACGAAAAGGGGAAGAATCTGAGCTAGAAGGTAGGTTTAAGCCATTTCCAGGCCCTTGGCCAATGGCTCAAATGGTGTTCCCATTGAATTGATGCTTGCCACAAGTCTGTAAGCTATATCACATGTTTTGCATAAAACTGCTGAAACCCAGGGATGTGTATATCGTGGTGAAGACCTTGAAAAGATCTGCGTGTTGTGCTTTCAGTCTGTGAGTGGGAGAGCCGTTCTCCGTGGGCGCCTGCCACTCTGGACCCAGTCGGATGTGCACCTGAATGTTTATTGTACAGTACAGTATGCATGCTCCTGTTTGTGGCTGCATATGGCAACGAAGTGTTTGTTTTATATTCAAAAAAAGACGTCTGTTATGTACAGTTGAAATAAATTTTGCATTTGCTAGCCTCTGGCTTTTAATATCTGTTACATGGAGGGGGGTTGGGGTTGGGGGAGCAGAATTTGCGGTTTACTGTGATTTGGCTGTTTGGAACTAGCATCTTCCGCAGGACGGCGGGGCGGTGCTCACCGTGTACCTGCCTCGATGGCAAAGCCTGCACTTTCGTAGGTTAAGAATGTTTTAGATGACGCAAGACGACTCTTCTCATGTTTATGTCATCTGTTTCCCTCTAATTCTTTTTTAAAGAAATTTTCGCTCACTGGGAGATTTGTCTTCAGAAAGAAGAGTGCTCTCTTTCCTCTCTTTTGGTGGAGTCAGGGGTGTGCATAAATGGAAAAAAGCCCACCCTTCAGTGTTTCCTTTCCGTAGACTAAGGGCTCAGGTTTTAGTTTTTATTTGTAGAGTGTGTGTCTAGCTGATCAGGAGAGGCAGAATGGGAGGAACAGAGGCGCCTGTGGCAGGTCTGGGACCAGGCCGGGGTGCAGATGGTGGCCGGGTGGACAGCCTTCTCTGAGGAGGGGCCTTGTGGTTTTGTTTTGTTTTTCCCTAAGAAAAATGAATTGGAACCTTATCACAGCCAGAAATAACAGTGGCCTAACAGAGAGATCTTACTAAGTAGAATGTTTTAAATGTTAGCGTTTGTTTCATGCTGAGAGTGACTTCAGTCTCTGTGAGTTATAAGAAGTCATGTGAACTGTGCTGTAAAGGTGCTCCACCGCTGGCCGGAGAAGCAGACGCTCGCTTCTGAAGACCCTACCTGGTCTTCAGGGTCTCCAGGCGGCCGGCCCCCAGCCCAGACCCACGTGCACGGCGCAGCCCCTGGATTTGGAGCTGCAGGCCATCGGGGGTGCCCCCGGGGTGGCCTCCCCCTCCCCGTGACAGCGCCTGGGGCCGAGGCCCTCTGCTTGCTGTCCAGGCAAGCCCTCTGTCCACGAGGCGGAGGTGCTGCACCTGTCCGTGTGCTCAGACTGAGCTCCGCGGCCCCTGGGGACCTGTGACAGACGTAGGGGACAGGTTCTCAGTGGGTCTCCAGGTCACCCGTCCCAGGGGGTTCACGGGTCCCCAGCGCCTGCTGCGGCCCCAGCTGAGGGCGCAGAGCGACCCCTGCTGGCGGCAGTGCTTGAGAGCTTGTCAGCCGGCGGCGGCTAGATCTGCCCTGAGGAAAGACCCCTGTACTGAGCCACAGCAAAGCCACGCAGTGCTCGTGTGTGTACTCACAGACACGTGCAGGGTCGTGTGCTGGCTCACACTCCTCAGAACGTTAGCCAGAAAGCTGCAAAATGTTCCTCTTGGTGATGGAGGAAGTGTTCAGCACTCGAGTTTAGGGAATGCTGAATTCAGGTTAAATGGGTATTTTTGCTGGAAATCTTAGGCACTGTGAACCTCCAGGAAGCGGCTACAGCTTTCAGCGTTTTCCACAATGAGGTGCTGCAGAATCCCGGTGGTCTCCTGGAGACACAGAGCTCTGTGTTGAGCCACAGAGCTGGGGAGACGCGGATCCGGTGTGTGCTGGTGCCTCCGTGAGCACACGCTCCTGTGGCTCAGCCCCGCAGTGGAGGCTTTCGAAGTGATAGCCATCTTTGGAGGCTCTGCTCTGGAATTCTTTTTCCAGCCTAACTCATTCAGAGAAGATTTGCTGTGATGCTTTTAAAAATACTGAACTGATCTTAGAGAAAGCTTGTTAAATCTGCCTACTTTCTAGAGCTTTGTTCTCATAGAAACAGTCAACTTACTTAGAAACTTGGCTGGAGAATATTCTTTTGTTGTTTTGCCAAAGACTTGCAATTTTTTTTCAGTTGTTTCACAAAAGTATGTTGAAACTAGGCAGCCTGAGGAGTTCTGTGCAGGCTGATGAATAGTCTTCACTTATAAGCCTCCTGGCTCACCAGGCACATCCTCAATGGCGTTTCTCCTGTCGGCACGTTTCAGGAATCCAGCCGTCGACACTTCCTGTCCGTCACGTAGCCTTCACCTGCCTCGCGTGCTTTCAGCGTCTTTGCCAAAATGAGAACGGTGTCCTTCTTGCACGTGCAGCTCTTGGATCAGGTCTCACAGTCACCTCACATCGTGGAGTGTGTGGTTATGATGTCATCTGGTAGAAGACATCTGTCAAAATGGCCTCTGCAGAGGTGGTGGGTCTTGTTCTCTTTTTGCGGCTGATGGAGTTGAGGCTCCGAGCTTTGGTGTCAGGCCTGAGTTTCCCGAGGCCCGCAGCCCCAGCCCCTGCACAGCCCTGCTCCTCAGAGTGGACACCACCGCCCCCTCCACCGCGCTTCTGTTCTGTGTATCATTTGAAGACTTCATTGCTGCAAACGCGTAACGTAAATAGGTTGCCTAGGCTTCGAAGCTAGAAGATGCAAAAATACTTGAGAAAGAAACATAGAATTTAATCTTCCTAAAGCACTTATATGAAAAAACACGTTCAGCCTGTGGTCTCATTAGCTAGTTTGGGTGAAGAAACATGTTACAGGCTGCCCGTGACCGGTCCACCCTGGTGGCCCTTGGCCTGACTGTGGCACACAGCTTCCAGGGCAGAGCAGGTAACAGTGGGGACCCCCGGGGGTGCCAGGGTCCCAGGTCACCCACCTGCTTCTGTTTACAGGGAAACCAAGTGGAGCCCTTTGCTCCCTGACGTGTGGTCCACACAGCAGAGTCCTTAGGAATACTTGTCTGTTTTCAGGGGAAATAGCGCGCTGTCCCTCCTCCCAGCAGGAACATGGCCAGTGCTGGCGGTGGTGTCGGAAGTTTGGGCGCCTGGGCCTTCAGATTCTTAACCCGGTGGCCTTTGTGCCTCTCAGTTGTGTTTCCCGTGTGCATTTCCTCCCTAAGCGGTACTTCCGCACGTGGCCCAGACATCCCAGAAGTGTGTGCTGAGAAAGGCCCGGAAGACAGCGTGGCCACAGCCCTGCATGAGGCCCCTGGAGCCTGTCATCACCGTCAGTAGGACGAAGCCTTTCAGGACGTGTCCCTCCCCGGGCCCAGGGCTTGGAGGACCTGAAAAGCCTGCAGGTTGGCCGCTGTGCCAGGCCGGGTGTGAGCTGGGCGCTGCCCGCCCCCCGCGCCCCCCCAGCCTTGGAGCTGTCACTGCAGGACCCGCGCCTCGGTGTGAGCACAAGTCATAGTGGAGGGTCGTCTGTGAACAGCAGCTGACAAGTTCAAGCCACAGGCAGGGGCTCTTCCAGACGCGTTCCAGCACAGCGGCTCCTTCCGGCCGTGGCTGGGCTCCGCGTAGTCCCCATGCTTATGACACCGATGTCCTAGGACACGTAGACACCGTGCCTCGGCTGGCGTAGGAGACCGTCTGTCCGGACGTTGGCGCTGTGACGTGCTGTGCCTCCCTGGGCTGGGCGGCCTCCCTCTCAGGCCAGATGCTGCGCTTTAGCTCGGCCTCCCTGTCTGCGGGACGGGGCTGGAGCCGGGCTTTGTAGACGCCCCGCACGGTGGCCAGCGGGGTCCCCCGGCCCGGTGAACCAGACCCTCCTCCCCGTCGCCAGCCGCCCCGGGAATGAAGGGGGTGCTTGGTCCCTGCATCAGGAGCGTCGACAGCCGCCACAAGCCCTGTCCTTTCAGAGGAGGGTGAGCTTGTGGTGAGAGGCTGGTGGAACCGTTAAGTCCCGTCCTGAAAGCGTGTGTTGTACCAAATGCTCCTGCCACGTGAGGATGCCCGGGGCCCTCGTCCAGTGTGACGGACCTTTGGGAAGGCAAACCGAGGGTAAAGCAGAGAAGACGAGGTTGGGCGGGCCGAAGCACCGTCTCCGTGGTTAAAGCGTGTGCACCAAACAGCCAGGTGGATGGTATTGGCGAGAAATCTGCGTTTATCCCAGCAACCACCAGCAGGGGCTGCGGCGGGCCGCATCCTTCCACCAGCGGGGGCTGCGGCAGGCCTCGTCCTTCCTCGGATGCATCTGACGTCATTTTCACAACTCGGAATGATGCACGTCAGTGCTGTGTAGCTCTTTAAAAAGGTGGTTTTCTTCCTTGCACCCTTAAATGAGGTTTAATTCTCGTTAATTTCTGAAGACCCTGTTTTGCAGTAACGGTTTCTCTGGCCCCTGCCCTGGGTAAGCTTTTGTGCTGGGTCTTGGTTAAATGACATAAATGTCCCTCTAATATTGTAAACAGTGTTCCTCCTTTTGGAAAAATGTTTATATTCCAGGGATTGTAAATACAGTTTTCATAAGAGGATCAGTAATAAACTTTTTCTTAACCATGTGCTGTAACACTTTTAGGATGCTCTGGAGTTAAATGTTTTAAGGACCAGTTCACTGACTTGATAAATATTGGAATATGTCTTCTGTGTGATCTGATGGTTCTTCCTAAGCTTCCTGGAATAAAATGGCACAAAATTTGATTATTTGAATATCCCCCAGTAGTTGATTATTTCCTCCAAAATGCCCAAGTCGATATGGTCAGGATCTTCAACTTACTACGTGTTGAAAATTTTTTTAAAAGATACATAATCCAGATTCAGAAACTGAAGCTCAATAAATTGCAAAAAAAAAAGGGCTAATGTTTCCTTTGCCCTGTCATGCTATGGGCTTGAAGGGAGGCTTGGCTTCAGCCTGCAGAGGGAGGGGAAGTTGGTAAGGGTCGCCCACCCCCATTTTATCTAGAGTATGCATCTCTTAACATACTGGAATTAACACCTGGGATTTAATATTAATAATCAGGTAGTGTTGTGTAGTCAAGCTCTTTCAGTTCTGCTGTGGTATTTACCTGTGGGTTTCTTTTTTTTTTTAAACGATTACAGGTTCACGCAAAGAATCTGCTCCGCAAGTTTTGCTTCCAGAAGAAGAGAAAATCATAGTTGAAGAGACTAGAAGTAACGGTCAGACGGTGATAGAAGAAAAGTAAGCTGCGTCTCAGTGTTTTAAAGTGTCTGCGGGGCTGCTTCCTGGCTGAGGTCCACACCCCGTGCGTGGAATCGGGCCTTACCGGAGCTGGGCCGAGGGGGGCGGGCACGGGGTGAAGTGGGGTGCTTGCGACCCTCGCTCACGGTGCCCCCTCTCTTTCTAGGAGTCTCGTTGACACCGTGTACGCGCTAAAAGATGAAGTCCAAGAGCTACGACAGGTGAGTTGCCATCTGTCTGTAATCGTTTTAACGGGGCCGACGAGAGAACCCTGGTGTTAGACCTGAAGCCAGCTGTCCACGAGTGCCGTGAGGCCGGAACAGGAGCCTCCTCTCGGGGTCTGGGTCTCAGCAGCAGATCAGCAGTGGGCCTGTGAGCGTGAGCCGCAGGAGGCACGTCTTCAAGGCGACTTGTTACGCGCTCTCTCCACCGCCCTGGTGCCAGCAGGGGCTGTTCTCTGTCACCAGGTGCCGTGCCTGGTCCAGGTTCTTGAGAAGACCCGTAAAAAAGCCAGTTAGACGGGGCTGCCTCGCCGAGCAGACTTGTGTGAGCTGCATCGTGTCAGTGGCTCCCGTGTGCGAGACGCAGCTTGCGGCCGGCCTGGGCTGGATGGACGGCAGGGGACCGGCCACGCACCCAGAGCTCCCCCCGGCCGGCTTCCTGCCACTCTGCCCACCCAGGGGCGGTGCTGGCATCGGCCACAGTGGGGGTGACAGGGCCCAACTCAGCGGCCTCTGTGCCCCCTTCTTGGTGCCGTGGAGACTGTCGCAGGCGTGGGAGACCGGGAGGGACGTGAGCCCTGCTCGTTCTTTTCGGCCACTCCCACGCTGCGTTTTGTAGATTCTGTGGTTCACAGTTGTGAGTGAGCGCCGGGCCTGCTCCGTTTGTGAGCTGTCTCGGTGCCAGGAGCCGCCCTGCGTCTGAGACCCTCAGGGGCCCCATCAGCCGCTCCCCTGGCCGCGGTGCAGGGCAGGCTCCTTCAGCGGGGCCCCATCTCCTTGAGGAGGGGTCCCCTTTGGTGCCAGTGGCGGTTAACCCCCTGCGGTCTGCTGCATCCGCAGGACAACAAGAAGATGAAGAAGTCTCTGGAGGAGGAGCAGAGAGCCCGCAAAGACCTGGAGAAGCTGGTGAGGAAGGTTCTCAAGAACATGAATGACCCTGCTTGGGATGAGACGAACCTCTGAGGGGTGTCCCGGTGCTCCATTAAGACCGGTTCTGAGGCTGAGCCGGAGCCCCACACCCCCGCCCCTGACGCTCAGGCTGCTGGCGGGGCCGTGTGTGGAGACTGCAGCCGGGCGGCCGTGAGCGCCAGGCCGAGCCGACCGTGTTCCCCCACGCCCAGTAGCACAGTGGCGGCGTCTGGACTCGCGGGCTCCGAGTGAACGCCTGTCGGTGTCCTGTGGACGTTCCCTGGAAGTGCCCCGCTCTGAGGGGCTTCCGTCTGGGCTGGCTGCTGGGCCACAGTCCCTTTGCCCTCACCTCTCTGCTCCTGCACCCTGGGGCTCAAGCTCACTGCTCGTGGGGACCGGAGGCTGCAGACCCACAGGTGTCTCTGGGGGTGCCTGCTGTGCTGAGGCTCTCCAGAAACACCGCCCGCAGTGTCTGCCTGCGGGGCCTGTAGACCCGCAGGGGCCCCGTCTACGCCTCTAGGCTCCCGGTCGAGCAGGGTTGCCGTCCACGTGCAGCACTGGAGCTGAACCTGGGGCCTGGCCTCAGCCCCGAACCCGGGAACCACGTCTGCTACCCCCCGGGCCCCGTGACAGCTGGGCGCACGCTTGCCCCGTGTGAGCACGCGCATGGCAGAGGGGGCCTGGCTGGGGCTGGCCTGGCAACTTGGCCAGGTGCACCGTCCTGTTCTCCCAGAAGGAGCAGCTCCCTGAAGCCTGTAAATAAAGTGTGTTATTTATTGCACGTCGCTGCAGCCCGTGAGGACGCGCTGCCGGGCGCAGGTGGCTTCTGCGTGAGGCCACTCTGACCCCAATACCTGCTGTCTCGTCGGGTGCGCGGGCAGGCCTTCCGTGCTTGCTGAGGAGGCAGCGTCTGCACTGTTTCTGCACGAGTCGAGCAGTAGAACACGCCCGAGACTCCCCAAGAAGTGGGGGTCAAGATTGGGGCCCCCACCCCACGCTGAGTCCAGGTGGCCAGGGCCCATAGGAGGGGGCCTGTCCTCAGGCCCGGAGCCCCGCCCAGGGTCCAACCAGTTCGCGGAACCTGCTCCTCCGCCCTGCTCTTCTGAAGAGGTCATTTGTAAAGTGAGATGAACTTGCAGAGGACAAGTGTCGTGTCCTTAAAAGCCCAAACTCCAGGCCCCGGATCAGGGGTGTCTCGGAAATGCCCGCGTGGCGTCAGACGTGCCTGTGACCTGCGCTCCTCTGTCTGCGTCGGCCAGACGCCCCCGAGCTGGAGCAGCTGCTGGTCTGGGTGCCCGGGTCCTGCCTGCGGCCTCCCCTGCTCCCGGGGAGTGGGGGGGGGGGGAGGTGAGGGGGAAGGGTGTCTGGGGCCTTGAAGGCCTTGACCTTGTAACAAGAAGTGCCGACTTCTTGTGCTTAGCGTTTTATTTTCTTCGTTAGTGGCAGGGCTGGGAAGATGGCCCTTGGAGTGTTTGATGAGCC
Organism: Connochaetes taurinus; assembly: GCA_006408615.1. Lineage (NCBI taxonomy): Eukaryota > Metazoa > Chordata > Mammalia > Artiodactyla > Bovidae > Connochaetes > Connochaetes taurinus. The sequence continues at coordinate 150,185 of SJXO01001580.1, forward strand.
CCGTTTTCACAGGAGGCCCTTTGGTGAGGCATCCTTGTAGTGGGAAATAGCCAATCGCGTGCTGAAGTTTGCTGTCTCGCGCAAATTCTAACTCAGGAACTGCATCCTCGCCTGGCTCTCCAGCACTCTGTGGCGGGCGGTGCTGCCCGCACCCTGGCGGGGTGCCTGCAGAGCCTGCCTTGACTGCTGATTTGAGCGTCGAGGGGCTCACGTGTGTTCTCAGCCCTCCTCCCGCGGGGGGGCCTTTGACATGCTTGTGCGACGCATCCTTCCCGGATCCCGGGGTTTTCACTGAGCTTTTTGGGGAGCAGAGACGATGCATCTGAGCGGTTCTTCCTACAGACCTGCCGTGTTGTCAGTGGACTGCCCCTGTGTCTCCGGGGGACTTTCGAGGAGCTCGGGGTCCCAGGGGATGTCCGGAAGGGGCCGTCTGCCTGTTGGAGTCGCCTCTGCCTCACTTTCCACGGACGAGGAGACGGAGCCACGTCCTCGCCCGGGCGGGAGGGGACGCACCGGAGCCGTCGCGGAGGCGTGCTCTGCAGCAGGTTGAGCTGTCGTCGCGAACTCCCCACAGGCCCCCGGTGCCTGCGCCGTGTTTCCGTAGGACGCGCAGGGCCCCCTTTCACAGCTGTGTGGGTGCTCCGCGAACGCCCCCCTGGTGTCCTGGTCTTGACTACTCACGCTCTGTTGTAATTATTATTAAACTGACTATTTTTCTTATGTTACAAACATGTCACTTTATTGTTTGTGATTTTTTTTTTGGCATATGTGTGTGTTACCTTTATCCTTCTGAATTTTTTTTTTTTTGTATTTTAAAATTGTGGTGTGAATTTTTGATGCTGGAATATATCACATTTATTTTTAAAATCTAGAGTTTGGGAATATTTGAAGATAAGTTAGAAAACAGAGTTCGAGAGAAGGGCTTCCCAGGTGGCACTGGGGGTAAAGAACCTGCCTGCCAGTGCAGGAGACGTAAGAGACGCAGGTTCCATCCGCGGGTCGGGAAGACCCCCTGGAGGAGGGAATGGCTGGCCACTCCAGTGTTCTTGCCTGGAGAATCCCATGGACGGAGGAGCCTGGCGGGCTACAGTCCGTGGGGTCACAGAGTCGGATACGACTGAATCGATTTAGCACGCATGAAAAATGAGAACAAGTCTGGGGGAAGGAAACGGGAAGGAAAGACTGCCTGGAAAGACAACCAGGAGGTCCAGGTTGACCCCGTGTGGGGCTTGGTGGAGGGCAGATGCCTTTCCTTGGACCCCGTGGGCCCCTCAGAGTCGCGTGGCAGGAGGAGGTGGCCTCGCCCTTCCCTCCACTCCATCCTGCTGGTTGCCACAGAGGACGGAGCTGACGGCATGGTCAGGGTCGCGGCCCAGGGTCCCGTGTTCAGGACGTGTTCCGTCAGATGGCCCGGGCGCCTGTCGTCGTCTCTGGGTCAGACCGTAGGGAGGCACGTGGCGGTACGTCTGCCCTTCGGAAGGCTTCCTCGAGTGCAGGTGGTGCCAACACGCCTCTGGCTAAGTTTTAAAATTTTTATTTGGCCACACCATGCTGTGTGTGGGCACTTAGTTCCCTGACCAGGGATTGAACCTGGTTACTGTCCAGCAAAATGGATGACGGCACTGGTTTCCTGAGGCTGCTGTGGCAGGGGTGGTGAACTGGGTGGGTTCTGATGGCAGAGCCGGGGTCCTGAGGCCCCGGGAGCCCACATGGCGGCGGCCTGTCCCTCTGGAGGCCCTGGCCCTGGGGGTCTCAACCCCCATGGTGGCGCGTCCCGGGGCCTTGGGCTCAGCCTCTGTTGGCGTGTGTCCGTTTGTCCACCCTGGGCCCTCCCCCCATGGTTCTGCTTCCTCTCCCTGGAGGGACGCCTGTCACATTGGGTTAGACTTCAAACCGATGGCATCTGCAGAGGCTCAGCTTCACTCGGGGACATGTGCACGGGTACTCGGGGGTCAGGACTGGAACAGACTTTCCGGGAGATACCGTTCGACCTGTCCTGCCAGGGATGTGGACTCAGCTCCAGCGCTGGCCTGTCCCCCCGCTGGCCTGGGGCACCTCCCCTCGCAGAGGCCACCTGCGTGTGGCTAGGTTCCCAGCTAACCGCCCTCCCCTCCCTGGCACTGACTGGGGAGGAGCGTCTTCTGTTTGAGAGAAGCCAGGGCAGCTCCCATGGTTCCCACAGGAAGATCTCTGGGTCCAGGACAGACTGCATCTTCTTGGCTAAAATCGCATCACAAGGGAAAAGGCGCGGCCAATAACAGGAGATGCCAGCCCAGGCCCCCATGAGCTCCCCGTGGGCCCCTGCAGGCCAGCCTGGCTGGTCAGTAAAGTGGGCAGCAGACCCTGGGCTCCCCGGGCAGAGGGGGGATGGTCCGTCTGCTCTTTTTGGGTCCTGCCAGCGCTGCGATGACCCGGGCCCCCTGCCCCACCCGCCTGAGCCAGCACTTCAGCCCTGCCCTGGAGGTCTGTCCTGAGCGCCCTCACCTCCCCAGCTTCCCTGTGCTGACCCAGCCCTCGCACCGCTGCACGTGATCTTCCCCACTGCTTCCCGGGAAGCTGGTCCATCGATGAACGTGAACCCGCTGCAGGGTGGTGTGACGTCAGTTCCCAGGAGGGTACCTGGCTGCCAGCGCTCCTGGCGGCAACGTGAACTGGGGCGGCCGCTCTGGGGACAGCCTGGCCACTCCTCAGAAGCTGAGCCTGGAGCCACTGCCTGACCCCGGGAGGCCGTGGCCGGGGCTGTGTCCGAGGGAGGTGGGAACCTATGTGCACACAAAACCTGTATGTGGACGTCCACAGGTGTTACACGTAGTGGCCGAAGAAGTGAGACAGCCCAGACGTCCGTCCTGTGACGGACGAGTCAGCAGAACGTCCGCCACGTGGAGGGCTGTCCTGGAGCCGTGACGGGGGTTGGTCTGGAACCCGCGCCCCTCGGATGCATCCTGAATGCAGCAGGTGGGAAACACCAGACTGAAGTCTACGTGTTGTGAGATTCCAGGGACAGGACGTGTCCAGAGGCGAATTCGGGCTCGGGGTGGCTTAGAGACCCCTCTGTGCTGGGAGCCAGCGTGAGGAATCCCACCCATGGCAATGGTCGTGAGGAAGGAAGCCAGACAAAACGCAAAGGCGTGGTCTAGCTTCAGAGGTTCCCCCTGAGTTTTCCTGAGCATGTACCCCAGAACCAGAGTCGGCCTGATTTTATTGTACTGTGCTTTTCCACTCTTCTGACCCTATCTGGAAAAAGTTAACTTAAGGGTTCAGTCTTCTGCATTTGAAAGGAATGTTTCAGCTCAAACCCCCTCTGATGGCTCTCTAACTTGCCTAACAGGTTCCCCCGGACTTTTTACAACTTGTGAATTGTTTACAGCCCCTCAACCGCGAGAGGCACAAAGCTTAAAGCATCTTAAAGATAGATAGCCTTTTCTAGGAGCTAAAAATCATATTGGTGATGGGTTTTCACTGTTGACTCAATGACTGCTGCCAGGCCTCCATATCCTTTATCTTTTAGGCACCTGAAGGATATTAATCAATGTAATTGGGATATAGAAAAAGGAATATGGTAGTTTTGATGTTAGCAACACTAGACTTTTGAGTTACTTTTCTTTGTTATAAATCACTGTACTCCTTTTACTTGTTGTAAATTGTTGTATCTTTGCTATGTAAGAATGTAACTTTATTTAGTGCTTTCTGAGACTGGCACCAGACTTTGGGAAGAACAATATAAATAAGTCTTCTGGTTGACAAACCCTTATCAGAAAAAAGGCTGTAAAATGCTAATTGGCTCTCTGGCCAGAAGATGAGGTATATCACCTAAGACTTGTGTATACAGCTAGGTATGCAGAGAAAAAGCCTGGTCTCAATAAGAGTCAGGGCTGCTGATGCTGCATAATTATATTATCCATTGATGTCTATGTACAAAAAAAGGTATAAAAGGCCTTTCTAGACAACAGAGGCCGGGCCAGTCGCTGGACTGGTTTCCCCCGTGTCTCCTCTTGACTCTATTTTCTGGCTGAATTCCTATCTGGGGCGTGGAGGCTCGCCATGTCTACTTACTTGCCCCGGCTTCTAAGATCCATGCGATAGGGAGCCCAAGGTGGGGCACCCCAGCTATTCAAGAGGACGCCTAAAATAGATGGTGCAAGCTCCTTGTCTGAAACTTTATTGGCTTTCCACGTAAACCAAGTTATTCATCTTTTCTCCACTTAATTTTCCTACTACACTATTTCTTCCTAATCTAGTCTTATATTTCTAATTAAATAAATAAATTTTTCCTCGCCCACACTTCGAATTACCCTGGATCCACCAGGGCTGGACCCCGGCACCTCTGGGAGGATGGGGGTGCCTGCTTATGGTGCTGGGGGTCTCCCTGGGCTGATGGCGGGCTGTGGACCCTGGACCATACCCAGACAGCTGAGCTACACCCAATGGATGGCAGCGTGGCCCCGGGCGCTGCTGGACAGAGGGGACTGCCTGGCCCCAGGCGCTGCTGGACGCCCGGCCTGACCCTCCGAACCCCTGGATGTGGGCTCATTACGGGGCACCCAGCACGGGACAGTCCTGTGCCTGTGTGTGTATCATCACCTTGCTTTCAGGTGAGGAAACTGGGGTGAGAGAGGCTGGGTCTCGTGGTTGGGGGGCAGGGGAGCAAAGCCTCTTCATCTCGCAGGAGCTGGGGCGAGCTCGGTGCCCTGCCAAGCGCTGGTCAAGGTGTCCCTGCCCCAGAGGCCCTGAGCCGGCCCCGGCCGACTGACTGCCTGCTCCCCTCCCTGGGGCTCCCCGCTTCTCGTTACATCCGGCCCTGACCTCCAGTGACCTCAGCTTCCTTAGACTCGGCGCCTGCTCCCCGCAGGCCGCAGCTCCCAGCGTGAGCCTCCCACCATCAGCCTGCCTTCCTGCTGCCTCCTGTCCTTACCCGCTGGGCCGGAGCTGCTCTGTCCCCTCCTCTCTGTCCCCTCCTCCCCTGGACCCTGACACCCCCTCTCCCGCCCGCAACCCCTGTCCCCACGCACCAGGGCTGCTCCATCCAGGGACCGCCCTGCAGCCTCGCGGGGACCGCAGCCCCGGCCGGACGGCACCTGTGCTGGCCTGCCTGTCCACTTGGAGCCCAGGGCCTGCCCCTCCAGCCTGGTTTCCCCTCCCGCCAAGTCCAGTCGGACTACCAGTCACTGACTGTAATTAAAACAGCAGGAAACGCGTTCGGCCATAGCCCTTGTTTACTTTTCCCTGGGTGATTGTGTTGTCCCAGGCTGACTTGCCTCCTGACAGCCCTTCAGGACGGTGCTGTGAAAACAGAGCTCACTCTCTGCTCTGCACAGACCCTGCTCTGTTGCCTGGCTTCACACGTGTGGTGTGAAGGCTGAAGCCCCCGCGTGACCCGCTTGCCTGCTCCTGCTTGATCGCTGGCCTCTCCTCGTCTGCCGCCCTTGGACAGCATGGAGATCCAGCCAGTCCGTCCTAAAGGAGGTCAGTCCTGGGTGTTCACTGGAAGGACTGATGTTGAAGCTGAAGCTCCAGTACTTTGGCCATCTGATGTGAAGAGCTGACTCATTGGAAAAGATCCTGATGCTGGGGGAGATTGAGGGCAGGAGGAGAATGGGGCGACAGAGGAGGAGATGGTTGGATGGCATCACCGACTCAATGGGCATGAGTTTGACGAAACTCCGGGAGTTGGTGATGGACAGGGAGGCCTGGCGTGCTGCGGTTCACGGGGTCCCAAAGAGCCAGACAGGACTGAGCGGCTGAACTGAACTGCGTGCTGTCCACAGGCGCGCAGCGTCCTCCAGGGCTCTCAGCTTCACCAAGCCTGCCTCACCCCAGGGCCTCGGGGCCTCAGCCTCGCGGGACCCGGTTCTGCAGAGGAGACTGGCAGGGCAGCAGGACGGGCGTGGTGCAGGCAGGGGCTCGGGGCGGGGTCCCCGGCCGCTTCCACCCCGCGCAGCCTCTGTGTGACGTCACGGGGCCTGTGTGACGTCACAGCCGGCAGGCGGGCCTGCCCTGGCCGGAGCCGTGGCGGGTGGGGTGCTGGCCAGTCCCTCGTTTGGTCCGAGCGCTGCTGTGCACGTGGAGCCTGTCGAGAGGCGCGTGGCCGGGGCGCGGCCGGGACATGCCTGCCAGGTGTGGCCGGGCCCCCGCCGGCCGCCGCCGCCCCACGCCAGCCACGCCGGGGCCCCTCGCTGACCAGGTCTCTCCCCCAGGTTCCCCTGACCCCTCGGCCCTCCTTCAGCTGCTACGATGAGATATGCGCCCGAGTTCAAGAAGTCCCCCTCGCACCTCCTGAAGAAGTTTGCAGGTGACCGGCTAGGCTGCAGGGGCGGCAGGCGGCCCGGCCCGGGGTGGGCAGGGGCTGGGCGTCCCCGACGACGGGGACACACGGACAGCGAGGGGCCCTGAGGGCCGGGCCTTTGCAACCACGCCCGCACCGCCCCCTCTCCATCGAGTGACCCGTCCAGGGCCCCTCGGAGGACTCGCCCCAGCGTGCCCAGGGACCCGGGAGCCCGGCCTCCTCACGGGGAGGGCGGGGCCGCGGGCCGAGGTGGGGGCAGAGAGGCGCCCAAGGCAGGAAGGCCGGCTCGGAGCGGCCCGGTCCCCGAGCCCTCGCTTCACCGCCTGGAGACTGGACATAAAGGAGACCCCTAAGACGGCTTACACGTGGTTTCCCAGGGATGTCCCGAGTGGGCTTCCCCCGCAGGAGGCCCTCTGCCTGGGACCCGGGTACCCTGACACCCTCCTGCCCCTGGGCTGTCCAGGGAGCCCTCCTCCCCCATCCGTTTGAGGAGCCTGCCCCCCACCTGGGTCTGTCTGGGGAGCTGGTCCCCCCACCTCTGTCTGGGGAGCCGCCTCACCCCCTTCTGTCTGGGCAGCGCTTATGCAGGCCCGCAGGATGTGAGTGTCTCTCACAGCCGAGGCACGTCGGGTTCTGGACTCGTTCTAAGCCCGGGTTTCACCTCTGGGAACCAGGGTGCAGGCCTCCTGACGGCAGGAGCCAGCCTGGGGGAGGGCGGGGAGGGGACCCGTGGGGCAGCTGCGGCCCTTGAGAGTCCTGCCCGTCCGTGCAGCCCACGCTGACCCAGGCCCTGAGCTCTGTCCTTCTCGGCGGACTTCTAAATTCTGAAATGACCCACGGCATCATCGTTTTCACACACCCTGTGCTTAAACCTGACTTGGTAACACTTCCTGCCCCAGCTCCCGGGCACCGACGGTGTCAGACCTTTATTTCCCGGTCTCTCTGTGGAGCGTGGAGCCTGGCGAGCTCTCGCCGAGATGTGTTAGTTCCTTAGTCACTGGAGGACCCCGCGTTATCCTGTGTAATTAACATGACGCTAATTTGTTCAGAAATTGCATTCTTCGCAGATGGGACTCTCAGAGTGAGGTCTGTGTGAGGTACCGTGAAGACCGTGGGAACACCCACCGTGCGTCCCTGCCCTGCACTCCTCCGAGTCCGCGGGGGCTGCAGCCGCGGGGTGACGCCCTCCGTGCGTCTGCTTTGCAGTGTGCGACATCCCGCTGTACGACATATGTGACTACAACGTCAGCAGGGATCGCTGCAAGGAGCTGGGCTGCTGCTTCTACAAAGGCGTCTGCTACGAGAAGGCCGTGCCCAGTGAGTGCGCCCCCACGGGCCTGGGACCGCCTGCCCCTCGCCCGGGTACCCCTTGCTGGATGGGCCTCCTTCCACGTCCCCTGGCCACATCACCCTGCTTGGTGCCGCCTGGAAAAGAGGGCTTGGAGGGGCTGGCTAGGGGCCTTCAGCCACGGGGAACGTTCACTGCCCGGAGGGCCTGCGTGCTATTGCAGAGGCTTCTTTGAGCTCCCTCCACTGGGGGCGTAGAAGGCTGAGCTGGAGCCACCGGGTCCACAGAAAGAGCTGGCTTGGGCCGGGGCCCCTGGCACCGTGTGCAGGGACACACCTGACCCGGCAGGGGTCGCGGCCACAAGGGCCCAGGACAGGCCGCCGTGGGGGGTCAGAATAAGACGTCAACTGGACATAATTCTGCTCCCCATCCTGAGCCCGGGGACGAACCTGGGGGTCAGGGTAAGGCTGGCAGGGGATGCCCAGGAGGGCGGGGGCCTGAGCCGGGGAGTGGCCGCACCCCCTAGGTCAGGCAGTGGGATTGGGGAGGGGCACCCAGTGTCAGGAACAGGCAGTCTGCAGGAGGCCTCACCGGATGCAGGGAAGAGCCCCTGGCAGTGGCTGTGGACCCTCAACAGCTCGGACGCTTTGGGAATCGTGTCCCGGGTCCTCGCCCCCCAGGGGCGTGCTGCGGCCAGCCAGGTTTTCTCTGCAGCCCCAGGGGGGCTCAGCCCCCCACCCCAGAGACCTGCCTTCTTGTTCCTGGAGCCAGGAAGTCAGACACACTGCCCCAGGGGGCAGGCAATCCCACTTAAAACGTCACTCCAGCGCCTTCAAGAAAGTGATGTTCCGGGCAAAACAGTTCAAGAAGCTAAAGCATTGGCGAGATTTGGGTTCAGTCAAATGGGGAGCAGTGTCTTCCCTTGGGGTGAAGATTTGGTATTTAGGACAAAAGAGGAGTCAGTTCAGCTCAAAAAAAGAGGCAGAAAAGAGGCTGTATATTTGGGACACTCCATTGGAAAAGACCCTGATGCTGGGAAAGATTGAAGGCAGAAGGAGAAGGGGGCGACAGGGGCTGAGGTGGTTGGATGGCCTCACCGGCACGATGGACATGAATGAGCCTGAGTGAACTCCGGGAGCTGATGATGGACATGGAGGCCTGGCGTGCTGCAGTCCAGGGCATCACAGAGTTGGACATGACTGGACGTGGTGTCCCACGGATCTCTGAGGCTCTGTGAATTTTTCCTGACTCCATTTCTCTCCGATACTCAGACCGCATGCTCTCAGTGGACTTATCTTTGGCTTTGCCAATTCTTTTCTTTTGTGGCTCACATCGACCAGTTTGCTCCTCTCATTTCCAGGATTATACTTTCAACCTCAGAATTTCTATTTGGTTCTTTTTTTTGATTAAATAATTTCTATCTTTTTATTGGTGAGATATCATTCTCATACTCTGTTCTTCAGATACGGCTCCTTCAGTTCTCTGAGCCTGTTTAAAACAAAGTCTCTGCCCAGTAAGCCTAGTATCTGGGCTCCCTGAGAGGCCGTTTTTATTGATGGCCTTTCTTGTGTCATGAACAATGGCCATATTTTCTTGTTACTTTGCATGGATCATGTCCTTTGTTGTGGTTGAAAACCAGACATTTAAATTATATAATGCGGCGACTCTGAAAACCAGGTTCTCCTGCCTCCTAAAGCTCTCGCTGGGGCCGGGTCATTGTTTACCAATGACTTTTCTAAGTGGATTCTGTAGCATCTGTCTTCTTTGCAGTGTGTGCTCACTGAAGGCTCTGCTTTGGTTAGCCTAGTGGTCAGCTTGTGTCTGGACCGAAACCTCCATAGACGCCCGGAGGTCATCTCCCAGCCTCCACCAAGGGCCCTGTGTGTGGGCTGGGACCCTGTGTCACCCAGGTGGTCCCCAGCTCTGCCTTAGTCTCCGCTTCCTGCTTGCACGGAACCTGAAGGTCAGCCAGCAGGGTGAGCCTGGGACTGCCTCTGCTCTCCTAGGGATTCTCCCTGCCTTCCAAGGGCTACGTCACAGCTCTCCAAGTCTCCCTGGAGACGGACCGCTCCCCAGGCTTTCCCTCGAAGCTTTCTGATCAGCCTGTTGTTTGCCCCGAGCTGCTATCAACCACTTCAGCCGTTGTGATTTCAACAATCGCCTCTGATTGTTTCCAGCCGACCGTAATTTGCTGCTTTTTGCGTTTTTCATCCTTTTGTTGCCATTTTGCGGTTTTAGTGGTTGGACACGTCTCAGTATTTGGAGAGCGGCCAGTCTGGCTCACTTCATCTCCATCATGGAGTTTCTCTTCCTAGAGGACTTTGGTGTCCTCAGCACATATGCAGCTTAGTTTTTCTGAGACATGTACTGTGGGAAGCTCCTAAAGGCAGGAAACTTTCACATCCGAAGGGTAGTGGGTTTGCTCTTCAATCTTCTATATATAAAGATGCGAAAGACATTAAATTCCCAGGTCAAGTCACAGGACAGGTCACTGCTTTTGCTGTGCAGCTGCTCAGTCCTGTCTGACTCTTTGTGACCCCATGGACTGCAGCACACGAGGCCTCCCTGTCCTTCACCAACTCCTGGAGTTTGCTCAAACTCATGTCCATGGAGTGGGTAATGCCATCCAGCCACCGCCTCCTCTGTCGTCCCCTTGTCCTCCCGCCTTCAATCTTTCCCAGCATCAAGCCATCGTTTTGGCCGTTAATTATCCCTGTTTGCTCACATCCTAATGAAATGGAGCCGTAACAGCATAAAGCAGCGACACGGACCATTCAAGGACGAATGCAGCCAGTGAGAGAACAGAAGCTCAAGCTGATGCTTTTTCTTCTTTCATCTGTTCCGTCCCTGAGCATCTTCTCATCAGAGTTTCGTGGTGGGAGCTGGCCCTTTGTAAATGTTTGTATCTGAGACATCATGTAAATTAGTACCATCACCTTATGCCTATCACTTATTTGAAAAATAAGCCTTATTCTTTTTTGCTACTAAATTATTAGTGTCCCTAAGGAACCTAGAAAAGAACACAAACCCAGGAATTTTCTGTCCTTGAAGAGGGCTCATTGTTCTACAAGTGGGTATGTCATTTTTTGCCTGGAGGCAAGGACTGAGCCTCTTTCCATCCTTTCAGTTATGACACACGAGTCGTGTGGGCTGGGCCTTTTCCTTTGACTTTCCTCGTGTTTGCGAGCATGGCCCATCTGTGGGCAGAGTCTGGGCAGTGAGCCCTGCACTGGGCTCTCACTGTGCCCTCAGCATTTTCCGTGAACGTGAAGCTTTGTGCTGTAAGTTGGAGTGTTCCGTGACAGGGTATTATGAGCTCTTTGTGCTCATAATTCCATGTTATGAAAACCTTTCACCAACTTCTTAAATTGGCTGGTTTGAAGTGCACTTTGTGTTATGGCATAATCTGTATTATTAAGAACACGAACGTGGGGAATTAGCATTAGATCTTTGAGAAAGAAATGGGAATTCAAAGAGAATGACTTGCTTTCAGTCTTCAGCCTTGAGTTTAGGGTACACTATTTAACCTGTCATTTTTTTCCCCCTAAGTGTGTGACTTCAGTTTCTTCATGGGACTTGCTGAGACAATTTCAAAACTTTTGTTTACCTATCTGGGGGAGGCTTTGCCAAGATATTTTTTCCATTGCTGCTGTTTCTTTCTGAGTGATCAATCGTAATATGTGTTATATGATAAATCGCACATATTGCTTGCCACTGATGGATGCTGGCTGGAGATTGTGCAGAGAGAACCACTGAGATTCAGTCTCTGCCTTCAGGAGCTTGACCTCAAGAAAGAAAAGCACTTGCACCAAGATACAGAAGATACAACTGACAGTTGAAAACTAAATCCCCAACTAAATCCGTGTGTCTCTCTAACAGGGATCCACTCACATTTAGGTTCTGAATTTCTCTCATAAACCAGGACACAAATAGATTCTCAATTTCTTTCATGAAAAAATGGGACACAAATCACACTAAGGAATAGCTGCTCCTTGGAATGCGAGAATGTGTGGGCTGCCTTCTCCTCGCTGGGGGATGGTGGTTTAGTTGCTCAGTCGTGTCCGACTCTTTTGTGACCCCGTGGACTGTAGCCCACCAGGCTCCTCTGTCCATGGGATTCTCCAGGCAAGAACAATGAAGTGTGTGTTGCCGTTTCCTTCTCCAGGGGATCTTGCTGACGCAGGGATTGAACCTGGGTCCCCTGCACTGCAGGCAGATTCCTTGCCGTCTGAGCCCCCGGGGCTTCCTCTTGTCGCCAGAAGCCCCCAGTTCACTCTTAGAATTGGCTCAGTTCCGTTCAGTCAACACTGTTTAAAGCACTTTGAACCGCACCAAGGTCTAGGGGCGGCCCCGCATTAGTTATCCATCACCAGGTGATGAAGTACCCAAGCTTAATGGCTTTAAGCAGCGACTCAGAGGCTTGGCTGGGTGGTTTGGGCTCAGGTGGCTCATGAGACCGCAGTCAGGATTTCGGGAGGCGGTGGTCGTCGTCTGAGGCCAGCCCTGGGCTGGACGAGCTGCTTTGAAGCTCTCAGTTTGCTGCGGGTCAGCCGTGGGTGCGCACAGAAGCCTGCTCTGTGCCACAGGTTGGCTCGCAGCTGTGAGATGCTGTGAGATGCTCTTCCCTGGGGCCAGCGGCCAGACCGTGAGCTGGGCCACAGCCGCAGTAACCCTGACCTTGGAGGTCGCGTCCCCCTGCAATGCCCAGTTCAGAGGTCACCGCGGGCGTGTCTACACCACTGCGTTCATTCCGGGGCTGAGAAACGCGAGGCAGGTTATCACAGTCCTGGAGGTGAGGAGGTGAGCCCAGGGGAGCGCCTTTCCACAGCCAAGGCATCGGGGACAGGAAGAAGCCAACTGCCAGGAGGTGCCTCCAGCAAGAAGCTCCCAGCTGGTCATGGTCCCGGGGCGGCAGCTGCCCCCAAGCACCCCCACGGCCGCTGCCTGTGAACTCGCTCGGGAGAGCCTGCCCATGCTCAGCCCCTGCTCATTGCGCTGTGCGGCATTGCCCCTTTCCGTTTCCTGACTCAAGCCCCACATCCGGGACCCCGCGGCCCCAGGGAACCACCAGCGAGGACACCGTCTGATGATGCTGTGACTGGGTCAGGGGCAGACAGCTCAGAGGGAGGAGGAAGCAAGGGGACTAAAGAGGTCATGTCCCTCGTCGGGTCGGCATTCGCCAGCCGGCCGCTCCTTCGCTTGGAGAAAGGGGGAAAGCGTTGGTGAGGAGGCCATCTGAGCATGCTGATGGCCCGGCCGGGGTCAGGCCTCGCTCCTTAAAATCCTGGCCTGAGCCTCATGAGAACCGGGGGCAGAGCCAGGGGGAGATGGTCTGAGTGCCTCCATGCAGAGCTCCCGGGCCCCAGGGATGTGGGCCCTGCCCTTCAGTCGTCCGAGTCCCGCGCTGGCTGGCGGAAGGAGGCCAGCATCAGGCCGTAGGGAAGGCTGGCCCCTGGACCCGCCTGTGAGCCTGGGCACCGCGAGGGCCCCGAGGTGGAGGACTGCCCCCTGCCCCAGAAGGCCTGGGGTTGCCCAACTCCCCCCTCCCTCTCCTTCCCAGGAGTGGACCGAGGCTGAGAGTTCACATCTATGAGGGGTGCTCCTGCACAGGGACACTCGGGGGGTGTGGTTGCCCTGAGTGACCTTGAGAGGCACTGGGCCTTCCTTTGGGGGCTAGTCCGGAGAAGGTGGGAGCCACGGGGGCAGCGGCCGCCCCTCGTGGATAAAGGAGCGCTCGGTCCATGAAATTTGCAGTCAGACCTGTGGAATTTGTCACCTGAAAGTGCCTCCTAGTGTCTTGGGACAACTTACCTGCGTATTGAGGGACCATTTCCAGGGAGGCCAGGGCAGGGGGCGGCCCAGGTCCCAGGAGGCTGGTGCTGCTGATGCTGGAGGACAGATGGACAGAATGTTTGGACAGACATCCAGACAGATGGACGGCCCTCCCCATCACTGTCCTCAGGGGACACTTCTCGGCGGCCCCCATGAGGGCCCGCTTGGGTCCCTGGATGCATTTCCAGGGGAGGAAGGTGCAGAGGCCGTATCCCAGGGCTGAGCCGGCGAGGGCCTGGCCGGCGGCGGGCGGGGGGCGTGGCCGGCGGCGGGCAGCAGGTGGCTCTGGGGAGACGCTGGCCCGCAGTGACGCCTAGGAACTGGTTTCCAGCTTACGTGCAGGTGTTTTCTGCCCTGATCGTGATCATCGCCGGGGCCTTTGTCATCACCATCATTTACAGGTCAGTGCTTTCCTTCTCTGAACCTCAGCTGCGGGCCCGAGGGGACAGGAACAGGGTGCTGTGGGTGGGCGGCTCCCAGCCTTGCTGCGGTGTGGGCGACGAGGAGGGCCGTCTGTGGGCAGGAGCCGGCCAGGGTGCGCGCTTTCCTGCCCAGCACCCTCAGGGCCGATGCCAGGGGCACTGAAGGACACTGCTGCCAGCCTGGCTCCTTGCGTCTCAGCCTCGTGGCCAGCAGGCGCCGGTCTGCAGGCCGCCAGGCTGCCCCCTTGGCCTGCGGCAGTTGCGTGGCAGGCCTGTGCTCAGGCCCGCGTCTGGGGTGCGTGTTAGTGGTCAGGACACGCCCACCAGGCCCCGCAGCTGCCCGTGGTCCACAGGCAGGGCCGGACTGCAGCCTGCACTCTGGGTCCCGGCCCCTGTCTCGTGAATGGAAGCCCGTGAGGCTGGTTGAACCACTCTGTCCAACGGCGAGGCAAAAGCATGTTCCTCCTCCACGTGGAGCCAGGTGGCACCTCTGTGGCCCGGCCTGGCCGTGACTGTGGGCCACGCACACCCGGCCTGCTCCCTGTGTGTCTGGGAGCCTGGGGGCCACTCACCCGGTGAGTCTGGAGCTCATGTGAAACAAAGCTGAGGCGACAGATCGTTTCTCCTTCAAACCTGAGGGCAGGGTCGCGGACGCTGCGATGCTACGGTGCGTCCCAGCGCAAGGCCGGGTGGCCCCGTGGGGTCCCCATCCTTCTCTCTCTGCTCATCAGAGTCATCCAGGAGAGCCGGAGAGAAAAGGAAGTCCCCACGGAGGCGCCTGTGTCGGCCAAGTCCAGCGTCCAGGTGGAGACGCAGCCCCCCAGCAACGTGGGGGCGGGCTCGCAGGCCCCAAGCACGGAGATGCCTCAGTCCCAGGAGAGTGGCACAGAGGACGGTAAGGTGGTGGGCCGGCTGGCTTCACTGCCGCTGAGAGCAGCTCTGCTAGAGACCCTCGGCCTCCACTCTGGCCTGCACGTGTGCTGCTCGCCTGCTAGTCTGAACAGAAGCGCGATCTGTCTTGTTTGACCCGGAGGGTGGGCTTGCGAGGTGGGCTCCGCCAGACGCCTGGCTTCTGTCCACAGCGTCCTCCCTTTCCTGCCCCCCAGGCCTGGCAGGCGGCGGGCGCGGGGCAGTGAGGTGACCTCTCTTGGGTACTGGCTGAAGCCGGCAGGCTCAGAGCATCACTGCCGGGGCGCGACCTGCCAGCGCGGGTTCCCAGGAAGCCTCTGCCCTAGCAGGCGGGCGGCTTTGGCCTGAGTCCCTGGCAGGTTCAAGGAGATGCGGCAGCGGTGACCAGCTGTCCCGGGCCGTGGTCGGTGGGAGTCAGCCTTGGGCCCTCACCGTCCCAAGGGGCAGTGAGCGGCCTGCCCGGCCGTCCTCTGGGACCTGGCTGCAGCCCTGGGGGGCCTGCAGGCTTGGCGCTGGCCTCCCACAGGGGGGCTGCAGGGGCTCTGGCCCCACTCAGCGGAAAGACCCTGGCGGGGGAGGCAGAGACCCAGCTGCCAAGCATGCTTCTGAATGAATTTTTCCCTGCAGCTGTGTCTACAGGCCCTGGAGGGTCTCCCCCTGGGAGACCCCCCCTGGGGTGGCCGAGAGTCCCACTCTAAACCCACTTCTCTCTGTTTTATCTTTAAATCCAGTGAGTCTGGTAGTAACAGAGGAGGAGGAAACAGAGGACTGAGGCGCGAGACAGATGCTGAGTGATGACGGGAGGAACTCTGACCACGGGGGGCGGGGGGGGGGCGGCCGGGGAACGGCTGTTGAAATATTTTGTGGAGTGACCACCCGGTGAGAGAAAAAAAAGGTATTTTGAAATGCTTGTGGTCTGTGTTGGGTCCCTGAAGCTTGTTTTCCTGCCTCAGGAGGGAGCAACCCCTGAGCTGAGACTGGGCCCCAGGAGCTTGCATTCTCGACACTCAGCTTGTTCCAACCTGGGCCAAGCAGCCCACGGCGCCGGCTCACCCCACCCAGGGTGGGCTGCAGGTTCGGGACGGGTGGTCACTCAAACCGGCTGGGAGGTCAGGCCTGCCATTTTACGTGTCAGCTGGAGGGGCTGCTGGGTGTTGGGAAACGGTCATATGTTATTCTGGATGTTTCTGGATGAGATTGCTGGGTGGGGGAGGTGGACTGAGGGAACCACAGCCCCTCCCTAGTGAGGGTGAGGGTGTAGGTGTCTCGCAGTCGTGTCTGACTCTTTGCAGCCCCGCGGACTGTCCCTCTGTCCACGGGACTCTCCAGGCCAGAATACTGGAGTCGGGTGCCGTTCCTTTCCTCAGAGGATCTTCCCGATTCAGGGATGGGACCTGGGTCTCCCACATGGTGGGCAGATTCTTTCCCTGGGTGGGCCTCTGCAGTCTGTCCTGAACAGAAGGAAGAAGGAATAGGCTGGCCTTCCCGTTGAGGGAATTCCTCATGCCCTCCCTGACCGCCTTTGAACCAAGACACCATCTTTCTCCTGCTTTGGAGTTGAGCTGAGACGGCTTTGCCTGGTCTCGGACGCAGCCTGGCGCGGGCGGCACAGGCTCTGCTGGGCCAGGGCTGCCTGCACGTCTTGGGAAGTGTCGGCCCCCGGTTCCTGTGAGTCAGTCAGTCGGTCGGTCTCGGGCTGATTCTGTTCCTCTGGGGAACGTGACCAGGACCCACCTGGGTAGTAGAGAACTTGGCCTCAGCCCAGAGAGACCTGGTGCCTGGGAGGTCCCTGCTGAGCCGTCGAGTGTCCCAAGTATAGGCGTGTCTTGTGACGGGGCGAGGGGGATGGGGCTAGGTCACACCCACACGGTGACTCGGGTGGGGGACTGGCCGCACAGAGAGACCAGCCCCGGATCTCAGCCTGACCTCTGGGAGGACAGAGGGCTGGAGATCGGGGAGCAACTCAGTCACGTCTGTGATGAAGCCACCACACACACTCGGAGGTTGAGGCTGAGCCAAGCGCCCTGGGCAGGGACCCCATTGACGGGGCAGGGGGTGACGTGTCCTGAGGACAGGGCCGTGCCACCTGTGGACACTCCCACCCCATCTCATGTGCCTGCCTTGGCTAGAAAGGAAGAGACGCGTCCATTTGTTTTCATGAACCTGTGATCGTGGGGGTCGCGCTTCGCTGAGCTCTGTGACTTGTTCTAGCAGATCATGGGCCACGAAGGGCGCTCGTGAAGCCCCCCGAGGGTGCAGCCAGCTGGCCTGGAGAGGGTGCTCCAGGGACCCTGGGTGATGGCCATAGTTGGAGGGGATGGCTGGTCCCTCTGGTCGTGCGGTGTGGCCACCCCTTCCTCACCATAGTGACCTCCGTGGGTGGGAGGTGGGCTCAGCTCTGCTCTCTGCTGGGGTCAGGAGGATGCCCACCCCCGGCGGGGCAGGGGGAGGGCAGGCCCGCTCTGTGAATGCACAGAATGCGGGGCCTTGGCTGCGGATTGGGTGGAGGGGGTACCAGCCCTGGTCTCGGGGTGTCTGAGGGAAGGCGGCCATCCTGCAGAAAGCCACCGCTCTAGAAGGCTGGCAAGAGCCGCGCCCTATTTTGCATCCTGAATCTCGTGACTGTGTGTTCTCCGCGGCTGTCCACTGCCCCTCTGCAGTGGGGAAACCAGATAGCCCTCATCACAGGGAACAATCCGCTTCCGTAACTGGCCCATCCACACACTGACAGTTTATGTAACAGTTCTCATTGTCCTCACTGTCTAAGAATAAAAACACTTTATTCTGCAAGTAAGGCGGCGTACTCTATAATCTGATCTTTTGATGAAGCAAAGAAAAGCTGGTTTATTTTTAGATAATGAACGTGCTGATAAGTCCTAATTTGGCTCCAGCGCCTGTAAGAGCCCGACGCAGTCAGCCTGCACCCCCTTTTCCGTGGGCACGGGCGTGGCCGTTCCACCCGCCGGCACGCTTTCTGGGTCCGATCCACACAGAGGCTGCTGTCGGTTCTCCACAAAGAAGAGAATTCAAGTCAGAGTGTTTTCTTCAGCTCAGAACTCTCTCTTCCCTCCCGTGATGATTTCCAGTCTGGCTTTTCTTGTGCTTGTCTCTAGGTTGCAAGCAAGTGGGTTTTAAAAATGAATCCTCATCTCTCATCTTCATAGTGTGGTTTTAGGAATTAAGTGGGGGGTTTGTTGCTAGAGGTAAAGAACCTGCCTCCCAATGCAGGAGACATGAGACGCGATTCAAGTCAGAGTGTTTTCTTCAGCTCAGAACTCTCTCTTCCCTCCCGTGATGATTTCCAGTCTGGCTTTTCTTGTGCTTGTCTCTAGGTTGCAAGCAAGTGGGTTTTAAAAATGAATCCTCATCTCTCATCTTCATAGTGTGGTTTTAGGAATTAAGTGGGGGGTTTGTTGCTAGAGGTAAAGAACCTGCCTCCCAATGCAGGAGACATGAGACGCGGGTTCGATCCCTGGGTCGGGAAGATGCCCTGGAGGAGGGCACGGCAACCCACTCCAGGATTCTTGCCTGGAGAATCCCGTGGACAGAGGAGCCTGGTGGGCCACAGTCCCTGGGGTCACAGAGTCAGACACAACTGAAGTGTCTGAGCATGCACACACTCACTTAGGATAAAGGTCACTCTGAGAGCAGAGGGCTCTGTGCCCCCTCCGCGTGGAGAAAGTGTGAACGTGAACGTGAAGTCGCTCAGTCGTGTCTCTGCAGCCCCATGGCCCGTAGCCCTCCAGGCTCCTCTGTCCGTGGGATTCTCCGGGCAAGACTACTGGAGAGGTTGCCATCTCCTTCTCTAGGGGAATCTTCCCGACCCAAGAACAGAACCCTGGTCTCTTGCGATGCAGGCGGATTCTTTACCAGCCGAGCCACCTGGGACGTGGGGGCCTCTTCCTTCTGGAGCCTGGCTGGCGCCCTGGGAGAGGTGTCGCGTCTGGACATGGAGAGGGACCGGAGCGAGCGGCTGAGGCCTGGCCGCTCGGCGTGGGCCTGCTGGCCCGGGGTGTCTGGGGCATCCCCGGGGCAGCAGGCGCGGCCGTGGAGGTGCCCGGGCCGCTGGGAGCCCCGTCTGTGCCGACAGCCCAGGCGGCGGTTTTCCTCCTGTCCGCGGGCAGCACGGAAACCAGCCCTTTCTGCTGACTGAAGGCTTTGGTTTCCAGGGACCGGCCGCCTGTGCCAGGCCCTCGGTGGGAAGTCTGGGACCCCGGGCACCCCGTGGGCTCCGCCGCGGGCGTTGGGGACGCCGCCCCGGTGTGGGCGCCAGCCGGGCGCGTGAGAGCAGCGCTGGCCCGGCCCCGGCGCCGGGCGGGAGGACCCGGCTCAGCCCGCCTCCCCCGAGCCGCGAGGCCGCTTCAGCCTCGAGCCTCCTCGGGCGCCCCTGAGGGGCCGCGGGAGAGGCGCTCCTGGTGACCGGCCCGCTGCGAAAGAGGCTGCCGCTCCGCGTTCCCCTGGTGGCGCCTCACGGCCGCATGCAGGCTGCGGGCAGCGGGCCCGGCTCGTCACACCCCCCTCCCAGGGGTCACCTCGGAGCGGCCCCGAGACTGCTGCCTGTTGTCCTGAACCCCTTAGGATGACACCGCCCAGGCATGTCCGTTTCGTGTTCCTCTCTTCTCCTTCTTACTATTTTGTATATGAGTACTCTGAAATTAGGTACGTGTCCTCATTAAAATTCCCATTTATATACTCGCTCGTTCACCCATACCCGCATGAGCTCATGGTGCGATCGTTTAAACGGCTCTGCGCTGTTGCTGTGTAGTCCCCGTAGTTAGAGCTGTGGTTTCTCCGTGGTCATGTACAGATGTGAGAGCTGGACTGTGAAGAAAGCTGAGCGCTGACGTATTGATGCTTTTGAACTGTGGTGTTGGAGAAGACTCTTGAGAGTCCCTTGGACTGCAAGGAGATCCAACCAGTCCATCCTAAAGGAAATCAGTCCTGAATATTCAGTGGAGGGACTGATGCTGAGGCTGAAGCTCCAATACTTTGGCCACGTGAAGAGAAGAGCCAGCTCACTTGAAAAGACCCTGATGCTCGGAAAGATTGAAGGAGAAGGGGACAACAGAGAATGAGATGGTTGGAGGCTATCACCAACGCGATGGGCTTGAGTTTGAGTAAACTCCGGGAGTTGGTGATGGGCAGGGAGGCCTGGCGGTCCATGGGGTCGCAAAGAGTTGGCCATGACTTAGCAACTGAAGAACAGCTGTTTCCACCGTCACTTACTCTGATGCGTGAATTCCCTGTTCAGCCAGAGAAGCCCTGCAGGCAGCTCGTGCCCCTGGCCTGTGCCCACTGCTCTGGGAGAAGCTTCCTGCTCTCTGACACAACACAGTATCCAGGTCCAGACCCTGGATCGGCCGTCTTTCCTAGGACGTTGGGTTCCTTTAGTGGTTCCCCCTTTATGCTTCAACTTGAGGGTCCAGCCACAGACACACGGGGCCATGACGGGGGCAGAGGACTCCTCCCCCGCCCCCAGCAGGAGGCTGTCGCAGGGTCCACCCCCCCGCCCCCCGTGGGCCACCTTGCCCCCAGGAGGTCAAGGGGCCTGCCTGGGGCCTCCCCTCTGCCTGAGCAGAGGTCCCTGCCCGTCACCAAGGCCTTCCTTGTGCCTTGCCGTGCTGCTGGGGCTTTTTGTCTGGTGACTTAGAAAACCCTGCTTATCTCTTCTGCTCCAAATGAATCCCCTGTGTTGCTTCATCGAACCATTTGTTGCCGCAGTGACTTGATTGCAGATGTACATCATTTCTCCCCCGGCCTTTTCAAGGGCCAGTCACTATGGTAACCATATTACGGAAAATTGCTTTGTCTCCTTAAAATACCCTTCAGAGAAAGGTCATTTGGTATTAACATTTTCTGACTAAACCTAGCGAAGTCAGCGATGGGAAGAACACATTCCCCGTGCCTGCGTGTTTTCAGGCTTGCAATTTCAGGAAATTCTCAGAACAAGACTGCATGTTGGGAGAAGAAAGAGTTCTCACACTGTGATACATGTGTATGGGTGCTTGCAAATTTGAGAAAGTGTGTTTATTTGGGTCAGTGGTTGCAGTGCGCACCTTAGTGGCTCTTGGGAGTGACTGATTGCCGGTTCCCAGTCCCGGGTGAGGGTTGAGGTGGAGACGGGCGCCCTGCTCCTGGCAGGCCTGGAGGAAGCCTGGAGCCCCAGGGAAAGACGGCCCTGCAGGCAGAGGGGCCCTGGAGCCCCAAAGCCCACATGCAGCGCCCATGGAGGACAGGCCGTCCCGCTACGTGGGCGTCCTGCTAGGGCCCGGGGCGGGTCACACAACAGATCATGCTTTCTTGCTGTTTTCCACTGATCTCGGGAGTTTTATGTAACCATTCTTGGGCAGTAGGTTGTCTTTTTTTCCAGAGTAAGAACCCTCTGAACTGGCTTCTGGGTTCCCCTGCCTTATCCTTTACTGGGAAGGAGGCGAGCGCACATAAGTGTCTCTCAGAGCTTGTCTCTAGCCACACGGAGTTAAAGCTCCTTCTCAAGACCCACTCTGCTTCCTTCTCAGTGATGACCCTCCATCAGATTCGTGCGGGAGCCGAGTGTAACACGCTTGTGCTCCTGCGTGCCTCGGAGGGACATCCGCGTCCTGCCCACCCCAGACCTCCCCGGGATGGCCACCACCCACCATTTCAGGGCCAACTGGGGGCTTTCCTGCCTCTTTCTAAACAGTCTCCTTGAGGAGCTGTTTCGCCTGAACTTACTATGTACCTGGAGCTCTTGGAAGCATGCCTTTTAACTCCTAATTTTCTCAATAACCCAAGGAAGCAGGCACTAAATGTTAACCCATGAAAAAACAGACCCAGAGGGGTTAAGGCATTGGTGCAGACACACAGCACAGAGGTGGCGGGGCTGGGCCTCGACCGGGGCTGCCGTGTGGCCGGGGCATCAGCTTTGTCCCCTGAACACTGGCTTCCTGTCCTGGAGGGCCAGGCTTACCCGCTCGCAGCCTCTGTGCCCCTCCTCCCAGCACCCTACCTGCATCACTGATGCTCGTGTTCTCCTGTGCCCTCTGCCCCTCTCTCTCACCATCCTGACTCACCCGGAGGTGTTTCAGCGTGAACTTCCCAGGAGCGAGGCTGCCCTGACTTGCCAGTGCTGTTCTGGCCCCCCTGCACATCAGAAACACTGTATTCCAATTCGCCCAGTCGCCCCAGAATGCCTTTCACGTACCCTTTCAATCCAGGAACCCTTGAGGATAGTGTTATGGCTGTTCGAGCAGCTCTCTTATTTCCTTTAGTCTCGAGCTGCTTTCCCCCTCCCCTCACGACGTGGACACCACACAGTCCAGCCGAGCTGTCTCGAGCAGTGTGCACGGCCTGGACTGTGCGCTGGTTTCCTGGGGATTCAGTTCAGGTCGAATGTTTCAGCAGGTGGGCTCACAGGTGGTCTGTGTCCCTCCTGTCTCTTGCATTGGCTAGCTCTAATCACTTGGCTGAGATGACTACCAGGTTTGCTCAGCGTAAGTTGCCAGGCCCTTTCTGAAAATGATAAGAAATCTGTGGGATGAGATGCTGAAGCTGTGTGAACATCCAGCCCCCCAACAACCTTCACCCATGATTTTTGTCATCCTCAACTGTGGTTGCAGATATTCTAATTCTGTTGTTCCTCCTACATTTATAACTGACTTTCTTTTGTAAGTTCAGTTGAGTTCAGTCGCTGAGTTGTGTCCAACTCTTTGTGACCTCATGAACTGCAGCACGCCAGGCCTCCCTGTCCTTCACCAACTCCTGGAGTCCACTCAAACCCATGTCCATTGAGTCAGTGATGCCACCCAGCCATCTCATCCTCTGTCGTCCCCTTCTCCTACTGCCCTCAATCTTTCCCAGCATCAGGGTCTTTTCAAATAAGTCAGCTGTATGCATCAGGTGGCCAGAGTATTGGAGTTTCAGCTTCAATATCAGTCCTTCCAGTGAACATCCAGGACTGATCTCCTTCAGAATGGACTGGTTGGATCTCCTTGCAGTCCAAGGGACTCTCAAGAGTCTTCTCCAACACCACAGTTCAAAAGCATCAATTCTTCACGCTCACCTTTCTTTATAGTCCATCCATACATGACCACTGGAGAAACCATAGTTTTGACTAGATGACCTTTGTCAGCAAAGTAATGTCTCTGCTTTTTAATATGCAGTCTAGGTTGATCATAACTTTCCTTCCAAGGGGTAAGCGTCTTTTAATTTCATGGCTGCAGTCACCATCTGCAGTGATTCTGGAGCCCAGAAAGAGAAAGTCAGCCACTGTTTTC
>SJXO01001580.1:181522-209371 GCA_006408615.1 Connochaetes taurinus
GTCTCCAAGGCAAACCATTCAATATCACAGTTATCCAAGTCTATGCCCCAACCAGTAACGCTGAAGAAGCTGAAGTTGAACGATTGTGTGAAGCCCTACAAGACCTTCTAGAACTAACACCCCAAACAGATGTCCTTTTCATTATAGGGGACTGGAATGCAAAAGTAGGAAGTCAGGAAACACCTGGAGTAACAGGCAAATTTGGCCTTGGAATGCGGAATGAAGCAGGGCAAAGGCTAATAGAATTTTGCCAAGAGAACGCACTGGTCATAGCAAATACCCTATTCCAGCAAGACAAGAGAAGACTCTACACATGGACATCACCAGATGGTCAACACCAAAATCAGATTGATTATATTCTTTGCAGCCCAAGATGGAGAAGCTCCATACAGTCAACAAAAACAAGACTGGGAGCTGACTGTGGCTCAGATCATGAGCTCCTTATTGCCAAATTCAGACTTAAATTGAAGAAAGTAGGGAAAACCACTAGACCATTCAGGTATGACCTAAATCAAATATTGGTTTAGAGATCAATATTATAGTTGCTTCAAAAAATTTTTTAAAGTTTTCTGTCTTTTTATATTCTGGAACAATAATGGCAACCCACTCCAGTACCCTTGCCTCAAGAACCCCATGGATGGAGGAGCCTGGTAGGCTATAGTCCATGGGGTAGCTAAGAGTCGGACACGACTGAGGGACTTCACTTTCGCTTTTCACTTTCATGCTTTGGAGAAGGAAATGGCAGCCCACTCCAGTGTTCTTGCCTGGAGAATCCCAGGGACAGAGGAGCCTGTTGGGCTGCCGTCTATGGGGTTGCACAGAGTCAGACACGACTGACGCAACTTAGCAGCAGTACCAGCAGCAACAATTTAAATACTGTTGAGATTCTTTTGTATTTATATAATAGATTCCCAATAAACCTTTGAGATTTTTTCTTTTTAAAGGAACAGTCCTCTTAGATAACTTTCTGTGTTTTGTCTCTGGGAGTAGGTCTGTTAAAGCTTTCTATCCTTATTTGGGTCAATTTTAGAAAATTGTGTTTTCCTAGGATATTATTTTGGAGAAGGAAATGGCAACCCACTCCAGTATTCTTGCCTGGAGAATCTCGTGGACAGAAAAGCCTGGCTGGCTACAGTCTATCGTGTCACAAAGAGTCACATGACTTATTGACTAAATCAGGATGTAATTTGTTTCATCTATATTTTTAAATCAATTTGCATGGAGTTGTACAAAACAGTTCTTAGTTTTTTATGCTCGTATTTTTCTTTGTTAGTTCTCTCTTTCTTTTTTCCTTTATTTTCTTGTTTAGGCAAATTAGAGAAGTATGTGTTCATCTCTTCTTAGAGAAATGACATTTGGATTTATTACTTCTGCTTAATTTTCTATGATATTCTATTAATAGTTATGTTCAGAATTACTAAGCAAATATTAAGTAAATATGAATTTGGTTTCTATGCTGTCACGTTTCTTTTAGCTTTATTATTTTTTCCTTCTGCGTTTTCTTGGCTTGTTTTATAGCTGTCTTTCCAGGCTTTGAGCTGGGAGCTCAGCTCCTTGACTTTCCTTCCTCTGTTCTATTGGTGCAGTGCTCTGGAGTCGCCCATTTCCCTGGTCCCAGTTGTATGCAGCGCTTTTATTGACCCCCAATTTTTAGTAATTCTACAATTTTTATTTGTATTTTTCAGCTAATGACTTTTTTATTATAGAGGTTTTTTTTCCCCCAAGAAAAAGAACAAAGGGCTTTTTGGTACAGTACTTTGATTCCGTATTGTAGCTTTTTGGCATTCCTAATGGAGGTTTATGTTTGTATTTCATTATTAAACGTGTGCTTGTGTCTAAATGTGGTACGTCTCTGTGACTGTTTCGTGAGGGTTTAAAAGGGAGCGTGTCCTGTGTCCAGAGCTGAAGCTTACTGCGTCACCAGGATCTGTGTCTCCTTCCTGATGCTTTGCCCTTTGCCCTTTCTTGGACCGAGAGGAGCGGTCTTCCTGGGGCTTAGCGGCTCCCTGCTCTGCACCTCGGCGCTCCTGCATCACAGGTGGTTCCTGTGCTTCGCGAGGGTGTCCATAGCAGACCCGGCATCATGAGTCGTCGCTTTGAGCACCCAGGAGGTCCTGTTCGCCTGTCCTAATGCCGTGCCTGCGCCGGGGCCCTGCGCTGGCCCTCCACAGCTCTCCTCGCCTATGCCTGTCCCGAATCTGCTTTCCCTGCTGGCAGAAGGAGACACGTTGCTCTGGATGCGTCTCCTGGGTGCATGCGGGGTTTGATTTTACCTTGTGAACCCACTTGGAACTCTTTAGTTTTCAGTGTTCTGTCTGAGTCAGTTGTGTTCTGTGATGAAGTGTCCTAGTTCCTCTGCGTGTTGTTATGGCGTGTTCTTTTCATTTATTTTTAATTGTTTGCTTTCCTTCTTTTCTCTTTTTCTCCCAGTAACTTGTTTCTTTGCACCAATGGTCAGCCTCTATGTGGACACTTTTATGACGCCTTCATCTCCCCCCACCCACTCGATCACCCCCTACTCTTTTATTAGCTTTCGCTGTCTGACTCCTCTCCCTCTGACCTCCTGGGTGAGCTGGCCCCTTGGTTTGTCCCCAGACAAGCTCGCTCGCCCAGGAGGTGTGACTCCACCCCTGCCCTACCCCTAGCCAAAGTGAAATTCTTCCTTTTGGGGACAACTGTCCTGTGTCCTCCAGAGGAACTCTCCTTTTCTCACCCACAAGGTGTGGGGCTGACCTTAACCCCAGCCCTGGGGTGCAACACTCGAGGCCCAGAGGGGAAGGTGGGTGCCCCAGGCCCCCATTTAGGACATCAGGGGGCAGGCCTGGCCCCAGGCACAGCCTCCTTCTGTCCTGGGAGGTGGAAACCACATCCCAAGAGGGCTCAGCCCCAGCTCTTGGGGTCGGGGGCAATCTCATCACCCTTATCTGCTCTTTAATTAAAAAAAAAAATTCTAATTGGAAAAAGCTATTAAAATTCCTGAATCAATCTTTGAAGTTTTTCTCTCTGAAGTTTCATCTCTGTATTTTTCATTATCTAAATGATTTTCTCTGTTTCTACTCCTTCAATTGAACAGGAAAAAAAGTTTAGTATTCTCTGCATTTTCTGAACAATGTGTCTTTTATGGCATGATATTCTTGTCCATAAAATCAATGTCTCTTATCTCCTTGATGTTAACTGTACTTTAAAGAAGCTTCCCCTGCTCCCTTTTTATTTCTATTTCCTCTGAGTTAATTCTTTCTTTCCTCTTTCCCACCTTCCTGCCTCTGGGTTATGTGTCAGGGACTTTCCCCAAGGGCCTGGAGACGCTGACACCGGATATAGGTCTGGACAGGGCTTCTGGGATGAGGCCTGGGGGCTGGAGCGCAGTTGGTGGAGACCCCTGAATAGCAACTGGCCTGTCGGTTTTCCCAGACAGCGCTCCTGCCGGATGAGACCTGGCCCTGGGGCCCGGGGCCCATTGAGAAGGACGCTGGGTCCCCCGTGTGCTCACTCTGCTGTGCTGGCTGTTAGGATGGTGTCTCACTCCACACCTGGCTGTGCCTCTGGTCCCGCATCGCAGAGTCTACTGATCCTGCCTCCTCAGAGCCGGCTGCAGTGGGCTGGGGGCCGCTTCCTGCCTATGAAAGTTGGGGAAGGGGCCTGCCCTCCACACTCCACATCCCCCCTTGGGAGACTCGGGTGTCTCCTGCTCCCGAGCCTTTCGGGGATCCTTGGGGAGCTTCAGCCAAGTGTTGTTGCTTTCTCCATCCTGACGACACCCAGGTTTCATCGCTGCTGTATTTTCTCTGTCAGTGGCCACTGTGAATTTGCTTTCCATCCTCCAAAAATGCACCAACGCCTTGAGTCTGCCATCAACGCCCTTACTGTTCCACTGGGGAGCACCACCTCTGTTCTGTAGGGATGACTTCAGTGCTGGGGAGCAGGGAGAGAGGATGTTCTCATCTCCTGAGCCACCCGGACCTGCCTTCTCTGCTGCCATCCAGCTGCTCCTGTGCTTTATACGTTTACCTCCCACGCCCTTCCTTTCTCTTTTTCAACTGTTCACAAAGGCTGAGCACCGAAGAACGGATGCTTTCAAACTGTGGTGCTGGAGAAGACTCTTGAGAGTCCCTTGGGCTGCAAGGAGATCCAACCAGTCCATTCTAAAGGAGATCAGTCCTGGGTGTTCATCGGAAGGACTGATGTTGAAGCTGAAACTCTAATACTTTGGCCACCTGATACAAAGAACTGACTCATTTGAAAAGACCCTGATGCTGGGAAAGATTGAGGGCAGGAGGAGAAGGGGACAACAGAGGATGAGATGGTTGGACAGCATCACTGACTCAATGGATGTGAGTTTGAGTAACTTCCAGGAGATGGTGAAGGACAGAGGACCCTGGCGTGTTGCGGTCCATGGGGTCACAGAGTCAGACATGACATGACTTAGCGACTGAAAGACAGCAACAAAGATGCTCACATTTGAAGGGTTGTCATCGGTTGTTACAGAAATGCCTCCTACCCGGAGAATTTAGACCTTTCTCAGTGAAAACAAGAATGAGTTGGTAGAGTTATTTCTCGAGGCATGAGTGTGTGTGTGATTGTGTAAGTGTGTGTCTGTGTGTGTGGTGGGGGTGGGTGCAAGGAGTGGGTGGGAGGCAGATGAGACCGGAGGGTCCAAGGAGAGGGGCAAGTTCACAGAATGCCTGCTGCCCGGCTGTAGCTGGGCGCTAATTTGCTCAGAGGCGTGCACGTCGCTGATAGCGAGCTGTGCCCATGACATCCTGACACCGTCTCCCAGGAAGAGAGGGACCTGGAGGATGCTCGTGTAATCGCAGAGCCAGCTGAGACCCGGGTGGCTGGGGACGGGGTGCCATCTCTCTGCACAATGGCGCCGGCGGAAAGTTGCGTATACGGTGGCCTTATTAAAGTGACAAGGCAATTTAATTCCTTTGTGCACGATGATTCTACTTCATTGATTTACAATGGGAAGAATATAATTTTGCTAGTGTTGGCAAAAAGCTCAAATGTCAGCCTTTTCAAATTGCCATACTTGCCTTGTTCAGGATGAATAATGAATAAGTCACCTTTTGTCTACAGTTAAATATTCTTGAATAAATACAAAGAACATAAAAGACATAAATGATTGCCTGATTTATATTTAAAATAAAGATCAACATTGTGATAAATGGTGGGAAATGCTGTGTGTGCAGCGTAGGGCTCTCCTGCTGATGACATTATCCATGAGGAGTGCCAGGTGTAGACTGTGGCCGGGGCCCCGCTGACCTGGGAGCCACCTCCAGCGTCTCCATGAAGGGAGTGCGGGTCCCCACGGAAAGGCCTGGGCTCCGCATACCCCTCCCCACCCAGGACCCGACCAGGGGAGGGCCGGTTCCCACTGGGCCACGTTGGAAGGGATTTTATAAGAAACACTGCAGAAGGGCAGCCAAGCTGATTCATCTGGAAAACCAGCAGATCTTTGGCCGAGTAACTGGCGTTTCTGTACAGTTCTATGCAGCTGCTGGGAATGTGCCGGGCAGGGAGGACTTTAGTGATGAACAAATCTATCCAGGTGGCCTCAAGTGAGTAAAACCAGGTGTCTGTCAGGATGAAGATAAGAGTCACGTTTACTAAAAATGTGTGTAAATTCATGTGTCAGTCAGGGACTAATTTTCTATAGTTTTTTTGGAGGAATAAAACAATAGAAAGTGTGTGGGCTTATGCATGTTTGTCTCCAGTTATATATATAATATATATATATAAAATAATTTTGGGGGGATAGACAGATTCAGTTTACAGAGCTGGCTCCCGTGAGTGTGGGGCAGGCACACTGGAGACCCAGCAAAGGGCTGGCATGACAGTTCGCCTCCAAAGGCCCTCTGGAGGCAGAATCCCTTCCTCTTCAGAGAATCTCCATCTGTTTTTCTTAGAGCCCTCAGCTGTTTGGATGAGGCCCACCCACATTATGGAAGGTATTCTGCTTTGCTCAAAGCCTGGTGATTAAAATATTAGTCACATCTGAAAAATGACTCCATAAAGTCTTCCAGACTGACTGACTTGGGCCAAGCATCTGAGCACTGTGGCCTGGCCAAAATAACGCATAACATTAACCATCATTTATATATATATATATACACACACAGACTTACACATGTACATAAATACACATATACTCATACATATGCAAACATCTATACACACACGGAGGTATACACAGATATACACAAGAATATACACACACACACGTACACATGTATGTAAATACAAATATACCCATACATATGCAAACATCTACACACACATGGAGGTATACACAGATATACACAAGTATACACACATCCACACACGTACACATGTATGTAAATACACATATACCCATACATATGCAAACATCTATACACACACAGAGGTATACACAGATATACACAAGTATACACACATCCACACACGTACACATGTATGTAAATACACATATACCCATACATATGCAAACATCTATACACACACAGAGGTATACACAGATATACACAAGTATACACACATCCACACACGTACACATGTATGTAAATACACATATACCCATACATATGCAAACATCTATACACACACAGAGGTATACACAGATATACACAAGTATACACACATCCACACACGTACACATGTATGTAAATACACATATACCCATACATATGCAAACATCTATACACACACAGAGGTATACACAGATATACACAAGTATACACACATCCACACACGTACACATGTATGTAAATACACATATACCCATACATATGCAAACATCTATACACACACAGAGGTATACACAGATATACACAAGTATACACACATCCACACACGTACACATGTATGTAAATACACATATACCCATACATATGCAAACATCTATACACACACAGAGGTATACACAGATATACACAAGTATACACACATCCACACACGTACACATGTATGTAAATACACATATACCCATACATATGCAAACATCTATACACACATGGAGGTATACACAGATATACACAAGTATACACACACACATGTACACATGTACATAAATACATGTATACCCATACATATGCAAACGTCTATACACACACAGGGGTTTACACAGACAGATATACACAAGTATATACACACCCACATATGTTGTTGTTATTGTTCAGTCACTCAGTTGTGTCTGACTCTTTGTGACCCCGTGGACTTCGGCTCACGAGGCTTCCCTGTCCTTCACCATCTCACCATCATCCCCATATACATACACAAACATATATATACACACACACACATGCACATGGATGCACACACGTATGTGCACACACATACACGTGCACACACACGAACACACACGTGTACACGCAGGCACACACGCGTGCGTGCACACACACAGACATGCCTCGTCCTGGGCAGGAACAGGAGAGCTCCTCCAACAGAAAGGGGTGCTGTCACATGACTCGTCTGCTCCCCCAAGAACGGTAAAGCGTCTGTCTACAAAGCAGGAGATCCGGGTTCGATCCCTGGATTGGGAAGATCTGCTGGAGAAGGAAAGGCAATCCACTCCAATACTATTGTCTGGAAAATCCCTTGGATAGAGGAGCCTGGTAGGCTACAGTCCATGGGGTCACAAAGAGTTGGACACGACTGAGCGACCTCAAGCAAATCAAATCATATCAAGGAATGGAAACATGTCCTTGTAAAATAGAGACTGTAGGGCCCTCTTTTTTCTGATCAGATCCACATCAGGAGCGAGAGGAGGGGCGGGTGCGTGAGGGCCTCTCTGGGGGTATAAATTCATGTGTCAGTCAGGGACTAATTTTCTATAGTTTTTCTGGAGGAATAAAACAGTAGAAAGTGTGTGGGGTTATGCATGTTTGTCTCCAGTTATATATATCTATAATATATGTATAAATATAATATATATAATATATTTTATATATATATATAATGTTTTGGGGGGGAGAGACAGATTCAGTCTACGGAGTTGGCCCGGTGGTCAGTCTGCTCAGCTGTCCACAAGGGCGGCGGTTTCAAGTGCTCGCTCATGGACCTCGGGACCCTCAGGTGATGCTCGGGTAAGTCTATGTTAGACCTTGGAGACTGGGACCCAGGACTCTGGCTCTGCACACCCTTCCTTCTTGAGGGAGCCAAGGTCCCTCGCCCTGAAGTCTTCTGCCCCCAGGATGTGTGAGTAGAAGGTGCCGTAGGCTGAGCTCGGACTTTGCTGCAGAGAAGACGGGTGACTTTAGAATTCAGAGTGAGCTGGAGTAGATGCTGGGATGAGGGTCTCGGGCGTGGCCACGTGCGCTTTCGACCACCCTCTCAGCTCATCAGAGATCTGCGGGAGCGGTGGGCAGGGTGTGGCTTGGCTCTGCCTGCATCACGGGGTTCAGGAGGAGAGAGGCTTAAACTGGGCCAGGCGCTCCCAGGGGATCACACATGGTGAAAGATGGGTTCTCATTGCTTCTGCTACAAACAGAACCCGAGCCTGCCACACATGAAGACGATCCTTTCTGCTTGCATGGCTCCTTTTCCCCCAGATGTCAAACTGCCGTGTGGACACACTTCCTCCTGGCCCCATCTCTGGGAAGATAGGTCTTTGGCAGGAACGGTGGTTCTTTGGCAGATGGAGAGTTTGGGACATAAAGAAGAGTGAGTGTGCTCTGCTCCTCCCTACAGCTGAGTGGAGGTGGGAGCTGGGTGTCTGCTATCTGGGGGACTGAGTCTGTCCCCACCATCCCTGGGGTGTAGCCGGTGCAGAGTAGAGTGGTTCTGGGCTTCGACCCCAGCTGGGGTTCGGGGTGCTGTGGCCCACCTGAGTGTCTGGTGACGGAGGAATGTGTCTAGTGGGAAAGACATGCCTGAGGAACAAAGAAGAGGGTCTGAGTGGAGCCACCGGAGAGGCTGGTCAGGGAGGGCTGGTCTGGGCTGCTGTCGGCTGAAGGAGAGCGTGGGGCTCGGGGGACAGGCTGGTCTGGGGGTCAAGCCATGGGGTCAGGGTCCTGTCCAGCCTGTGCTGTGGGTAAGGAAGGAGGTTACATGATGCGGTGCCAGGATGGAGGTGAACGGTTAGGTGGGGTGAGGAGAGGCTCAGAGGGCTGGGCGGCTCCCTGGGAGTGGGCCCGCTGACTCCGGGCAGCGCTGTACGCTGGCCCACTGTGTGTGTGTGTGTGTGTGTGTGTGTGTGTGTGCATGCGTGCGTGTATGTGTGTGTGTGTGTGTGTGTGTGTGTGCTCAGTTGTGTCCAA
The DNA here is from genome assembly GCA_006408615.1 of Connochaetes taurinus. Lineage (NCBI taxonomy): Eukaryota > Metazoa > Chordata > Mammalia > Artiodactyla > Bovidae > Connochaetes > Connochaetes taurinus. The sequence continues at coordinate 190,759 of SJXO01001580.1, forward strand.
CTCTCTGCAACCCCATGGACTCTAGCCCGCCAGGCTCCTCTGTCCATGGAATTCTCCAGACAAGAATACTGGAGTGGGTTGCCACTTCCTCTCCAGGGGATCTTCCCTTTCCAGGGACGGAACCCCTGTCTCCTGAATTTGCAGGCGGATTCTTTACTGCTGAGCCACCAGGGAAACCCAGATGGAATTTTATGGCAACAGTCTCAGAGACCCGAGCCGAGAAGGCAACCGAATGCTGCCGGGACATTCTGGCCACGCGTCCTCGGTGCCCTTGGTGCCAGGGGGTCCCAGATCTGGGGTCCTGGCGGAGCAGTGGTGGGAGGAAGCACACGCTGGCGCGGCTCCTGGGACTCTGGCGCGTCTCTGGGTTTTGCTGTTCTGCTCTGCCATCTGGAGGGGCCGTGCTCTTTACCTAGGGGTCATTAAAACCTCCTGCGTGCCCAAATACCAGCTGGTTCCCAACTGCTCTTAATTTTTTTCCCACATGAAATGATCAACCTTTCATCACACTAAATGCATTTAAAAAAATCTTATTCACTCAGACTAAATGCTAAACAAATGGAGAGAAGAATGTTGCTTTATTTAAAGGTAAAGGAGCACTGCCCGCTGTGGAGGGCTTCTGGCTTCATTGGGATGAAGAGGAGGCAGACAGCCCCTTCCTTGGCCCGAGCAGGATAAAGTGGACCCCGAGCACCCTTTGTGTTTCTCGGCCTCAGCCGTGGGTCCTTCCTGGTCTTTTCTGCACCCCGTCCCTTTTCACTGTTTAAAAATTCCTCACCCAAATTTCCCTCAAATGTGACTGCATGAAATATAAATACATTCTCCCTCAGTTGTCTGCAGGGCTGTGCACAGAGGTTCTGACAAGCACGTGCAAACCCAGGGCACAACCTTTTAAGGCCTTATTTCAAAACACAGAGGAAAGTCACCCCCGGATTCAGTTGATTTCATAAATAAGTTAAAAAATATATATATATATAAAATGAAAATTGACTCTACTGCCATAAGCTTTTATTCTTGCTCTCCAGGCAAAAACACCCAGAAGAACGACCTCTTCCCAACTCCCTCCAGGACTTTAAATCAAAAGCTGAAGTCTCTCCGAATCAGGCCTCCCCGCCTCTCTCCGGCCCCACTGAGTGTGGAGGCTTCGGGGGCATCTTGGGTTTCCAGTGCTTTTTGGCGGTTTGTACCATACTTGTCCTCCCACCAGAGCTGGGGCTGTTTCCCCTCCCTGCGTCTGGGCTGACCCTTGGCTGGCCGTGGCCCGCACACGAGGGGGACTGTCCTCATCCCTGCCCCAAGCCCAGTCCTTGAGGAGTCTTCCTGCCCCTCCTGGGGCTGCTGCCCCGTGAGCACGCCCAGGCTCCCGGCTGGAGGCTGGTGCCGGGCGTCCCAGGCACACCAGCAGAAACAGAGCCAGCGGGTGAGCACGGTCCGTAGGGCTGAGGCACGCCCCAGCCAAGCCTCGCTCAGAGCGCTGGTTCCCAGAACCGGGATCTCAACCAGCAGCTGCTGTGCAAGCCGACAGCTTTCGGTACTGTTTTGCATAAACCCATCCTGGAATGTGAAGTGAAGTGGGCCTTAGAAAGCATCACTACCAACAAAGCTAGTGGAGATGATGGAATTCCAGTTGAGCTGTTTCAAATCCTGAAAGATGATGCTGTGAAAGTGCTGCACTCAATATGCCAGCACATTTGGAAAACTCAGCAGTGGCCACAGGACTGGAAAAGGGCAGTTTTCATTCCAATCCCAAAGAAAGGTGATGCCAAAGATGCTCAAACTACTGCACAATTGCACTCATCTCACATGCTAGCAAAGTAATGCTCAAAGTTCTCCAAGCCAGGCTTCAGCAATATGTGAACCGTGAACTTCCAGATGTTCAAGCTGGTTTTCGAAAAGGCAGAGGAACCAGAGATCAAATTGCCAACATCCGCTGGACCATGGAAAAAGCAAGAGAGTTCCAGAAAAACATCTATTCCATTATTGACTATGCCAAAGCCTTTGACTGTGTGGATCACAATGAACTATGGAAAATTCTGAAAGAGATGGGAATACCAGACCACCTGACCTGCCTCTTGAGAAACCTGTATGCAGGTCAGGAAGCAACAGTTAGAACTGGACATGGAACAACAGACTGGTTCCAAACAGGAAAAGGAGTACGTCAAGGCTGTATATTGTCACCCTGCTTATTTAACTTATATGCAGTGTACATCATGAGAAACACTGGACTGGAAGAAACACAAGCTGGAATCAAGATTGCCAGGAGAAATCTCAATAACCTCAGATATGCAGATGACACCACCCTTATGGCAGAAAGTGAAGAGGAGCTAAAAAGCCTCTTGATGAAAGTGAAAGAGGAGAGTGAAAAAGTTGGCTTAGAGATCAACATTCAGAAAACGAAGATCGTGGCATCTGGTCCCATCACTTCATGGGAAATAGATGGGGAAACAGTGAAAACAGTGTCAGACTTTATTTTTTTGGGCTCCAAAAACTGCAGATGGTGACTGCAGCCATCAAATTAAAAGACACTTGGAAGGAAAGTTATGACCAACCTAGAGAGCATATTCAAAAGCAGAGACGTTACTTTGCCAACTAAGGTCCGTCTAGTCAAGGCTATGGTTTTTCCTGTGGTCATGTATGGATGTGAGAGTTGGATTGTGAAGAAAGCTGAGTGCCGAAGAATTGATGCTTTTGAACTGTGGTGTTGGAGAAGACTCTTGAGAGTCCCTTGGACTGCAAGGAGATCCAACCAGTCCATTGTAAAGGAGATCAGTCCTGGGTGTTCTTTGGAAGGAATGATGCTAAAGCTGAAACTCCAGTACTTTGGCCACCTCATCCGAAGAGTTGACTCATTGGAAAAGACTCTGATGCTGGGAGGGATTGGGGGCAGGAGGAGAAGGGGACGACAGAGGATGAGATGGCTGGATGGCATCACGGACTCGATGGACGTGAGTCTGAGTGAACTCCGTGAGATGGTGATGGACAGGGAGGCCTGGCGTGCTGCAATTCATGGGGTCGCAAAGAGTCCGACATGACTGAGTGACTGAGCTGAGCTGAGCTTAGCTGACGGTCACACGTTGTGTGCAGTGCTATCCCTGAGTGAGGGCCGTGGTCAGCACATGGAAGAGTTCCTACAGGGGTCAGTGATGGACACTCCCTCAGGGCCCTGAATCCCCTCCTCTGCCATCAGACCCTGGTCCCCATGGCCATCAGTGAGGGGGTCATGACCAGCAGGTCAGAGCTCCCAGGCCCCGCTTTTTCTACGATGCCGCCCCTGTTGGATCAGCCTGCCCTCTGCTAGATAGCTGTTGAGTGTCCTGATCGTCACTAGCGAGTGTGAGTGGGTGCTGTGCGCAAGGCGGCTGGTGGTGTCTTGCTGGGCCGGCCCCCTGCTCTGGCCTGGGGGCGTCCCCACACCTCCTGAGCCTGGGCCTTTGTCCCCCTCCCATGTTCTGTGAAGTAGCCCACATATGAGCCAAAGGTAGGGCTCCCCGTGCTAAAGGAAGCCCCTCACACGGGTGGGGCACAGGGTGGAGGCAGGCTTCTCGGGGGTCTCGTGTGTTCCTCGGAGCCTGGGGGTTGGAGCTGGAGTCATGCTTGGCTCCAGGCTTCGCTTCCCTATGTGAGCGGGGGCGACGCCTCTGTTCCCAGACCTCGGGCGCAGGGCTCCCTGTGGACGGAGAACCTCCTGACCGTGAGGGGCCGCGGGCGATGAGGCGGGTCTGGTGATGGTGATGAACCAGCAGGCGGAATCTGTCTAAAGCCCTGGACTGCCCCTCCTCACTTTCACTGGGCTCCTGGCCCTCCAGTACCATTGTGCCTGGAGGGTCTTGGAGCCGGTGGCGGCCAGGCTCCGCCCAGTCCTCCCGACCCTGAGGCCTGCGTGGAGGTGGTTCTCCCTTTGTTTTCTCGAGGCCCCTTCCGCACACTCGGTGCCCGCGAGCGCTGTCTTTCTGCAGCGGCTGTGAGCTGTCCTCGGCATTGCTTTTCGTCCTGGTTTCCCTGGGTCATTTCCATTTCTCCACAATGTGAAGCAGTGGTGGGCTCTCACCACGCTTCCCACCCTCCCTGCCTTCAGCCGTGCTTATTCCTTGCTTGGATTTCGACACACAGGAGCAAGCCTGGCCCATTCTAACCCTGGTGTGTGTGTGCGTGTGTGTGAGCATGCATGTGTGTGAACGTGCATGTGTGAGCGTGCGTGTGTGTGAGTGTGCGTGTGTGCATGAGTGAATTTGCATCCATATTCCATTCTTGCTGGTTCCCCACCAGCTAACCATCATCTCACGGTTTGCTTACTGTAAGCTCGGCTTACGAGGGTGACTTTGACTTTTGAGGGTAACACTCTGATTTCCGCAGGAGAAAAGATGCTTTTGTTCTGGAGTGCTGCCTCCTCCAGCCCCCCGAGATTGTCGCCGCGTCCTCCTTCCTCCGGGCCGCCCTCCATCCCAGGTCCTCAGCAGCTCACCGGCCTCCCCGGCCTGTCGCCTCTCACCTGTCTGTGTCACCTCCTGTCCTCGCCCGTGTCTCCTTGTATCGGACCCTCGTCTCTCGTTGCCTCTTCTTTCCGCGTCGTCACCGCTTCCCCTGGGCTTTGCATCTTATCTAGGTTTTTCTTGGTGAAAGAAAACGCCTGTAGCTGCTCTTCATGCGGCAGCTGGTCATTTTCAGAGGGGATGTAGATTCAGACACAAGGAGGTTCAGACCCAGGTGTGACCTGCAGGACCACACGTGTTCAAGACGAGGGGGGTTACTGGAGGAGGTGAGGCCTCGTGACAATCTGGGCCACACCCTGCCTCTCCCAGGATGGAGGCTTGTGGAGGACGCATCTGTGCTCAAGTCCCTCAGAAACAACTGAGGAAGCGCATGTGCCACCTGACGTGCCCGGGGCCGCCCTGGAGCAGGGCCCTGAGACGCGCCTCGAGGGGGCACGTGGATGCTTTCCCCGTGGAGGAGGCCTGGCTGTGGGTGTGCCCGGGCCACAGGGCCAGGCTCAAGGCGGCTGTGTCTGCTGAGGCTGCCGCTCCCAGCCCTGCTCCCGGACGGACCACTCGCTGTGCCCACACCCGGGGCCCTGTCCTCACACCAAACCAGACGCCACGGTCAGACGCTGACCCCTCCCTCCTCTCCCTGAAGACTGTGGGCACCTCTGGGCAGCTTGATCTGACCTCAACTGGACCGCCTCTCCCCTGCCCCTCGGCCAGCACGGCCTCCCCGTCCCTCTGGACCCGTGGCCCTTTCCTCCTGCTGTGGCTGGCTGCCCCCACCCCAGCCTGCCTGGCCAGCCGGGCAGGGGCCGCCCACCATCTGTGGCCCAAGCGAGGCCACAGGAAGCCTCAAGACCCTGCATGTGTGCTAGGTCACTTCAGTCGTGTCTGACTCTGCGACACTATGGGCTGTACCCTTGAGAGTCCCTGTGACTGCACGGAGATCCACCCAGTCCATCCTAAAGGAGATCAGTCCTGAAGATTCATTGGGAGGACTGATGATGAAGCTGGAGCTCCAGTACTTTGGCCACCTGATGTGAAGAGCTGACTCATTGGAAAAGACCCTGATGCTGGTAAAGATTGAAGGAGGGAGGAGAAGGGGACGACAGAGGATGAGAGGGTTGGATGGCATCATCAACTAGATGGACATGAGTTTGGGTAAACTCTGGGAGTTGGTGATGGACAGGGAAGCCTGGCGTGCTGCAGTGCCTGGGGGTTGCAAACTGTTGGGCAGGGCTGAGTGACTGAACTGAACTGGACTTTAGCCCACCAGGCTCCTCTGTCCATGGGATTCTCCAGGCAGGAATACTGGAGAATTTGGGGGCATGGGGCCCTCTTTGGGGAGAGAGGGTGCAGCTGGCCTTTGAACTTGCTGATGGCTATGGTCCAGCACGACCGACCTGAGGAGAAGGTCATAAGGCTCATCCCTGGAGCAACACTTCTGATCAAGTTCAGAAGATTCACGTCAAAGTCCAGAAGGATTTTAACTTGAGTTTTCCTGCGTGAGGGAATTTGTCCTCTGGATTGAGTCTGGCTTGTTTTCTTGCTGTTTTATATATGGAAATAGAGGCTGAAATGGCTCATACCCATCTGGATTCTAATTTTTAGATGTGCATTGATTGTAAGAACTTGTGAGCCAAGCACATGAGGCCAGTCTCTATTTTTTGATAATCAGAAGAGGGGAAAAAAGAGGAGCGTAGATGGGGGAGGAAACTGAGAGTGTCTGGATTGTAATTTTCAAACACGAAGCAGAACAAGATAAAAACTGGACAGTGATAAAAAATGGAAAGTGATTTTTATCCTGGTGTGGCTTGGAGGGTAAAGAATCTGCCTGCAAGGCAGGAGGCGCAGGAGATAACTGTTTGATCCCTGGGTTGGGAAGATTCCTGAGAAGGAAATGGCAGCCCACTCCAGTATTCTTGCCTGGAGAATCCCATGGACAGAAGAGCCCGGTGGGCTACAGTCCACGGGGTTGCACAGAGTCAGCCACAGCTGAATGACTATGCGATTTTTAGGTTATCTTCCTGAGCGGTGGATGGCCATCAAGTTACAGACAGCATCCTCTGCTCCCTAAATGTCCAGTGACAACAGAGACCCTGCTCTGACCCCATCAGACTTTGGGGAAACATCTTCACGAGGTCCGCAGAGCCGTGGAGGAAACCTGAGCTCTCTTACGTCAGGCTCCACCAAAGGCATGCACACCGGCCACCCAGGGCTGAGCTCACGGGGAGCTTTTCCTGCTTCAACAGTGTGGTTTTTCCGCTTCCGTGGCCTCCTGACTTAGACTCTGGTCCAGAGCTCTGCTTCTCGGGGGACTGGACTTGGCTTCAAGGATGAAGCCTGAGGACAAGTTGTCACGGGTCATTCGGGGCCCGGGAGGCCTGATGAGACGTCCTGGAGCTGGGACCACACAGTCGCTGATTTCAGACGCTTGCAGGCCCGATCACGGGGCAGGCGCTGTCTTGCTGGGCAGGGCTCCTGTATGTTCGTGGCTGGACCCCAGCAGTCGGCTGGAAGTCTTCAGTTGACCGGGATCTCGTGTGTCCAGATGATGACGAGAGAGGCAGGAAACGGACTCAGTGCGGCTGAAAGTGAAGAGAAAGTGTCGGAATCTCAGTCGTGTCTGACTCTGTGACCCCATGGACTATACCTGCCAGGCTCCTCTGTGCGTGGGATTCTCCAGGTGGGAACACTGGAGTGGGACGCCCTTTCCTTCTCCAGGGGGTCTTCCTGACCCAGGAATTGCACCCTGGTCTCCTACATTGTAGGCAGATTCTTTACTGTCTGAGCCTCCAGGGAAGCCTCCCAGCGTGGCTGAAAGATGTTCTGAATTGTGTGCAAAGGTGGCTGGACTGCACGGTTCTAAAGGCACTGTTGTCTCTGGTGAACAAGCTTGGAACCCTGAATCCACTGTCGCCTTCCGGCTGACGTGGGTTCCCAGCACGTGACCTTGGCTGACACGTGATGAGGCCCTGGGGTCCCGGCCCTGCTGACTCTCCAGTGGGTCGTAATGTTCACGGCGTCTCAGGCTAATACTTACTCAAGCTCCCACTGTGTGCAGCTGCCAGGACAGGTGAGGGACCCTGCTCATCTTCGAGGAGCTCGGAGGTTACTGGAGAGACTGAGAAACTGGCTCCCGAGCAAGGGACAGGTCTGCTTGACGTCAAAGCTGGACCTTCGCTGGCTTTCTGGACGCTGCCACAACCCGGTGAAGAGCTTCATTGTCAACCTTCCCTCTGTTCACTTTTCTCTTACTTAAAAAACCCCATGTATTTGGAAAGATGGTGTCCACTTTTAAATGATGGGTGCATCTAAGAAGCCATAAACAAGGAAAATTAGAAAATATTTGTAACAGAATAAAAATGAAAAGAGAATTGACCAGGATTTGTTGTATGCAGCCCAAGCTGCTCAGTGCAACTGAATACCATGTGGAATCTTGAATAAGGTATGAAAACAAATAGTGGACACGAGCATAAAATTTTGTGAAATTTGAACCAAACCTGTGCTTCAGTTAATACCAGATCACATGTCAATTTCCTTATTATTATTATTTTTTTACAACATGGTATTTCTTTATACTCTCAGAATTGGATTAGAAGTTTCAAGCCTCATTCAATTTTTTTTTTTAATCATAAGATAACAAACTTCCTGGTCTTTTAGCAGTAATATTAAATGCCATCTCTGGGTTTACGTTTGAAGAGAACGTCATTTCTGTCCATTCTATGGGTTGCTTTCTTCCTCGAAGCTGAGACTCGTTCAAGGTCCAGAAACGCTTTTCCTGGTTAAGCCTCGGCATGCGTACCCGAGGGCTGGCTTCGGGGGCGCGTGTGGCGTTGCACGTGGGTGTGCAGACAGCCTGGGCCTGGTCACACCCAGGTTGGAAGAGCTGCGGCTGCTCAGGGCTCGCTCCGAGGCCCCGCCCGGGCCTGCTCTGCTCGCCGGTTCCTTCAGTCCTTCTCCAGTCGGCTCACTGATCACGGCGTTTTTCTGACCTAATGAGGATGGGGGTCACCTGGGCGGGAGAGGCAGCGAGCAGGCTCCCGGGGCCTACAACAGCCGGACCCCAGCCTCCTGCTCCTGAGCACTTGGCGGTGTGACGGTGGTCGTGATGTCACGGCTCCCAGGCCCCTGTTTTGAAGAACTGGCCCCTCGGGGGTGGGCCCCAGGCCCCCGGGCTGGCCCCGGGGCTGCTGCAGGCCAGGCAGTGGCCGGACGTGTCCCCTGGCCTGCAGGCTGCCGCTCCGTCCCCCTCGGGGTCTCTCTGAAGCCCTAGTCTGCGCCTGGAGCCGGCGAATGGCAGACACTCCCTTGCGGATCTCGGTGGGCTGCAGACTGACGTCTCTGCCCCGGTTCTCAGGGTGCCTTCGTCCGCTCAGGCTGTTGTCACGGAGCACACGGCCGGGCCGCTGAAACACAGGTATGGAGTCCTCCCAGCTCTTGAGGCTGCAGGCGCCGGGGTTGGTTCCTCCTGAGGCCTCTCTCCGGCTCGCCTGTGGCCGCCCGCTAGCCGTGTCCTCACAGGCCTTCCCTTGGCTTGTGCACTGGGAGACAAGAGTTCTCTCCTCCTCTTCTTAGGAGGCCCCCAGTCCTAGAGATCTGGGCCCCATCCTTCTGACCTCACCCACCAGGCTCCTCTGTCCGTGGGATTCTGTGGGCAGGGTTGCCATTCCCTTCTCCAGGGGATCTTCCCGACCCAGGGATTGAACCCGCGTCTCCGGCATTGCAGGCAGATTCCTTACCGTCTGAGCCTCCAGAGAAGCCGTTCACGTACCAGGTCCACGTCCAAATACAGTTACATCAGGGCTGGAGCGCCAACACTTGCATTTTAGGGGGGAAAGTTCAGGCCTTAGCTTTCTGGACACAACTGCAAACGGCCTTAGGTCCAAAAAGAAATAGTGAAGGTGATTCTCATCTGTGACTCTGTCTGTGGATTTGCCTGTTGGCTCACATTTGTTTGTAACCTCAGAGCCATACGCACGGTCGTTTTGAGGCCTCTCATGGACGGACGTGTGCAGCGTGGCAAAAAATATGTATCAATCAAGCTTGGCTTTTTAATTATTAGTTTTGATATCATCAGCCTCCGGTGTTGGTGGTCAGACCCGGTGATGATGGGTATGTCACGGAAAAAGACTTATTACAAGTGGAAACCCTCGCCCCTACTGGACAGTGAGGCTCGGAAGGCTGACTCGGAGAGAAGAGAGAAAACCCTGGTATTCCGTGTTTGTCTGTGTGGTGGCTAATGGGGGGTCGTGTTACTTTCTGGTTAGTTTGCTTTAAAATATCAATACTATTTTCCAGTAGAACATTGAGCGTGATACATTCTTTACCTGTAAACCAGATGGTGCCAGGTAGGCAGCCAAGTGAAGGGGCTGGCGTCACGTTCTTTACCTGTAAATTGGATGGTGCCAGGTAGGCAGCCAAGTGGAGGGGCTGGCCGGCCGGCTGACCAGCAGATTTCTCTGGCATCTGCTCGGCTTTCGTTGGTTTGATCCCACCCGAGCCGTCCACGTGAGCCGGCGTGGCCCCAGCGCCTCCAGAGCCAGGTTGCCACGCCACAGACTTTGTTTGCATAATGTCAAATGCAGGTTTCTTTGGCAACCCTGACAGCTTAGCCATTATTACTCAGATTTTAATGAAAAGAGGAGTGCTGTGCATGTGGAGAGAGACGTTTTAGCGACAACAACCTGTGTTATTTAAACATTTGCCTCCAAACCACTCTTGTGAGCCACTGAGCCCTTGCAAACTTCCTGTCTCCCCGGGGAATGGAAGCAACAAGCCCACAGACACGCGCCCTCCAGGGCAGCCCCAGGGTGGACGACCCCTCTCGGAGCAGGTGTCCAGCCTCCAGGACACTGGGCCATTGTTCCCAGCTCAAAGTCTTTTCCATTTTAAATGATGAAGATGGACAAATATTCCGGTGTGTGTGTGGGTGAGCATTCTACCCCACGGAGCCTGAATCATGGCTCTTCATGCTAAGAGCACACAGAGCCTCTTCCCTGGACACCCGGCGGCCCTGCGCTCCAGCCCGAGAGGCGACAATGCCTGCCTGAACTCTGTCCCTGGGTGTGTGTTTTTGGAGCAGGCTGGGGTGACATTCAGCCTCTGCACTCGTTTTTATGATAATTCCAAGTAAATTGTGGCGCAATAAACTCTTCAAGCCTGTCTTTCTTGTGAAAGCCGTGAATCAATCAGCTGTGGCTTTTTTGGGGGCTTTTCAATGTATGGTGATCGTTTAGATTTGACGTGCATTGTGAGACCTGGGCTCGCCTCCTCTCTCTGGTCTGTCATTAATTCCAGCCTCTGCTATTCTGAAGTACAGTGAAGGATGGCTGAGAAATCATTGCCCTCTTCAGCTCCGTGGTTGCACAAAATAGCAGCGCAATAATTTTTTGTCAATGTTTTACTCTAAAAGCTTTCTACGTCAGTTTTGAAAAGGAAGCAATAAAGCCCATTCAATGGTATGAATAAAAATCCTTTGAGGGTTAGGAGCGGAGCGTCTTTTCTTCAGCTGGTAATCAAATTGGAGCTGAAATGAAATTGAGTTTTCTTATGAAAATAGCCTTTGTTGCTGGGAAGGCTGGTAATTCATAAACAATAACCTGCTCTTTTGTGTGGATAATAATATATTCATGTTCTTTCAATAGGGTAAAAGCCAGACCGAGTGCATTATGGTACAGTACCAGCCAGAAGGAGCGGCGGGAGCCACCCGGGAGAGACGCGCGGCGCCCGGCTCTCGGAAGCCTCCGGAAACGGCCCTCCGCTCCGTTTGCTTGTTCGTTTGTTGCCGCTGCACAGCATCTGGCTCCTCGTGGCCGGGCTCCAGCTGTGCCCATCGCCACCACGGCTGCGGCAGCTGGGAGACCCTGCCTGCCGCCCCCGACGCCCGAGCTGCTCCGAGCCGCCTGACGGCCCCACGAGGATCGGGACCGGGCCAGACAGCAGCTGCACGGCCGCGCGGGAGGTAGGCGCTGGTCCCCCCGCGGGAGGGGGTGTCCTGGGGGGTGGGGGCCACGCGGGCCGGGCCTCTCCTGCTGAGCGCTGGGGCGGGACACAGAGAGTCCGGTTGTCTGAACCGCAGTGGCCGCCACTGGGTCAGGGGGTCCCGGGGGCCACAGCCGCTCTGCCCTGGATCTGGCGTGGAGGGAGCCGGGCCGGGTGTGCTGGCCACCGGGCCGAGCTGGGGTCCGCCAGGGCACGGTGGGAGCGGAGGCAGAAGGGCTGACTTCTCGTGGGCAGGAGGGGCCTGGCACTGGGTCGCTGCTCACGCTGCTGTTGCCGCCTGGGCAGCCGGGACTCGCGCGCTCTGCCTCAAGTTGGTGAAAAGTTCTGTTCTGGGGATTGCAGAAACGTGTGCCAGCCCCACCTTCGGTGTTTGCTGTGTTTGTGGAGAGAGCCCTGGGGCTCCCGGATCCAGACTGGTGGTGAGGGGTGCGCTGGGCCAGCCAGGGGTGGAGATGTTCCCTGGAGGTCGCTTTCTGTCCCCCTTTCCCAGGGACTGTAAGCACATCCCTTCTGATAGAACGCCCTCGCTGTGCCTGGGGAATCGTTCCTGGCTGCTTTTGAAGTTCCAGCGTCTGGCTCTGAGTATAGTGCCCAGGACAAACAGAGGAAGAAAGGAAAGCCCTCTGGGTGCTGAGAGTGTGCAGAGTGGGGCGGGCAGAGTTTGCCCTGGTTGGAATAAAGTCCTTCTTCTCGCTGGGTTTTGACTGTGTGGTGGATGGTGGCAGGCTTACTCTGGGTTACCTTTATTTGGGGTGAGGATCCCGCGGAATCATGAAGATCTTTTGGTTTGCCTGCGGGCTCTGCAGACTCCATCCTGGGTTCGGAACTGGAGAAGGGAGACGTTGAAATGAGACCATGGTGTGTGACTTTAAAAACTAAACTCTGAGTTTCGGGGAAACGGAATCAATGAACCCTGAGCCTGCCTCACAGAAACGAACAGAAAACGCGAGCAGCATGGGGTGTCACTATCTCCGAGATAAGGCAGGGGTGTGTGTGCGAGGTTCAGGGCTGGCTAACAGGTATTTTTGCCTTGTTTTGGTGTTTTAATGAGGAAATTGTGTGCTTAACAAAAGGAACTTTTAAAGGCACAGTGGAAGTTGACAAGTTGGGATAATATATATCATTATCCGATTAGTTTACTGGGACATACGTTTTGGTGCTTTTCTTAACACACCTCGATGTGTTTTCAGCTCTAACAAATATTACTTTTCTTTGAAGTCTTTCAAAATGAGGATTCTAATTGTATGTATTTTATTCTGCTGCGGTTAGTGTACTGTGCTTTTCAATATCATGAGCAGCTAAGAAAATTCTGATTTTTAAAATCTCTTTTACATGCATTTTGGGGGGAAAACACCAGGGTTCCTCTGGCTTTTATTATCCACTTCGTCAGAGAAACCCTGACAAGTTCCTTCTTACTTTCTCCTGCTGCAGCTGCGTCGAGTGGGGCTTTATTCTTAATGCTAAACTTAAATTGATGCAAAAGAAAAGATTGCTAATTGGCAAAGAATTGGTTTTTGACTTCATGCAAAGGAAATGATCAGGAAAAGCTCACGGAGTATCTCCACTGTGGGAGACATGGTGAAGAGAGACTTTCTTCCTGATGGAAACTATTGATCACGCATCACAGCACCTTTTCAGCCTGAAAGCTCCGATCGCCTGCGTTTAACTGCTCGGTGGCCTTGACGGAAAGTTCTCCGTGATTCCTGTTGTGACCGCGGCTTTGCTCCCTCCACCTGAGAGGCGCCCGCTGAGAGCCGGGAGGGGTGAGGGGTGTCTGATGCGGGGCAGGAGCCTGGCCACCCAGCGGGTGGGCACCTGGACCCTGGCCTTGAGCCTGGTTTCTCTCCGGCTACTTAGAAACGAGAAGGCAAGTGGTCTGTCTCGCCCGCCGCCTCTGCAGCCACTGTGCCCCCTCCGCACCCCCCTAGGGACACCGCCAGCCCTGCGGGTCACAGGGGACGCCCCGGGCATGGCTGGCACCAGCCCCTCCCCTGCCCGGGGCACCGAAACGGAGCCTGATGGATCTTTGGCCCGAGAGGGCCTTTAGCAGGAGGTGGAGACCAGGTGTCCCAGGAGGGGTGGGCGCCAGGCATCCTCTGGGCCCCTTAAGATGCAGCAGGGTGAAGGCGCCCTCCCCCCACCCCCAGATGGGGTCACCAGGGTCAGGCCGCTCCGGTGCTCTGGGCTCTGGCTTCGCCTTGGGCTACAGAGTCACCTGCCCTGTGACCCCGGGGCAGCCTTGAGCCCCAGGCTGAGTGCCCTTCACTTCTTTCTGAGGACTCGGGCCTTCGGGGTGGGGGGCTGAGTGGCTGAGGGGTGTGGGGGGCTGGCCAAAACCCTTCTTGCGGAGCTCGTGCAGGTCAGGCCCCACACCTGTCCCCAGTGGTGGCAGGGGTCCAGCTGGAGCCACTCCAGCTCCCGCATCACGGCCATGACGCCTCCATACTGCCTTGCACGGTGACGTGGAGTCTTCCGTCTCTTGACCACCAGGGTCAAGTGTCCATCTCAGCCTCAAGGCCCCGCCTCGCTGGGGCTGCCTTCTCACCAGCTTCCTTGGTTTCCATGGAGACAGGGAGGCTGGCACCCCACCCCCATGGCAGCTCACCCAGAACCCAGGTGGCCGCTCACCTTGGACGACCCCGTGTCACTCTGGGCAGATGGCTGGATTCTGGGCTGGGAGACCCCACGGCCTGGTCCCATCATGCGGTCTCTGCCAGGCGTAAGATGAGTCAGTTTCCTCTGATGGTGTTGTAAAAACTGTAAGTTGAATATGAAGGTGGAGAAGGGGGAATGAAGGAGGGGGGACGTCCACTGAGGAAGGGTCAGTGTCCCGCGTGACTGTCTTGTCCACGCACATGACCTAACGCAGGCGGATGGCTTCTGTAAGCGAGGAGGCAAACAGCCCGCGTTTACACTGAGGCGAAAGTCGGCGGGGTCCTCCCGTCAACATCACGCCAGCCTTTCAACTCTGGGCTGTCAAGTGGCTGCAGTCACCTCGGCCTTACTAGGCTTTCCACAAGGCAGAGAAGGATATACATCTGTAATAGGGATGTTTGAACGTATATTTATTTTTCAGGGAATCAGAATGTGGATGCAGACAAATGAGCTTTGATCGTTAGAAAAAGAGGCAAGTAAAAGTTGGCTTAAAAAACAGGCACTTTTTTTTAGTGCTGGCAGCCAGCGTCAGCCGTTTCAGAGGGCATCATGCAGACAATTATCTGTCAAGAATTGCACCTTGAGGGTTTCTTTCTTTCTTTTTTTCTGTTTTAATCTGTGCTACACAACCTTCCTCTCTCTAGAACACTGGGTGAAATGCTTTTCTACCTCTGCATGCTACCACCTTTCCAAGCTCACTGGTCTGGGATGAGGCTGTCCTGACTTGGGACATCCCCTTCATCTTCTGCTGTGGAAAATTAAGAGATTGCTTGCGGATGGTTGTTTCTTGTTCATGGCAGACATGCAATGTTTTCAGACCCTACTTATACTGTATTCTTACCCCAAGCACACATCTCAAAAACCTAATGCCTAAGTCTTCCTCCAGCTAGTTCCGAAAAGCTTCGTAGTACTGAAAGATAAACCTAAAAATATGCAATTTTATAATTTACCTCGGTTTTAGTTTTTCCTTAGTGTATATTATCCACAAGGCCATCTGTCAGGTATCTGAGATATTTTATCTTGACAGTGAAGAATTGTCTCTGGCATTCTTTGGAAAGTGTTGGATAAATTCTCAAAATATCATTTTTCTTCTTTTTGAAAAATTAAAATATAATATAAAATATAATAACCTAGACAGTATATTATAAAGCAGAGACATTAGTTTGCCCACAAAGGTCCATATAGTCAAAGCTATGGTTTTTCCAGTAATCAAGTATGGATGTGAGAGTTGGACCATCAAGAAGGCTGAGCACTGAAGAACTGATGGTTTTGAATTATGGCACTGGAGAAGACTCTTGAGAGTTAGGGTTAGGGTTAGGGTTAGGGACTGCAAGGAGATCCAACCAGTCAATCCTAAAGGAAATCAGTTCTGAGTATTCACTGGAAGGACTGAAGCTGAAGCTCTAATCCTTTGGCCACCTGATGGGAAGAGCCAACTCATTGGAAAAGACCCCAATGCTGGGAAAGACTGAGGGCAAGAGGAAAAGGGGGTCACAGAAGATGAGATGGTTGATAGCATCATTGACTCACCGGACATGAATTTGAGCAAACTCCAGGAGATAGTGGAGGACAGAGGAGCCTGGTGTGTTGCAGTCCATGGAGTCGAAACAGTCAGACACAGCTTAGCAACTGAACAACAACAATAAAATATAATATAAAACATAAAAAGAAATAATTATTACATCAAAACTCCTGGCCCTAGGAGAAAGCATTCAGTTGGTGGGAGTCTTAGCATTCTAGAAGCATCCCGTGTGTGTTTCCAACACAGAAAACATGTCTTTCCTACACTGTGGTTTTGATGTCCTTTAGACAATGTTCGAGGACTTTCGAGTTTGCTTATTTCTGGAGATAACAATTGGAATTATTAGAGTTAGTTTTAATTCTTTTCTCAGTATTACTTTATAATGAAGTCATCTTTAATCTTAAAGAAAATGTATAAAGTGTGTTTTATAGCATGAATCAATCTATACAATCGGTCTTAAATAATTGTAGTCTAGTTCTGCTGGACAATGGTTTTGCTGTTATTCTTGGGTTTAAAGCACAGATTTTGAAGATGTAACTTTACAGGAAAAGGAACTGAGGGAGGCCTGACAGTGGCCCCATCACATTTCTGGGTATCAAGTAAAGGCCGTGCGTCGGGCGATTACCCCAGGTCATGCTCATGCTTAGAAATGGATGATTACCTCTGCATAAACACATCTGCTTTTCCTCCTCTTGGATTTTCGGATTATTTGAATCCACCCACCACTGCCATTCCTGATCCTGGCTACTTTTCTGGGCCTTATATCCTTCAGCTGAAAATAAAGGGGTTCCTTGTTCCTGGGGTCATTTAAATCCTTACATCCTTTTTTTCTGGGGTTCCCTTGTGGCTCAGAAGTAAAGACCCTGTCTGTCAATGCAAGAGACAAGGGTTCGATCCCTGGGTCGGGAAGATCCCCTGGAGAAGGGAATGGCATCCCACTCCAGTATTCTTGCCTGGAGAATCCCATGGACAGAGGAGCCTGGCGGGCTACAGTCCACGGGGTCATAAAGTGTTGGATGCGACTGAATGACTAAGCCGCCCCCACCATCCTTGATTCCCAGGGCTGAGCACCCAACAAGCATACAGCTAGGCCCCAGAGCACGCAGGGCTGGCTCCCCATTCCTAGTATTTATGGGGCCAGAGTGAGAGAGCCAAGGCAGCCCCCCGGGCCCTGGGTCTCGGTGTGTCAGCTATAAATCAAGCCACCAAATGTGGGTCCTGCCTTCTCCTTGAGAAAACGCTCTAAGGATCACTGAAGGCCTGGTTTGCACATAGCAGTCTCACCTTCGGGGGCCTGGCAAGGGACCTGGTGGGTTCAGGTAAGTTGGCTCCAGAGCCACGGCCGTGCACCCCACTCCTGCCCCATGGACCCGCCAATCTGCACCCCACAAGTCACTGCTCCTCCCTCCTGGGAAAGGCCGGTCGGGGAAGTGGCCCACGCAGGCCCAGGCTGGGGTTGGCGTTCCTCAGCATGCAGGACCCCGAGGTCTTAGCCCCTGGTGGGGGGTGTGGGCCGATCCAGTGGGCATGTCCCCTGGTGACCGTCCACTGGGGTGGGATTGCCCGGGGGGCAGCTCGGGCAAGGACCTGTGAGATGTAAAGGGCTCAGGCAGGCGCCCTCCAGCCCTGGTCCAAGGACGGAGGACTCAGTGGCCCCTGGTTGTGCCGTTCTCAGAACATGGGTCAGGGTGTGGAGGCTGCATCTCTGTGGGCCAGTGCAGCCCAAATATTAGGATGTGTCAATATTTACTCAATTCCTGGCAAGTACTGCCATCAGTGAGGGCTATTGCTCTTTATAATGGAGTTTAATTCAAATTAGCCAACAACTGGACTTCGCTGAACCTTAATGGGGCTTCCCAGGTGGCGCTCATAGTAAAGAACTCGCCTGCCAGTGCCGGAGACCCAAGAGAGGCGGGTTCGATCCCTGGGTGGGGAAGCTCCCCTGGAGGAGGGCGTGGCAACCCACTCCAGTATTCTTGCCTGGAGAGTCCCAGGGACAGAGGAGCCTGGGCAGGCTACAGGCCACGGGGTCACAGAGTCAGACAGGACTGCAGCAACTTAGCATGCATGAACTTTAATTAAAACTGGAATTTAGGCCCAGTCTGCCTCAGAGGGTGGACGTACCTTCAGGGGGAGGCGGGATGACAAAGGTGAGGCTCAGGGGTCCCTCTGCCTGGATACAGCAGGCACTGGCCACCCTTGCCTCCTCAAGCCTGGCTCTCCCCGTCCGGGCCGGGACGATTGAACAATGAGACCCACCCGCTCGGGCCGCCCTGAGGACGCAATGAGCTCACACTCTTGGTGCTGGGAGTTCCCGGAGCACGTGAAGAGCTCTCAGGCCACGCTGACTCACTGCTGCACCCCGGCTTCTCACGTGAACTGCCTTAGTTTTAGCACCTCTGATTTGGTGGGTCATGGTGATCAACTCTTCAATAATTAGGGAATTATCTGCGATTTGTTGACTTTCTGAGGAGGGAGGGATATCTGGATTAATTACTGACAACAATCCATCTCCTAGAATCCTTCTCCTGGAGATACTCAGGAAGGAGGAACCACATCGAGTCTGCTGCGGTTGATGTTGGTCAAATCCCTCAGACTAAGATGTGGGACACGCAGCAGCATCTTGAAGCTATAAAGCCTCATAATCACCCCCAGAACACTGGATGTTCAGAAAGACACAAATTGCTACATTTTGAAAGGGACAAAACATTTTGTCTCGTATTCTGGGCACAAACAGTCTTTACAAAAAGAAGATAATTGACTTGAAATCTCTCACCCTTCCCTTGGAAGAAGATCAGCTCTACTCAGGATCCAGCGTCAAATCCAAACCAAATGTTTTCTCACAACTACCCTCTTTCCCGTTACATGTGCAGAACGCCTCCAGACGCGTGACGCCCAGGCCGGACCCAAGGGCAGCCCCAGGCCGTCAGCTTCCTTGGGGCGCTGTGCCTTC